>JAKELK010000255.1:0-89136 GCA_021525775.1 Lactarius deliciosus
ATCAAATGCTCTTGCCCGCAATGTTGCGGGTGAAAAGTGAGCGTTCGCAAGTGTGCGTCTTGCTTCTTATGTGACATCTAAGCTGATGTATCCAGATTCCCGTTACGACTCTGGCAACGAGCAACAATCGCATCATACACTTTCGATTTATAGGTTAGTTCTCAGTGTCACGACCTAAATACTACCAATCGAACAATGGGGACGTCATTCAGCCGTGACTCGGGGCAGTCGACGTCGTTTGAGGTGTTTATCGTGATCACGAGCGTCACAATCTACTAGTCATGCAACGTGAGGCTAGCTCAAAATAATGTTACAATGGACTCTGACCTCTGACCTTAGGAGAAGAATGACAATGCGATGTCACGACAGGCGCGAATTATATTACAATGAATTATGAACTCTGGCGCTAGCGCAGAAGCGAGCACCAATGGTGATATGCCGTTATGATATGTGCGTGGGCGGCGGGCGCGAAAGAACAAGGCTCCCACCTGGCCTGACTACGTAACAATGCAATCTTGAATCCTCCCATGTGCTAGTCTCTTCGCAACGTTGCACGCCTCTGACGAACTTAAATCGTGTCAAATTTGCCAGTGGCAGGCGCGGCATTTCAAGCACATGCTTCGATTTTCTGCGGGGAGCGTTTAACCCTCTGCCTTTGGCCTCCCTTTGTCTGCTGACTAGACTGACGATGATTGCCCACCGCTGCACACTGGATGGTGTCCTTGTGAGTGTTACACTTTTCGTTCGTACAAGTGACTGAAATTCTTTCTGTGATACTTCAGACCGGACCTTGCACGGTGACTGGCCATCTCTGGGGAATAGAATACTTAGCTCTTGACAAGCTGTTGAAGGTGATCTCAGGATTCAGGAAGGGTGACATCGCCATTGTTCGCCGGATATAGTGAAGTTCTGTTGACAGCTCTGGTGGGTTTCATTTCTTTCAAACGGCGTCTAGGACAGCTCATTGACCCCCTTGTTTCCATATGATCTGACTTGGCTGAGAAATGTGGACAATAAAACACGCTACGGAAATTGGTGCGTTGATGGTGCCGACCGCTATTTGTCATCGTCTGATCGTGTTTACAGATAAATTGGACGTTCAGATGTACTGTCGCGCTACTATCCTTCCCAAAGTTTATTCCGAGGTACTAGAATTTGCAAGCTGGCATGGACCCCTCAGGTAGCGACGACGACGAATGCTTCTCGGTCCAGCTTGATAGCAGTGACATGGCCCCGAACGCCACGAAGGTTCTTTTCTCTCATACGGCTTGACCTTTGTACTCATTGTATCCCACACAAAATTAGACAATTCTCCGGCAGAGATTTCCAATGAGGCGTTATCATATGGAACCCGACGGTCGGCTATCGAATGTAGCGAAAGTAATGGAGTGAGTCGCAACATTTTGTTCTCAGATCTGCTAAACCGTCTCATCGTTAGTCGGTCTGTTGACCAAGTTGCTCCTTCGAATTCTATGATGGCTCCGGCAACCAGGTCGCTTTCACTTTTTTTCTTTCTGCAATCTCAATTCATCTGACATATGTTTCGTGGATATACCCCCTAGCAGTGGTACCATGGACATGATTACCCAGTCAATCACGGCTTTCCTCCAGCCACACACATCTTCTCCGTCCATGCCCCTTGTCGCCTGTGCCATGTCCTGTCTGATGGCGGGTGGTTTCAGCGGAGAGGACTTTGATTCGGTTTTTAATGCCCAACTCGACTCCCTGGCTATCTCTCCTCAAGCTAAGCAAGGTATAATCCCCGCTCTTCTCGGCATCGCAAAGCTAGCGAAAGTGCAGTCGCAAGGGTATGTACGTGCGCTCAGTCCCCCATAAGGTTCTCATGGCCTTAATTTATGTTCTAGCTCGTCGACATCACTATCATCATCCGGCGTGCCCGAACCTGCGCCCGAGCCCACGGACACTAACATCGAAGCCTCTTACCAGATACGCCAGCGATCCTTCTCTTCTAATTCCGGAAGCGGTTACACGATCTGGTACTTTGGCAAGTCTAATTCGAGCATCCTAATGCCGCCTACTATCCCCCAGGCCAAGACTGGACATCTTTATGTTCACCTTGACACTTCTAGGAATGTATTTCTATACTGGATGCTCAACATAGCCAATCAATGGGAGCGCGTTTCGTCAGGGGTGGAGTCCCCTCTCAATCATGATCAGGTTCTTGCTATCCGCGCCAACGGAGAACCGAGTTGGATTACCCGTGCGTCGACCGTCACCACGAAAACAAGGAAGGAGAAGGAGATTCGAGAGAAATCGGTGCCAGGGTGATGGCCGTAGGCAGTGCTTATGTTGACCGGATGACCCGTCTTATTGCTTTGTATATGTAAATGCAGCGTCTGAATCTACTTGAACTCTAGTTGTTGATCTATGTTGAGAAAGGAAAAGGACGAGGGATAAAGAAAACTAAGACGAGTTTGCTACTGATTTGCAGGAAGAGGACGGCTGCGATAAAGTGCGGAGACTTTCATTTCTCATGAGACTTGGCTTGGGACTGTTCGCGATGAGTCAAGATTCACACCAAATAGAACGGGAACGCCAGCACGAAGGATAAGGCCTATGAGGTTTAAAATTCAGAAAAGACATGTAGCTACGACCTTGGCCACGATGTCGCGACTTGCCCAGCCAAAGAATTAGAGGCGGCGGGGACGGCCGGTAGAGATTCGGAGTTTAACCATACACCCTTACCACGCTACCATCACCATCTCCCTCTTCTTCTGGGTCCCACTTCGTGCTGCTCGACTTTTTGGCGCTCTCACCTCACAGCGCCCTTCACGAGCGATCTCGGCATGCCGTCTGGTCGCCTCGGTGGGAGCGTCCGTTGCCCCCCTTCCCTCTTGCCTGGTGTCCTCAATTTCAAGCTCTCCAATCTCTTCCCGTCTTTTCTCATTCTTTCCCCACGACACCCTTCACGAGCGACTTTGGCGTGCCGCCTGGTTGTCTCGGTAGGAGTACTCGTGCTTCCCCCCTGCCTAGTGGCACTTATGATTCAGTTTGACCCACGTCGTCGACTTTCATTTTCGTTGGCCTGCCTCGCTTCGTTTTCGGTGGCAACGCTCTATATATCTTTCCAAGTGAGTTTTTTTTCTCTCTCTCGATGTCTATGTGGTCACCCTTCCCTCCATATCACACCCGGTCAAACTCGCAACTCTCTAGGTTGGATGTCCTTGGATCGCTACTCCAGGACTCTCCCTCCGCCGTCGCCCTCTGATGATCTTAGGCCGCCCCCTCCTACCGCCGTCGTGGAGTCGCAGTGGGTTGAGCCGCGTTCGGATGCCTTTGGCACTGGCGCGCGTGTTGCTGGGTCGATATCATTGTGGCCGATCCTGCTACCCATAGTGGGCAACCGTTAGTACTCGCCGTCTGGTGACGGTCAATCCTGACTTGGCACCAAGTGTCGGGTCGGAGAAGAGGAAGGCGGGGTAGGACGGGAGTGGTCTGTCCTTCGTCGAGTCCTGGCTATGGAGCGACGCTCGATATGCACACTCTCTGTCGTCGTCGAGGTGAGTTCTGTTGCCGCGTTTCTGTGCCCTATTTCTGCATCCTAACTTCTCCCACCGAAGACCCCCGTCTCTAGGCTGGAGGCCCCTGGAGCGCTGCTCCATGCTTCCTCCGCCGTCGCCCTCTGACGACCTTAGGCCGTCCTCTTCCCATCGCCGTTTAACGAATGTAAGTCGACTGGATCTCTTGTGGATCTACGGCAAACGTACTCCCAATTCTTTACCAAGCGCCCCTCATCGCGGTCCACATTTCAGCGGGCTCGGGGAAGACCGTCTTTTGGTTCGTCATCACGTCGTGGAGTCGTAGAGGGGTGAGCCGCGTTCGGATGCCTTTGGCACCGGCGCGCGTTGCTGGGTCGATATCATTGTGGCCAGTCCTACTGGCCATAGTACACAACGTCAAACCTATACTGGCACCGCTGTGGCAAGATGACAGGTGGGGAGTGGACAGCGTGTGGCGTGTAAGTGTTACATCTATCTGATTCATGTTTGTTTTCTCGCGTTATCACTGATATTCCTGGGCTAACATAGACGAGTACAAACTTTAGTTCTTTCCCTTAGCCGCTGCCTCGCTCGCTCCCTCTTTGATCCATTAACCCCAATGACGTTTATCATTGTATGGAACGGCCTCTACAACGCCAATAAAGAAGAACGGAATGCAGTGGAAGAGCGTGTTCAGGCGCATTTTGTGAGGAGAAAACTCTGGCGGCGGATGGTAAAGTTCGCGTTTATGAGGTACGTTTTTACGCACCCTTTAACCCCCTCGGTACTCATAACAACTTGCAGGCCTACAGGCTGGCATGGCGAAAGCGGCGCGGCAGAATCAGGCGGTTATATTACCGTTGATTTCTGTACGCGAGCCGTTCTACGTTACAACGCATCATGTGTAGTAAGTTCATCAAATTGTATGCGTATTTATACTGATATTTATTTTGTTCTATTATGGAGAAAATGGGCTAGGAGAAGATGACGGCGCCGTGGCACAACTAACCTAGGCTGGCAAGCGTCCAACTTGTTTTAGAATAAATAGGACATTCTTGCTTAGTGTTCGTGCGTTTTTTTCTTTTAAACTTTTTCTGCGCTTTTTTCGGTCTCGGGCAACATGAAACCCGGCAACCCAATCTCCCCACAGGTCACCGTCCCCTCGTTGCCTCGCTGTCGCCGATGCTGACGTCCCATCGTCGCATTACCGTCGCCGCCGTGATTATGGGGTCGCGCGGCTCGCGTTGACGGAGTGCCCGTTGCGGTAGGGGCATCCTCGTCGATGTCATGGTTGGGATGCCACGCGGAGCGCCTCTGAGCAGTGGTGTCAGTAAACCCTACAGAGGGAAGAAAGCTAAGTCTTATTCAATGTAACCTCGCAAAGTACTCACTGATCGCAGGCCCGCATGGATCCCAACCACACCGCTGCCACTGAATCATACTATTGAGAACCCGGCTTCGTTTCAAGACCCACTTCTGACAGAGACCGAGACCGAGCATTTCCGCCTGTCCTTTCCTTCACCTCTCGAAACACTTTCGCTCCACTCGGCTCTTCCACCCTTTCAGAGCTTACTACTTGTTTTACCATTCCGGCTTAACCCTTCTCGTTACGCAAATGTGCGCCTCGAACCAGCCACTCTTCTTCCAGCGCGTCCCCAAGTCCTGCGTGATACCATCATTATGTGCAATATCACGTTCGAAAAGCATGTTGGTATCTGGTTCATTCTTGATGAATGGACCACGGTGTTGGAAGTGCTCGTGACATACTCTGTAGTTTCTAGGGTACACTGTACGGTAGTTGGATTGTTCACTTTGCGAACCTAAATAATAGCAGTCCCGTATTACATGTTTACGCGGGTACCCCTACCCGATTGCGAGTGACGACTCGGAAAATTCATGTCTCGACATTAACTCGAGACATTCTGATGTCGCTGAATATTGTGAGTCGTTTTGAGATATCGATGTCTTGAGTCTTAATGTCTTGTGTCGTTGACTTACGATGTTCCGATGTCGGATGTCGGGCCGAATATCCTCTTGATGAAATCCGGGGATATATAGGGATCATATTAGGAATATGGACTGCTATGTCATCGGGATAAATGACACGAGTTCATTGACAACAAATTTGCGAATCACATTGAAATTTTATAGGCAATCATATTGTAAATATAATCCCAATGTATCTGGTGGCATAACTCTTTCTTCATCATAGAGTACATTGTAAATAAGTTTACAATGTTTTACATGGCAACATTTTAGACATTTTTGGAACATCCTTCTCATAAATTTAACATAAAAATCTGCTTAACATTGGACAATGCCCACAGTGTAACGAGGGAGTAGATGCGGCAGCTGAGTTCGCAGACGCGCGATGCAAAGTTGCATTTCCGAAGACAAATCTGATGTGGCAGTTGGGGCGACAAACGTGGTGACATGGTCAATCTGGGGGAAATTAATTTTGTACTCGAATACAGCCATCAAGACAGCCATGGCCCTCAGCTGAGTTGAAGTGTACAGAAGCAGATCACTCTGAATATGCGCAAAAATCGGCGTTCAAGGGACCCGTTGGTTGATGTTGGTGGTTGGTGGCAACGTGTGGCTGAGCCCGGCTGGAGACGGCCCCAAAAATGGAAGCCTGGGCCACGGGCCGTGCAAGCGGCCTTCCAAATTTGAAGCCTGAGCCTTGGGCCTTTCCGGGCCGCTCCTCGGCCCAGCCCGGTCCGGCTTTTGAAATGCCGGCTTAGGCTGGCTTCCGGCCTATGAGCCGGGCTGGGAAAACACTAAGTAAATCAATTGCGTGGTCCCATCGTTTTGATTCTGGGAAACATTGTGCGGCTGCTTCACTAAAGACTTTTTCGAATTGATGGAGCTCCTTGGGGACCAGATCCGTCCAAGGTTGTTCCGTTGCATTATGGGCTGCTTCTGCAAGTTGTTGAGCATGCGTAGCCTTGCAGACCTTCATGATGACTTCGTCGCCCTCCTCCAGTTCGAGGAAGTGCATGAGCCAGTCTTCGGGATTCGCGAGCAACACTGGGTTGTTATCTGGTTGCTCCCAGTCTAGTGGTTTCTTGTGACTTGCCACCCATGGATAACCCAGGATGATGGCATCGCTTCCGAGATCGGCGAGGTAGAAGCGGTGAGAAGTGCCTTTGAAATCGGGTGTGTGGGTCATCCCCTCTTTGTACGCGGGTCGGAGGTGGAGGTCGACGTATTCCGTGATTTGCCCGCTTTTATTTACTGTTCCGTCGACATTTCGGATGGTCCATGGTTGGCGAAGTTTTCGGGGATGTAGATTGACGGAGACTGCCGTTTCTCTAGTCATAAAGTTATGCGTTGCCCCTGTGTCTACCAGGGCTGCGAATTTGATGCCTTCATCATTTTGCAGAAAATGTACGTCTATTCTGAGAGCATTGATACGAGGTACAAAAACACTGCTAGGGACGAGTGCTCGGATCCAGGACGACGGGCCCGAGCTTACTGAAAATCTGCGCCATGAGAAACCAGTTCTTTAGCTAAGAAGTCCTGCTGCTCTGGAGTCATACGCATCGAAATTGCTGCTATCTTGCGTAGGAAGGCGTCGTCGATAACCACCATTTCCTGAGACGGTGGGGGAGGAGCCGCGGCTGCGACTGCAGCACACGGGGTCGAATCCGTGGTCATGCTGGCGATGCGTGGCTTGCGATCTGGGCAGTTGCAACTGAGGTGGCCTTGCTTTCTGCAGTTGAAGCATCGTCCTTCGGAACGATACTTCTGTTTCTCGTCTTCGGTTGTGGCTTTGCGAATAGTATCGACGTCCATTGTGTCGGGGTGGCGAGCGGGGCGTTGTCCTCCGCTGTTGTTGTTCCACCTGCTTGTGAACGGACTTTGGCCGGGGCGGCGTGATTGCTGCTGGAATGGGTTGTGCTCTTTGAGCGCTTGCACCTTGAGCCAGTTGCAGTGGTTCGTCTGGGCGCTCGTAACCCACTGACGGAAGTTCTCGGGGTTGTTCTGGAAGATGCAGGTGTGGGCGAGAGTACCCTGTAGCCCTTGCGCGAACATACAGAGCGCGCTTGGCTCGTTGATGTCCATTCCGGCACGGTTGACTAGGTCCTGGAATTCACCGACGTATTCGTCGAGTCGTCCATCCTTCATGCGTAGCTTCAAGAGATCCTGATGGGCTTTGTCGGCGTCGGCGAAGTTGGTGAATGCATCACGGAACTCGCGTTCAGTGATCTGCCAGACGTTGAACCCAAAGGGGACGGTTTCTTCGCCGCTCCGGACCTTCATGAGCCATTTGGAGGCTCGTTCTGCCCATGTTTCGGCTTTGTCGATACAGAGTCCGAGGAACATCATTGTTCGCTTCATCGGATTTCTGATTTTCGCGGCGTCTTGGTTTAGGTAGCAGTACCTGTCGAAGGCGATGAGGAACTTCTTGGTCTTCGTGCGATCTCCCGTGAAGGGGGCGGGAGGACTTCCTTCGAGGTGTTCTCCTCGCATGGCTTTGAAGAGTTCGCGCATCTTACGATCTTCTGCGCTATCGCCGAAGATATCGTCGTTGTCGCCTCCATCGGGTGCGGCGCCGGTGTTGTCGTCCTTGCCGCTGTCAAACTCTTGGGCCGGCGCCTTCCCTTTGCCTTTGCTCAAGCCTTCGCCGAAATTGGCACCGAGTCCGGGAATCGATTCTTCTGGTTGTTCCGTGGGTCCGCTGTCGGTGGCTGGGGCGTTGGGAGTTGGTGTAGTGGAAATGGCCACAGACCTGAAGGCAGGTGGTGCAGGGGCGTTGCTAGCCGGGGTTTCTTGTACGGCTGTTTGTGCTCGTAGTTCGTCGATGTTCATTTGTTCGTTGGGTTCGTGTAGCAAGTTGAACGCTGGTCGCGCAACGCGGTATGCGTACCATACGTCTGCCATTTTCTCGTATCGGATTTCGAACCAGACTACCTGGTACATTCGGATGGCTTGCTTGGTTTCTCGCCAGGCGACATAGTATCTGGTCCACGGAGCGCCGCTTTGTCCTTTCTGTAGGAAAATGGTGTTTAGTTTCAAGTGAGGTGCTATCGTATCGTCGAGGTTTGGTGCGGTTGCAAACGGAAGGAGTAGGTGTCCTCCTCCGTCACTCTCAGCATAGGTTGAGTCAATATTCATCATGTTCTATTCGGGGTCGTAGTTTGGGGAAAGCTTGACCTGATGTTACGCTCAGTAAGGCGTATTCGGATTTCGGGTTCGATCGGAGTTCGAAGTTCAAAAGGCGATTGCCGACAACAGACGGCGGAGCGAGGGTTCTCAAGACGAGGAGAGAATCGTTCGGGGTTCAGGGTTTCGGTGAAGCCAAGAGTCGTATTCGAGTCAGCTACTGTAGTTGAGTACAATAGGTCGAGCTTAAGGCTCTTAGAGGTTACAGGACAGTCCTTAAGTACTACGAGGATCGAGTCATTGGAAGCTGCGAGAAACGGACGGAAGATGGGAGAAAGTGACCGAAGTATACAGAACGTGAGTCGACATGTTGGGTCACTACGAGAAGGTTCGAGAAGGAAAGAAAATGTGTAACACCCCTAGTTTGTGTGCAAGTGGGGGCAGAAGAAAGGGGTGCGCGCCCCATCCCGTTTGCGCGTGCCCCCCGGCCACACCGCTTGTACAGAAATGGTTGTGCGACGGAGGCGGCGCACCCCCTCCCGGGTTGGGCGCTGCCTCTGTCCTCGATCTGCGCAAAGGGGGGCGCGAAAGGCTTCCTCCAAGTGTGGGTCCTCCAGGTATGCATGAGGTGCCCATCCCTCTCGGGAGTATGTGTATAAATGCCCCACCTTTGCACACGCTGAGAGTGGGAACTGGTCGCGGTTCAACTAGATAAGTTCTGTTCTGTCGTACACTAAAACTATATGAGAATCCCTGTTACGAGAACGTAGACTAATCCGAGACAGGTTTATTATACGCGTGCAAATGCGGGCCTTTGAATACCGGCACGAAATGTTCCGTGACAGTCATATCTCCTGACCTTCTTCAGCGACACATGGAAAAGATAAGGCACCCCGACCCATTCCGCGTCCAGAGTCAAGTCAAAGCGACGGAAAACGCTGGCAATGACGAGATACAGCTCGCAATACGCCAAGTTTATGCCTATACAACTTCGCGGACCTTTCGAGAATGGTACTAGCGAGGCCTCGTGTGTCTCTGCGTCTTCTCCTGGCCAGCGCTAAGGAACGAGGTCGGAGAATATCTTGGGTCAACGGTGCATATAAAGAAATCTCTGGTCGACGACAGCCTGTGATCCAGTAAGTATAGTAAGTATGCACCGGAATCGGCTAACGACGTACTCCGCCAGGAATGAAGGTTCCAACTACCGTCGCTCCTTCCGGGGGGACAACACGCGGAAGCGCTGCACTTCCTGGAAACATGCGAAGGCCCTCCCTCTTTGATAACCGTCGTCTGAAAAAGGCCGTTCAGCGTTCGAACCGAACCAGTCATCGTCGAATGATAAATAATTTTGTGGGGTGTATCTTCAAGGCTGGCTGGAGTACGTATGATTTTGTCGATCTGGTCCGTAAACTCCAAGGGGGAACGCGCCAATTGTCACTCTTGCTTAAAGGAGAATACTATTGCCTTATGAAGCGAAACAACGCCCTGGTCACAGAGGAACCATAATTCTGTCCAAACCACATAGGAATGCCTTCACTAAAGTGCCCGAATATTTGCGCATGGTAATGATAGGCAAGACCAGCCTGGGAAGCGAGGACAATATCAGATTCTCGTCGCGTTCCAATCTTTCGCGTAGCAGAAGGCCATGATTACATCGACGGAAAAGTAGTGAAATCCCAGCACGAGATCACTAGACTTTAAATTGACGAGCCGAGGCATCGAAAAGAACGTTTACCTGATGTATCGATAGGAAGATGAAACGGTTACCTCCATCGGTGGGGCAGAGACCTGCAGAGATCTACCTGTTCCATTATGAGGACCTGCATTTGGAGGATAGATGTCCTGGAGAAGAAAGGGGAAAGGACATCTCTACGGTGTTTGGCGCCAGAGTAGTGTTACATACTAGTGTATAAAGCCGATTGTTGACATATCCAAGTCGAAGGGACGGTAGAGTAAGTGATCCTTGTCCCACTTGTTCCTGCGGTTGTATATGTCGTTATACGCAGCGGGGGTCGAAAAGTGAAGCTGCGAGCAAGGTAATTTTGGCGTTACAGTATAAGGGTGAAAACAAGGAACTCGGACGAACCTCGTTAGGTGTCAGGCGAACAATCCTCCTAAAAAAAGAAGTATACCATGGGAACTGACAGCTTGTACGATTTGCATATGAAGTTCCATGCGCAAGTCACCCAATGAATCACCCCTGACCAGCTCACGACACGCCAGCCATGGTCTGGAACAGGCAGCAAGCTTGGATCCAGGAAAGTGGAAGAGCAGGTGTAAATATAGGTTATACACGATCCACCAAACGGAAAAGGTCAGGATGGCAGCGAGCACCATGAGACAGCCTTGCAGGGAGAACATGGCCATGGCAATGGGGAATCCCCATCATCGGCCTCCTCATTAATTTGGAGGTGCCAACTGAAGTGGCAACGATGGTCATCACCGAGTAGTCAGGCTTCCCTTCCGTTTTTCGCTTGTATCTGAGCCGGGCGCATGAGCCGCCACCGCACCTCGGAAGTTTCACGACTCGGACCCAATCAATCGGAGGATGGGCACGAGTCTTTTGGAACAACTACATCAAGGTAAGTGTGTGTAATTTTCAAACTACGTCGTGCTGCGCATCTATTCAAGGGGATATTAGTACTGAAGTCACCGCAAACGAGGTGTAACACCACGAAACGTCGTGTCATAAGGCGTTGTTGATTTGTGCGGTGCTCAGTTCTCAGTCTCAGGCGTCGTGGGATTGCTGACATCCTGTTCTTCTTTGATGGTGGAACGGCCTTCCAGCCCGATCATGAGGGCGAGTGAGTTTTCATGATATAATTTGATTGCTTTGCTGTCAGTGTGCTGCTGCTGCTGTTGCTGCTACTATTACTACTCAAAGGAGAGTCAGGCTTGAATGGTTCAAGGGGAAGAAAAGAAGACAGGAAACAGGGAAGAAAAGGTGTGGAAGACGGCAACTAATGCGAAAATGAGAAGTACGTGAACCGAAAATGGGGGATGCGAGAGGGCCGTGGATGAGAACGGGTAATAGCAGTAAGATGCGAAAAGGAACAGTGGATGGATGCGTGTGTTACAAGGCCATGTGCAGACGTCACGGTGCATATGATGATGTTTTTACTGTAAAACCTCGCTTCTCACCCCCCTCATCTCCTATACGGGGGCGAGATCGCTCACGCACCATTGTGCGGCGACGTCGGGGACCCATGCACGAACGGGCTCTGCGCCGCGGCGAAAAAGTGGTTCGCCGCAGCCGGGTGCCACTGCGGGTCCGGCGCGCCGGCGCCAATGACGCCGACGCCGCCGACGCCTCCGCCCAGTCCAGCACCTCCCCACATCGGGCCTCCAAGAGGTGGGCCAGGGGGAGGCGGTGGCCCAGGGCGCACACCGAGTCCAAGCCCAAATCCGAGTTGCGGCTGCTGCTGCTGCTGCTGCTGCGCCGCGGGACCCCACGGAGAGGCGCCGTTTCCAGCACGTGGCGAACCGTATCCGCGCCACCCGGGCGGAGCGACACCGACGCCCGCATTACCGCCAATGACGCGGCGGTCAGACACGATTTCGTCGTCATCGGCTGCGAGCGCGGACGAGCCCAGCACGCCTTTGGGGCTCGGCGAGCGGCGCACGGGCGATGCGGTGCTGAGTGACCCGTTTGACACGGAGGTCGCCGATGGCGGGGTGGTCGTTCCACTTGTGCTCGGGCGCGCTATCGGCGCGAGGGGACGCCCGATGAGACCGAAGTCTGGCGCCGGCGTTGATGCGATGTTATTTGAGCTCGCTCGACGCCCAGCGCCGGGCGCCAACCCTGAGCTGGGCGGCGCAATGGGTGCAAGCGGGCCTGGAGCACGGGGGAATGTCATCTCGAATGGCCCACGAGCCGGACTAGGGATAGGTGCGCCAGGAAAACCAGGCGGAAGTGCTGATGGAGCAAGAGGCTGAACTGGCGGAGCAAACGAGGGCGGAGGGACGCCGAAGGGGGTAGGGGGGGCAAAGCCGCGAGGGGAAGGTCCGTTGGGCGGGAAGAGCGGCGACGGGTGGGGAGGTACAGGAGGATGCTGCGGGGTGACGGGAAGCAGTGGTTGTGGTGTCGTTGAGACTGTCATAGGCTGCCGCGGAGGCTGCGACTGTTGCGAAGGAGCTACAGTTTGTGAACCAGAGGGAGGCTGGACCTGCGACTGCGACGGCGCGCGGGACGCCACAGGGGACGAAGCAACGGAGGGTTGGGCTGGCTGCTGTTGGGTCTTGGCCATGATCTTCTTGGAGGACAGTGCATTATTTGGGGAGCGCTGTGAGGACGATCCAGAAGGCGTGGCATTACGCGGAGATGTAGGGGTGCGAAGTGTGCCTTTGTTAGTGGAGGCAACAGCGGCAGCGGCAATTGCAGCAGCACGTTGCTGCTGTTGTTCGCGCTCCTTGGCGGCGGCACGCTCTTTGGTCTCCTTTTCTTCACGTGCCTTGCGATCCCGCTCTTCGCGCTCTTCACGCTCCTTCTTTGCTGCACGTTCTGTCGCCAGCTTTGCCTCGCGCTCCTCCTTTATCTTGCGCTCCCGTTCTTCTTTTTCTCTGCGCTCAGCCTTCAAGCGATCTTCCTTTTCTCGACGCTTGCGCTCGCGTTCGGCTTCGCGCTCCTTCTCCTCTGTTGCTCGCCGCCGGCGCTCTTCCTCCTTACGCGTTCTCTCCTCTTCGGCCTGCTTTCGGGCCGCTTCTCGCCGCACCTTTTCTTCCTCGCGTTTCTTCTTTTGGGTTGCTTCGAGTTGAGCCTGCTTCTCTTTGAATGCAGCTTCCTCAGCGGCTTTTTCGGCCGCCCGTTGCGCACGCCCCTCCTCTTTCGCCTGCTTTTGCTGCCTGCTCACCCCGATGGCGGGTCAGCAGGGGGCGAAGGAAGAAACGGATAGAATACAGACCGTCGTTTGTCCTTCTTTTTCTGGTTCTCCTTGGCTTTACGCGCCTCGCGATCTTTAGACGCTTTGTCCTCGTCCTCAAGTTCGCGGAGCAGCTGCATCTGGCGTTCCTGGGCGATCTTTTCACGGTACGCTTGAAGAACCCTTTGTTCGAACATGCGTGCTGCAAAAATGGAGAACATGCGTTTCCCCTCCTCCATCTTCTGATCCTCGGTGAGCGCCTGCACACATTAGCACGTAAGGCGAGAAGGAGCTCGTGACGCGACATACCTCTTCCTCATCATCCTCGTCATCATCATCGTCCTCATCATCCTCATCCTCGTCGTCCTCATCGCCTTCTTCATCGTCTTCCGCATCACTGTCCTCTTCAAGATCCTGGGCCGCCTGCTGTTCACGTTGCATGCGTCGCTCGGCTAGTTGTTCCATCATTTCTAAGAACTTTTGCCCATCATTCTTGAGAAGGTCGTCTGCAACGGTGAGGATGTTACCTATGGGAAAGCATAGAGTGGCACGTGAGTCGGCACACGACCACAAAAGAATCGGAAAACAAAAAATTGCCACGCACCGGTAACGGCCAGACTATTTCCGAAATTGAATAGTCCATCGCCGTTGACAGCTTTCCCGTTGGATGCCGCACGGCGATCACGACCGCCATGAGAGCGAACGCCGGCACGGGTCTTGCCTGGTGGCGCCTCGTCTGGGTCGTCCTCGTCGGGATCGTCATCCTCCTCATCGTCTTCCTCATCCTCCTCGTCCTCCTCATATTCCTCATCGTCTTCATACTCCTCATCGTCCTGCTCGTCGTCGTCAAATTCGCTCTCCTGCGGCGGCTTGCCGGATTTCCGGCCGTTAACTTGAGGCGGATGAGACTGGGGTTGCTTCGCGGCTGCCCGCGTGCTGCGCGGTGCGCCGATGACGGCGCCGTTCTTGTCTAGCTCGACGGAACCAGGGAAAGGACCAGGACCAGGAGGCGGAGGGTGCGCGCCACCGGAGGCTACGTAGCGCTGCTGGATGTTCGCGTATTGCTCTAGCTCATCGTAGTAGGCATCGTACAGTACCTCGAGTTCTTCTTCGATGGCGCTCCTGATGAAGAAGTATGCGCAAGAAGGGGCGCATGGACATCAGCGATGGGAGAGAAGAAAAATGAAAGACAAAGTCGGTGGACGGACCGCTTGCGACCGCATACAGCACAGGCGCAGCTATGACGCTGCTGCTCCTTCATTTTTTTGAGGACGGCTTCTTTCTCTACTTTGACGAGATTACGTCGCTCGTCTTCCCCGAGAGCGAGCCAAAACTCCTTTATACGTTCCCGTTCCTCCGTTGAGCTCGTACTCCATATCTTGTTATTGAGACTTGGATTGTTCCGAGTGGACGTGACTTGGGAGGAAGGCGGTCGATGTTTCTGGGATTGTGAAGCATTTGAGGAAGGCGGCGATGGGTGGTGATGAGGGTGAGTGTGCGGATAAGGGTGAGCAAGGGGAGCCTTTGCAGCGGCCTTGGAGGAAGAGCGAGTTGTAGGAGAAGGGGTATTTGTTTTCTGGTGAGCTGTTGTCGTCGTAGTCGTGGTAGCAGTGGTTGCGGTTGTTGTTGTGGTGGTGGTGGTCGCGGTAGTGGTGGTGGAAGTAGGAGGGGGAGCATAGTTCATAGGCTGCTTGCCTTGGGCCCTTGAGGAGGGCTGCCTGGTCTGAGATGGCATGGTGTTAGGTGACGATTTGGCCTTTGGGACTGTCGCCCTTGCTGCTGTCGGTGTCGCCGCCGTCTTTAGTAGCAAATCGCTGACCACTGAACTGGTCAGATCGGACGTGGGAATTTCTTCGTCCTCCTCCCGGTCCCGGCCTTCCTCATCGGCACCTCCGACGGCAGCTGCACCGGTCGGCCTCTTCCCACTTCCTCGCCGGTTTTGTCCCCGGTTTCGGCCTCTCTCATCGGCCACCGGCGACCGCTCTCCAACCTCAGCCTCCCCAGACGTTAAGTATGAACGTTCCTCTTCCTCCCCGCTCGTCACCTCTGCAACTCCCACCCCTACCCCGATTACCCCTCCTTTCTCCCCTTGTTCTCCAAGTGCTGCAGTGAACGCCGCGTCTGCAAAAAACGACGGATCGACCGGCAATGTCACCTCTCCTTGCCACTCTGCAACTATTCTTCCTGCCGCCGTCGCCGTCGCCATGTCTCGCTCGGACGTACCATCGATGTCATATCTGGCGCCGGTCTGGCCTTGATCCTGACCCTCGCCTTGTTCGCCGGTCTGCACCATTTGCTGTGCAATTGAGTACATAGCCTGCGCCTTGGCCCGCTCGTTACCACCCGCAGTATGCAACGGCGGAGAGAGGGAGGCAGTCCGTACAAAGTTGCGAATGTGCGCTGGTAGCGCTGCCCAATACGCGCCATCAGGCCGTAGCCCACCCCCACCAGCATCCATCCGCTGATACAACTCGTTCGCAGTCGCTAGGAGCTCTGCCTGCGCCGCTGCTGTCGCATCCGCGCCTGCGCCCCCGAGGTTGTTGGATTTGCTGCCACCATTCACCGCGGCGCGCGGCGCTTCGAGCACCGCTGCTATAGCCTCGGCGAGCCCCTCGTCAGGGGCTGGTAGCGTCCCAAAATCGAGTGTGTCGCTCGGGGGGAGGGCATCGGTGTCGTCTTGGCGCGTCTTTGGAGTAGTCACACGCTTCTTCTTCTTGTTTTTCTTATCATGCACCTCTGGTATAGAGGCGGTAGGTGACGGCGGGTGAGGCGCTACGCTAGTCTTCTGCTTCCCAGCTGCCATTTGATCTTTCTAATTCTGCGTGTATATGGACGTGTAGTGTGGGGATGTGCGTGCGTGCCTTTCGGATAGACCACTGTTTTAACAGGTATCAGTCAATACAACCTACGGTGTATGCCCAAATAATTAGCGCCGCCCGTATACGGCAATAGTTATGAGTATATCATGCATTCATAGGGGCTCACCTAGCGTTGATCAGTCGAGTCGGTGTAGTTGTATAAGAAGTGAAGACCACCAAATGACAGTGCGGCTCTAATGTCCTCCCACGCCTCCGACTCGGCCCGGCGGACCGATCCCCAAAAGCGCCAGTTGTATTCAGGCACTGCAGACCCCATTCGCTGTCGCCTTGCTCATCATTACTCCTGGGCCCACGCCACTCTTCCAAGTACTCATTGGCTCCCCCGAGGCCTTATCAGACTCAGACAAATATTTCAAATGATTCAGGTATAGCATGGGTAATTGCCACATGCTGATGCGGCAATTGCACAAAGGCGCAAAGTGCAGTAGCACCTTGTGCCGCGCGCACTGATTCATGTCTTTCAACATGTATGTAGTGTACAGGCCCCGTTTGAGTGTCCCATGGCCCTTTGGTGGTGACCCAAACAAACAAGGCAATGCAGATGTCGCAAAACACCAGTCACACCACGATTCTACCCAACCCTCGGAACCAATCGAGGGAGGCAGTTTCGTCTTGCTCTCCCATTGGCCATGAACCGTTGTCACCCGCTGAGGCCTTCTGAGGCCAGCCCGAACATTGGGCCCACTTTTGCTATCAGATCGGCCGCACACACATTCTCACTCCTACTCTTCACTCCCGTCGTTTGTTGTACCCCGAGCCCTCCCTCCCTCCCTCCCTCCCTCCCTCCCTCGCTTTACAACGCCAATGGGCACCACCGGAAATCCCCTCGCCATCCACTTATAGTTGGCAGTGCGTCCCCCGCGTCCCGTTCTCCATCGTTACCCAACACCCTCACGTCATCCATTCTGCGCTGTCAGGTCTAGTCGTGCTGCGCGTCGATCGATCACTTCTGCCATGCCACAGCTTTGTCTCACAGAAGTGCGGTCTCTGTCTCTTATCTGAATCTTTCCAACTCCCTTTTACTTAGTGTGCGCGCTATTGTCCCTGCGTCGGACTAGGCCCTCTCTCTTGTACTGTAGTCACCCTACTTGTCGTGCCCTACCGCGTTCACCTTCATGTTTCGTTTCGTTTCTGCGCTTGCACTTGACTTCTACCTCTATCACATTCTCTTTATTTCCCAACTCTGTGTTAGATACCTTACTGTTACTGTCTCAACCTCCTGTATATAAACTCGCTCGCCGCTTCTGGCCGAATACGCAAAAGATGTCAGGTGACGTCTTAGGGGTTAGCCCCTGCTGTCGTTCCCGCCACAGATGTACACCGACCATCATACATCATGCGACTCTGGCTTCTTCTCGTTCTCGTTGACCACACGCCACGGGCCTTTGCAGGCCTTTTCAAGGTTGAAATTACCTCTGGTAACATATACGTCTTGAAGAAGAAGGTCAAAGAGGAGTGGGGAGACCGGCTTTCCTGTGATGCTGCTGATCTCACCGTGTGGAGATGCACGGACCCGACGATTACTCTTGGCTACGGAGGCCGTGAAGTATGGGACCTTCGAGTCAATAACATCTTTTCTAGCCAGAAAGTCAAACAACTCGACGAAATGCAGGTGATAGAGGAACTCAACGTCTTGAAGGAAGAGGTACTATTTGTACAGGTGCCCGCTCAGCCAGGTACCTTACCCATTCCTACTGCTGTTGCCTGTGTTCTTAAATAGGCCTCGGACATTGTGTTGAACGAAGGTCACCACTTCATCGCGTCTAAAGTGAACGAAAAATACAAAGATGTCTTCCTTCAAGCAGACACTCAAGGGAACTTCACGATAGAAGATCTTTACTCAAATGAAATAATGTTTCTGTCTGACTCGGAGTCTGACTCGGAGGACAATGTTCCCAAATTTGTCGAAAAGCATGAAGAGACGCTAGGCAGGAAGCGAAAGGCGGATGATAGGGTTGGTTGTTTTTCTATCTTATTTGATTTTCAATTTCTGACAGATGAAGCCAGATGCGTGCAATAGCTGAAACGTTGGTCGACGAAGCGACTTCGAAGGAGTATTTTGATTATTCGAGGGCAGACATATCTGAGCCCATTGTCAACCGATACGAGGTTATCCATTTTTGTCATGTTTCATCTGTCCATGGAGAGAAGTATCTTGAAAAGAGATTCAAAGGAGAGGATGCCAACTGGTTATTTTTCGACGCAATCGCGCAACATTTTAAATCTCTCCCCTCGAACATCACAGGTCACGGAGCAAGGATCACCGTTAGATTGTGAGAGTCAGCGCATCCATAATATTTTGAGCTAACATTTTTTAACAGTGGCGACTCGGAGGGAGGATCATGGCGGTTCCCACTTATCGTCCGAGTTGGGACAGATTATCACACATACAGATCTAAGAGCGACTTTCTCGTGCTGAAGTCTGGGCTTCCACGAGTAGCTGTGGCGATTAACGCATTTCCTCCAGATCAGCCAGCTGTGGATCATCATTGCCTAGTGCTTCAGGGAGCTAGCGTCGTTCGATTCGCGAACACATACCTGGATGCATACCGGGCAGAGAGGGATTTCATGTTTGTAGCAATATTTGTTGGCGATATCGGAGTGGCAGACCGCTACCTTATGTACCAGATAGGGGGTTCCCAGGAGGTACGCACACATGTTCTTTAAGATCCTATGTTAAATCGCTTTAGGTTTTTCTCAAGAAGCGAACCTTCGACCTCAAAAACAAAGATAGCCGCGTTAAATTTGCACTCGAATTTTACAACCTCGCTTCTGCGTTGAAAGACAAGAGCGACCTGGAGAGCAAAGATACAAGAAGAAAGGTTGAGGAATTCAGGGAACATGTCTATAAACTTAGTATGGACCACAACCTGGCGAGGTTCATCATCAAAACCCAGCTCCCTGCCAGCACTGGCAGTGATGAGGGAAACCAACCCGGATCCAGTGTTCACCAGAAGGGTGACACTGGAGACGCAACTGGACAGCTCGAAGCCTGCGGATATGCAGTGGTACCGGATGTCATCGAGACGGACCACGGCATCTGGGAATTTGTCGACAAGGTACAACATGAAAACCATTTCTCCATCCGTGACGCCACACTGACCCATTGTCTTGTAGCTACCACCTCACATCCGCACGGTGTATCGACGGAGCGATCGGAGCAAGAAAGAATTGATTGCAAAACGCCTGCGCAAGGGATCGGTTGAACTGCACATCCTCAAACACCTCCATTCGATGCGGCCCCAGTCTCCACACATTATCCCGCTGATAGAAACTATCCCTTCAACCACAGGGGGTTGGCTCATTCTACCCAAACTTCACTCTGTCGGCGAACAACGACTCATGAACCTCGGTGGCCTTCGCGGTCGTGTCCAACTCGGCCAGGGCCTTATCAAGGGGCTCGCATATCTTCACGAGCACAATGTAGCACATCGAGACATCAAGCCCGGTAACATTGTCTGTGACGATGCTTTCCACCTGCAAATCATAGACTTTGACGCAGCCGTCCAAGTTCAGGACGAAAACACGGAGACTGACGAGTATCGCGGCACTGAGGACTGGACAGCGCCTGAAATGGGAAAGGAAGATGGACCGACGCCGATGCATAGCCCCATCAAGGCCGACAGGTGGTCATGTGGGCGCGTTCTCCTGCGTTACATCATGCTCGGGAAAGGAGCCGGCCCCCTCTCCAAGTTTGCTGAGCAGCTGATGGCGGACGATCCCCAGAAGCGGCCATCCCTGCTTGAATGGGACAAATGGTCCGCTGCGTACTCCGACATGGCTAACGTTCTTGGGAAAGAGGTGCGGCCTGGGGAAGACATGGTAGAAGTTGATGGAGAAAGTATGAAACCGCCAGATGCGAAGAAGCCCAGGCTTGAGGTGACTGAGCAAGGCTCTGGCTGAACAGGTCATAGGCACCTCAAGCAGCGGGTGAAGTCTTCTGATCAATACAATTAATACAATATATACAATGTGTCGATGAGGTTCACCCAACGCCGCGCACGGAAACGGGAGACCGAGCACGCCTTCAGCTGTGCACTGAGCACCACCGTGCCCTCGAACAGATGCGCGTTGTCGGACTTGGGCTTGAGTGGCCGGCCGCCGTCCACGCCAGGAAATTGAACTGAGCGGGCCTTCGCTGTCGTCGTGCTCCTTGCCCGCCTGTGTGCACTTGGCGGCGGTGAGTGCCATGGCCAGCACATCTAGCCAGTGCTCGAGCAGCCACCGGCCGACGGCGTTCTTGGACCAGAGCTCCGCCTGCACTGCGTCTACTTGGCGCTCGGCTGCGTCGAGAGCAGGTTTGATCGTTGCGATACGCCGATGGTGGAAGAGGAGGTATTGAGCTGAACAAGGTTTTGTGCTGATCTCTATTGCGAATTTCTTTTGGAGCGGTCCAACGCGCGAAGATGGTGTTGTGTGCTCCTGTAGTGGAAGAAGTCAGGGTATCGCAGTACTATCGTGGGAGCAGTGGGTTCTCCACAGGATATTGATAGGGAAAGAAGCACACACGCACTTCTTGGGTTCCTCGACTTAGTATCTCATAGCCCCAGCTATCCACCCTTGCCTCAGATGACATCAAACCGAGGAAAGAGCACCGCGCGTGTCCACTAGCGGCCTGCCGTCCGTCGGCCTGTACGGGGGTTCTCCCATTCGAGCGGTAGCAATTTACGACGTGGCAGGGGTATAACAGATGGGGAGGACTTGGGGAGGTCGAAACACATGGGATGAGGAAACATACGATACGTGATGGCCCTCCGTCTCATCTTGGTTCAATCATCAACTACCTCCGCCGTCCGTCAAGCTTCAAGCTTCAAGAGCAGGGTTATGACGTCAAGGCACAAGTGAGATAGCCGGAAAACAAAGGCCTACGTCGAACAAGTAAGCCGACTCTTGGGCTCACCGCAACTCGACCTCCGACTCACATCTTTCTGTGTATGATAGGCTCCAAACCGCGCCTGTGCTCTCTCCAGAACAGGCTGCCACGTTGCCACCACTGACCCTGCGTATCCACCAGCTCGAACAAGAAAACTCCAAGCTACTCTCAAGAACGACGGACTGCAGCGCCAGCTACATATACAGACCAGACAACCCTATCGCGCGAACAGAGACTTCGTTTTTGTAGCCATATTTATTGGCGACACTGGACTGGCAGACCGCTATTTTATGTACCAGAGAGGGGTTCCCGGAAGGTATGCACATGTTCTTTGTTTCATTGCAGTACTGTAAGACCCCACGCTAAATTACCGTAGGTTTATGGCAAGAAGCGAATCTTCGACCTCTTAAACAAAGAGGGCCGCATTAAATTTGCACTCGAACTTTACAACCTCAATTATGCGTTAGAAGACAAGAGTGACTTAGAGAATAAAGACACAAGAAGAAAAGTCGAGGAACTTGTCGATCAACTTAGTAAGGACCACAAGATGTCGGGGTTCAACGTTCACCAGCAAGACCAAGTGTCCGGTTGGCACAATGAGGAAAATCAACCTGGACCGAGCGTCCGTCGGAAGGGTAATGCTGGAGGTGCAACTGGGCAGCTCGAAGCCTGTGATAATGAGATGTCTTTGAGACGGCTGGCACTTGGAAACTGGCCCGCAAGGTACGACATAGAGACCATTTCTCCGTCAATGATGTCGCGCTGACTGTCTTGCAGCCCCTATTACGCGTAATTCTAATGCCGATCCCACAGCCCATGCTGAATGGGCTTGAGAGGGTAGGGAAGCACGTGCGAGTGCGAGGAGGACACTCTGTTCACTACGACAAACTGTCCATGCATGTCCTTATTTACAACTTTCGACGTCTTAGAATCAGAAAAACAGTATCTTAGTACCCTGGCTCTTGCAGCTTGGCTGTGATGAATAATTCGACAAGCTAAGTGAGAGTGAACGGATCAAAAGTCGGGGGTTCGGGAGTGGTTCGGGTCGCGTTGCCCGTGGCGCACTATGGCCATCCGCAGCTTTTGTTGCTGACGGAACAGGACAACTGACGTCGGCCGCCGCGGTCGGACATCATTCTACCCGTATACCATTCCACTCATCTGATATCCACGGCGACTCGGCGTCTCGTTTATGTCAGATATTCGTCTGCACACACTCCGCAAGTCAAGAAACCGAAACGGCTACACGCGCCTCGACACTTTCCAACAACAGCAGGATACCACGCCCTCGATCGCATCCGGCTCGCGCCCGGGCTCACCCATGCTTTCCTCTTTCAATGCCGCGTCTTCTGCTCGGAGGAAAGGAAAGCGGAGAAATCAGTATGAAGACGGAGAACCTGAGGAAGAAGCAACGCTCCTAGGTGAGGGTGAGCGGGATACCGGCTTTCTGCACGACGAAGAGGGCGGGTCATCCGCCGCTGAGAGGGCATCCGATACAACATCACAGGTGCGTCCATCTGTGTACCTACCCCTCCACTGATCGTATGAACCCGCGCTAGCGATCAATTTTACGACGGGGGTCAAAAGATAAATCCCGGACAGTGCCCCTGCGACCTCCAGGTGCGCACCTCACGGTCTCCTTTGAAGGTCCACTCACGCACGCCCCAAAGACAAACTACAGAGCAAGTTTCCTCCAAACATCGTCCGCAACCAGAAGTACAATGTGTTCACGTTCCTGCCCATCGTCTTCTACGAACAATTCAAGTTCTTCTTCAACCTCTACTTTCTCCTCGTCGCACTTTCCCAGTTCGTTCCTGCTCTCAAAACTGGTATGCCGCCCTTCCTTCTCTCCGACACAGTCATCTTTGACGGCCCCCCTCAGGTTTCCTTGTGACGTACATTGCCCCGCTGGCCTTCGTTCTCCTCGTGACGATGGGAAAGGAAGCCCACGATGACTACAAACGCAATCTGCGCGATCGCGAGGCTAATTCTGCTCGCTATCTGGTCCTCACCTCGTCGAACGACGAGAACCTACCGAGTTTTCGTCTCGAAGACAACCTCCCTCCCACACGTTCCATCCCTTCCTCCTCCATCCGTGTCGGCGACCTCGTCCTTCTCGAGAAGAACCAGCGCGTACCGGCTGACCTCGTCCTCCTCCGCACATCCGACACATCAGGGACATGCTTCATCCGAACCGACCAGTTGGACGGCGAAACAGACTGGAAGCTACGCGTCGCCGTCCCAGCGACGCAAAAGCTGCCTTCGGACCAAGAGCTCCTCAACCTCGACGCAGATATCTACGGTGCGCCACCATTTTCCCGACGTCAGAATGATTGCTTACCCTTCTTATTGCACGCAGCGGATGCGCCGACCAAGGACATCCACGCGTTCATCGGCACGTTTACGATCAACACACCACCCAGCATATCCTCCAACGAAGTGCCAATGGTGCAAGTACCAACAGTAGAACCGCTCTCAGCCGAGAACGTGCTGTGGGCTAACACTGTACTCGCCTCGGGCTCTGCTATTGGTTTCGTGGTTTACACGGGGCCCGAGACACGTGCAGTGATGAACACGAGTCACCCACAGACGAAGGTTGGGTTATTGGACCTGGAGATCAACAAATTGGCCAAGGTAAGTCGTATGCACTTTCCCCTCGGGTCGTGCGCGCTTATTTCATGGATGAAAGATTTTGTGTACGGTCACATTCGCGCTGTCCGTCGCGCTGGTTGCGCTTAACGGGTTCCGTGGGTTGTGGTACATCTATGTGTTCAGATTCTTAATCCTGTTCTCGTCTATCATCCCTATCAGGTGAGCGAACCCTTTGTTGTCGAAACATTGGGCTCATTTCAACATAGTTTACGTGTAAACCTGGACATGGGCAAGACGGTGTACGCGCACCTTATCATGAACGACAACGAGATTCCAGGCACGATCGTACGAACAAGCACTCTACCGGAAGAACTCGGCCGAATCGAGTATCTTCTCAGTGACAAGACCGGCACATTGACTCAGAATGGCAGGTCTCTTTCTAAACACGATCCGAAGATCCTTCCTTATATGTTATACGGTACAGAGATGGAAATGAAGAAACTTCATATGGGCACAATGTCGTTTGGGTATGACGCAATGGATGAGGTCACCCACCAACTCAGCACCGCTTTCGGGGCCGATGGTAAGATTGTCCTATTTCCGCTTATCACCTATGCTCACTCGAGTCTAGCGGCTCACGCGAGGCACGGCTCGTTGTCGACTGGCATCCAATTGGCTACACGTGGTCGTCGCGACATCTCCGCACGCGTTCGTGACGTCGTTCTCAGCCTTGCTCTGTGCCACAACGTACGTTCCATCTCATTCTCATGGTACGTGTCCCTGACACATGTCCCTCCAGGTCACCCCCGCCACCAACGACGATGGCTCTGTCACCTACCAAGCCTCTTCACCTGACGAAGTTGCCATCGTCAAGTGGACCTCATCTGTCGGCCTAACCCTTACATTCCGCGACCGCACGCGCATCGAACTTCGCACGCCATCCGGTTCAACAATTGCCTACGATGTCCTCGAACTCTTCCCCTTCACTTCCGAGTCCAAGCGCATGGGCATCGTCGTGAGAGACACCGCCTCTGGCGAACTCTCTTTCCTGCAAAAGGGCGCCGACGTCGTCATGGCGCGCATTGTCCAACGCAATGACTGGCTTGAGGAAGAGACGGCGAACATGGCGCGCGAGGGTTTGCGCACGCTTGTCGTCGCACGGCGCCGGCTCTCCGAGGCTGCTTACGAAGATTACAAGACGCGTCACCACGCCGCGAGCGTGCGCCTTGAGGGCCGTAACGATGCGATGGCGGCTGTCGTCGCAGACACTCTCGAACGCGACCTCGAGCTACTCGGGCTGACCGGTGTCGAGGACAAACTGCAGGACGATGTTCGTGGGACGCTGGAGCTGCTACGGAACGCGGGCATTAAGATATGGATGCTTACCGGCGACAAGATCGAGACAGCCACGGTCATCGCCATCTCGACCAAGTTGGTCGCTCGCAACCAGTACATTCACCAGGTTTCAAAGCGTGAGTTGACCGCTTCTACCTTGACTTGTACTACTTCCTCATGTCATGTTGGTTCGCAGTAAAAACCGCCGAGGAGGTCCAGAACGAGCTAGACTTTTTACAGAACAAGCTCGATTGCTGTCTCGTCATCGACGGGGACTCACTCCAGGTTAGTGAAGCCGTGTTCTGAGACGACGATGGCGGGCTCACGTTTTCGCAGCTCTGCCTCAACCTGTTTAAAAATGAGTTCATAGAGATCACGACCAAACTTTCCGCAGTTGTCGCCTGTCGATGTTCGCCTACGCAGAAGGCCGATGTCGCCCGGCTCATCCGGAGCTATACTAAGAAGCGCGTGTGCTGCATCGGTGATGGTGGGAACGACGTGAGCATGATCCAGGCTGCCGATGTCGGTGCGTTGTCCCTTTTCCCCATCCCGTCCGACGCTCGCTGACGTATGTATGTCTCCAGGCGTCGGTATCGTCGGCAAAGAAGGCAAGCAAGCCTCGCTCGCGGCCGACTTTTCCGTGACGCAGTTCAGCCACCTCACGAAGCTCCTCCTCTGGCACGGGCGCAACTCGTACCGGCGCTCGGCCAAGCTGGCGCAGTTCGTCATCCACCGCGGGCTCATCATATCCGTCATGCAGGCCGTGTTCTCCTCCATCTTCTACTTTGCGCCCATCGCGCTCTACCAGGGCTGGCTCATGGTCGGCTACGCGACGCTGTACACGATGGCGCCTGTGTTCTCGCTCGTGCTCGACCGCGATCTGAACGAGGACTTGGCGCTGTCGTACCCGGAGCTCTATAAGGACCTGACCAAGGTGCGCATCGCGCACTCTCGTTCTCACTCGCAATCGTTGCAACTGTCGGTTTTTAGGGCCGAGCATTATCTTACAAGACCTTTTTTATCTGGCTCATGATCAGCCTCTACCAAGGTTTGCGGCCCTCCACGTACTTGTCGCGGTACATTGTCGTCTCACGCATTTGCAAGGCGCTGCGATCATGATCATCTCACTCGTGCTCTTCGAGAACGAGTTTCTGAACATCGTTGCCATCTCCTTCACTGCGCTGATCCTCAATGAACTTATTATGGTCGCATTAGAGATCACGATCTGGTACGTACCGTTTTTACGTCTGTGCCATCGTGCCTTTTTTTTTTTGCTTCTCATTCGTGAATTCTGAACATCTTCCACGCGTAGGCACGTATACATGATCATTTCGGAAGTCGTTACTCTCGGCATCTACGCCTTTAGTATGGTTTTCCTCCCCGAATATTTCGGTGCGTTTTTCTTTTTTTTTTTTTTTCCATTTTACGTCCCCACTCATCCGTCCGCTTCTACCTCCTAAACTCCCACTTCATTTCCGTTCTCCATTTTTCCTTTCAACTCACTTTCTTGTTCCCAGATCTATCGTTCGTCGTCTCAACGCGGTTTGGATGGAAAGTCGCGGTTATCGTTGCGATCAGCGCACTACCTCTGTGGATCATCAAGGTGATCAAGAGTCGCATCGCACCTGAGGCCACGACGAAGCTCTAGCTAGAGGAATAGAGTGTGAAGCGCAGCCCTGTTGCTACATCTGTAACTTATTGCATCGCAACGGATGATATTGATATTCTTTTTACTTTGCATTGTAAACCCTTGAACATTGGAATAGTTGCGGTGCAAGTGCTCGTCCGTAACTGGACACGTTTACACACCAGTTTGGTTCGACCGTCCGTTACCACAAATGAAGCTTAATGAAGCTTTGCCTCATTGAGGCACAAAATACGAAGCATGACCATACGCTTTGCTTTTCGAGGTTTATTCGCTCGCAGTACTGTACCTCTGTACCTTACCAACTCAAATTTTGACATTGAACGTCAGAACGCGACAAAAACGGCGCTTGCGTTACCAAAGGCCGAAGGGACTGGAGAGGATGGAGTAAGGCTGTCTCCTAAAGAATGAGGCAAAAATACTGAATCTTGACCAGAGGTGCACATCGGACCCTCTCCTGGCACCAGGCGAGTATCCTGTCCCGGTCCACTTTACATCAAGATCATACTTCGGGCACCCAGGTGGGCGTCGATTACTGTCAAATCCCGGTGCCGGTACAGTGAGGCCATCGCGGTGTGTTTATCGATTACTGTAGTAGCACTTAACCGATTCGGGATTAGCAGTGGATAATGGAAGATGTTACATTGCAGCCAAGATCATACCACACCACAGCCGTCGTGCCTCCCAATGTTACTGTAGCGCCCGCTATACTGGCAACTGAGGCTAGCTCCAGCCGAGACAATTCAGTCTAGCCCCAAAAAGGTATAGTAAGCCATTTAACTTTAGACAGCGCACGGGAACTCGAACTAACTTATGCGTCGGCATGAAAGCAAAAATGTCGGTTTAGTACCTTCAGGGTACTATGCGGTGTAATTGGGTTCGCCCCATTGGCCCTGCTCATCGCAACAGTACACGATGGAGAGAATCGCCACACCGTAGCTCCCCGTGCCGTTTTCAAACACAGAGTAGAGTTCTTCTACGGATGTAACGAGTCAGTGGAAGAAAAACGGGCGCAGCAGGAGGTCACGCGACTGCCATAGACACGCCAGACCCGTGGCCAGACCGTAGACGAGGAATTGTGCAGTTCACGGCACCGGCCTAGAGCCACCTTGGTATTAGCTTCCTCCGAATACGGTAACCATATTCGGGAAGACTCAGATGAGGGCAGCAGTGATACGTATGAAATTCCAACCCATGCGGATACTAAGGCACCTGGGCGATCACTCCAAGAGTGATTTGGATATCACTACTGCGACCTGGGGCTTGGAGTTAAATTGGAGTGCTCCTATGGCTATGAAGTTGCCACTGAGTGGGTTGGTGTCGGTGTGCATTCTATGCAGTTGGCACGTTCCAGGCGTGCCCGGCGGGTATCCACCTACTTTGCCTGCATAAAATGAGTTAGGAATTAGGCCACTAAGCGATAGGGCTAGTCGCCTCGGGGTGGGTCAGCTATAAACCTTTGGCACTAGATCGGGTATATATGCGGTGACGTGTTGATCAAGGTGAGAAGTTATTCTCAACGATCTATTTTCACGATGACGTGTCGTCGACCCGAGCATAGAAGGTTCACCGGGGGAATCGGACCCCGAAGCAAGGGACTGCATTCGGTGTACACCGCGATAATACGAACCCTCCTCCATGACGGTTGGGCGGCGCCACCTCGTCTCTGGCACGCAATTGTGAAACGTCTTTTTCCCCATACGAAGTGTCCGATTATGGCCAGAAAGGACGATATTGAAGATCCGGTGGCATCTTTGTGAGTATACTTCAACGTCAACTTCGAGTCACGGACCTCACGTACTTAGAGCCTGGGGTGATGAAGGGAAGTCACCAGAAGACATCCTCCCACTCGATGAAGTAATAAGAATCATTCGCGACTCAATGAGGGAGCACGGCCTCCAAGTTGAAGACAACACCCGAGTTCGAACCTTGGTAGGTCTGATAGACCAGATCAAAGTCCTGCTAGAAGATCACAAGGGAGAAGCGGAAGACGAATATAGGAAGCACGGCATGTCCAGGACCGACGACTCTGGCTCCAGAAACGCATGTCCGTTCGTGTCGTCAAACACGTCTGACGCGAGTTCGGTCAAAGACCTAGTACTGGAAGGTCGCAAGGAAGAAGTGGAAGACGAAATTGGCGAGTACGACGTGTCTATGGCCGACGACTCTGACTCCAGAATATCCTGCTCGATCTTGTCTTCAGACGCATCTGATGCAAGTTCGGTCGTCTGGTCGGAGTATACGGTCAGGAGCGTCGTGTCATGGAAAGAGCGCACGAGTTGGTTCTTCCGTCTTGCACATGTCAAGAGAACGAGTGTAGCGTAAATGTAGTGCCATTAGAATACGCTGGGTAACCATAGTAGTTCGGAGGGGAAGGGAAGAGAAAAGAAGGAATGGACAACCTATACTGTAGTGGACAATGGTTGCGATGACAATTTTCAGTCTGATCTCCACCTCCACTGATTCAGCGCTTGCAACCCGATTCGAGCCGTCCGCGTTTGTTTCCGGCGCGCGGACTCGGCCATAGAGGGGACAAAGACAGTGACAGTTGGATGGTTTGTGGCCCCTTCCTTGCCAAGTGGGGTTCGCAATTGTTATAGAATTGGCCCCGCGGGATTGTGAACGTGAACCTTGGGAGTTCTGAACTTTCTGGAAAACCCAACCCTCATGTTGACAAACGTGTGTCTGGCCAAACATCGCGTACAGCATCGTACGATGCAGTGCACACATGGCCCCAGCTAAGAGCCAACGAGTGGGGCTGCCACATTCGTGGCACCTTCAAATTTATAATTGATCATACGGTCGGGATCCAGATTTACTGGGGTAAATTTTCACTACACCACTACAGTAAGGGCACGTAGCCAAAAAGATACTCTTCCCTACATCGTCATACACAAGGCGAACTTGCTGCATTGGTGGCATGCTGTTTTGTCACCAACGCGGGGAGGTATTCTCTACTAGGCTATTTGCTGGCATTGCTCGCTCGAGTCGCGATTTGAAAGTAATACCCCTCTCGTGACGTACAGTGCTCTCCGAGCAAGTTTCCGAGGGTCGATCGTAGTGCGGTCGACGCACTGAGTCCGCCCGCTCGGCGGAATTTCCATTCGGCATAGTAGATCGGGTTGTGCTGGCATTCGTTCATTCCTTTTTCGCATTTGGCCCTTACCAATCGTGCTGCCAGGACTTAGAAGGCCGTCCGAGTGGTTCGACCTCCCTTCGTTCTTGAGTAGATCCGCGGAAAACGACTTCTGTGGCACCTGTTCGTGGTCTACACACCCGTCACATGCATCGTACCTCAACCACCTTCCGCTTCCATGTTCGCAACATCGCTTGTGCGCGAATCGCAGAACATCTTTTACGTATCCGCCTTTTATTTGGATGTTCTCACGCTATCCCGCCCCCGACTTTTAATGAACGAAGGCCTGTCCAAAATTTCCTCCTTCATCCCTATTAATACTTCACTATACTGGCATCCCATCTCGTGGACGCACATGTCTGAAGCACACCGCGTCGCGACCCCCACTCGCTCCTGGAGGCGCACCGTCGCCGACGCCCTGGCCCTAGCCCAATCGGCCGTCGAACTCGACACGACGAACACGGACCCCTCAGGGGCGCTGTTCGCATACACCGAGAGCGTGCGGCGTCTCCGCACCATCCGGGCCCGCCTGGAGCGCCACGGTGCTCACGTAGAGGCTCGCCAGCTGGCTGCCATCGTTCGTCACAGAACTTCATCCTGTTATGTATGCGCTGATCCCAACGAAATGTAGTGCGACGGGTATACCGAACGGATGCGCCAGCTGTCAGTGGCTTGCACGGTGCCACCCCCGCCGTACGAGTGCCAGCCGTCCCAGTCTCCGTTCGGCAGCGAGCGTTCGTCTTCGCTGATGCTGGAGTCCGCCTTCCCTATGGGTGCCCCGCCCGCGTACACGGCGGAACCTAGCCATAGACCACAGGAAAAGGTTTCCTCCCAGGTGGCCACAGATGGGTTTAATTGATGACGTCACATGAACATAACATTGGAGTGTAATATTATCATTTTCTTCTTGCGCAGCCCTGATACCCGGTTTTGGACTAGCAATACTGTAAAAACACTTGTTTTCGTTACAGTAACAGTTCTTTCATATTCTCCTCGTAGGAATATACCGACACTCGTTTAATCACAATCCAGTTGATTTTTTGCAGAATCCGGTGTCCGGCGGTGCTTAGCGCTCAGGTGCGATGGGTTCGGTTCGCGACGAAACAGGGCAAATTCAGTAGAGTGCCTGGATACCGTGGTCTGTGTTCTAGTCGGCCCGGACCCAAGGCATGCTCGCTCCCGTTCCCTTCGTGGGCACGAATGCGAATTTCAGGTAGACGATCTTCCAGGCGGCAGGCGCTCAATAATCAAAGGCGCGATCAGCTCAACAACCCGAGAGTAAGTCATGGTTCAGACATCGTGCGTAGCCAACTCGGTGACGCAGCGAACGCTAGGGGTGTCGCGGTGTGGCCGGTTTTCCGTGGTTCGCGCTGCACTGCCTTTCAGGCTAGCATGTGAACGAGGGCTCGATCGTGCGCCACATCTCCGTATAACCCGAATCAAGGCGACGGGCAGCATAGAGGAAGGATTCGTTGCCTTGATGAACGCACTGTAGATCAAGTGATCGCCAAGATAGTGGAGCCCGGTAATTCTCGACAAAAGGCTGAGTCGGATCAAGACACGTATCCTGTCTGAAATGCCTTTGCCTCCACTGGCAAGGATGCGCGATAGAAAAGACTGCACTAACGATGATGAACTTGAAGGGGTAAGACGGTGATACTTGGTTCGAATCTGATAACACGAACTTGGAATCGGCTTATCGACCCTGTTTCCTCTCTATTCCCATTCCAAACGTAAAAGTGGAGGTCGCTTAAACCGAGAGGAGCTACGTCCCGATCTTACCTAACTCACTTACCAACACCTACCACAATGGGACCCACCAATCGATACACTAGCTTAAATCCTCCTTTCTATTTAATTCCTCCACATTGTCTGTCTGACTCTTGTTGTTCGCCACATCCGTCACCGTCCCAGTATACCCACTCCCTGTCACGTCCGCACCATGTCTTCCCCGCCTCCACCATACACTCTTCAACCACCACCTGCGTACTTTTACTCCCAGAAGCTTCCAACGTGCCCGCCCCGCCAATCATCGCGACAAATATTGTCGGACGCTCTACAGCGCGCGCGGCACGCTGTCCACCTCGACACCTCCGGGTCAGACACACCTTCCGCCGTCGCAGCCTACAGCGAAGCCATCGAGCTGCTCCAATGGGTCATCGCACGCCGTTCGCGGAAACCAGGGAACGAGGCCGAGGTCGAGCGCGTCATGAACATCGTGAGTCTACCTTGCCTTCCCACTGTTTTCCCTTGCCCCTTGCCCCTTTACCTTCACCGCCGTTCTGGCAGTGGTGCCGTACATGCGTCTTTGTTCTTTTTCTGCGCCCTGGTCACTCGTTCTCAGGGACGTTGGCGTCTCGCCCTCCCGCGCTTAATGTTCTCTTACTTATTTTTGGTAGCATGACAGATACACGGCCCGTGTGCGCGAGCTGTGTCGCGCCCGCCGTCTCCCCTTACCGAGTCATGTATCTGACGCGTCCCTGGCGTCCCGCCATCCCCTTCGAGACCCTCCTCCGGATGCCGTGTCCCCCACAAGCGCTCACTCAGCGTACCAGGAATCGGAGTGGGACTCGGAGCTCTCGTCGCTGTTATTGTCGTCGTCATCGTCGTCGGTAACGGAGGAGGTGCTATCATCCGCCTCGTCCGTCAGTAGCGCACACTGGATCGTCTCGGAGGCATGTGACGAGGAAGTGAAGGAGTGGGGACAGTACCTGAACGATTTAGGAAGTGGGGACGACCGCCGAGTATCGGTCACGACGGCCGCGTCGTCCGCAGTGTGGAGTACGATTGCAGTGTCCCACGGATGATCTGACTCGTCCGTGGCTCGGGGTAACACCCGTACGACCTTTGTCACAAATGTGGATGAGCCCGGGTCCCACTTTGGGGAATTCCCTCGTGGCCCATCCATGACCAGCGCGCGCGTTCCCATGGTACATGGTGGTTACAGTACTTGTATTTTTTTTTTTGGAAACGCGGCGCGACCGGTCGATCGGTAGGATGTCAATTAAGTTTCGTTGTCGTCTGTACAATACGATTTGGTAGCATACAAATGCCAGTTATGCTCACCGCATATCTCCACTCGGGGGTATACTGTACTCGCCAAGGGGTGGGATGATCAAATCAAGGACATATAGTTCCAGGCGTGTGTAATGTACGGTGCCAAGCGCACACATCGTCTACCATGAGGCGGCTGTCCCCGACGATCTACAGTACTGTAGTTGCCTCGGCCTGGCAATAGCGCCCGGAAAAGCACGAAGTTAGTCAGCAACGTGCTGCCAAATAGGCTTGGGTTGTTGTCATCACCGGCGCTGGCCCGGGGTCCGTGCCATGCTGCAGGCGCTACTGCTGCATTGCTGCAACGTGCGTGCGGAGCGGAAGCAAGCCACTTTTACTGTAGACAGGCGGCCGCTCAACGCGCACACATACAGTACCCACTGGTACCAAGTACGGCAAAGGTGATGAGCTATAATTCTAAAATGGCCTTCCGCATTCGGATTCAGTGTACCGAAAGACCAGATATGAGCGACCTGGCGGGTCGCGCGTGGTCATAATTTCGGAAACCTGGCTCGCCTGCGGTCTGAGAAGCCTTCAAAAACGTAACTCAGCTCGTTAAATACCACCGGTCACAGGAAAAACGCGAGGCAAACACCGTCTGCTGCTGCTTGCTTTTGGGGCAATTAGTACAGCCATTCCGGCTCTGCAGTAAAGAAAAGCCCTCGATCTGTCGCTCATTGCTTTCTCGAGTTTTCCTTGCGCAGATTCTGTGACCGAACCGCATGCGCTTCTTCGACAGGTCCCAGTTTCACTATTGCCCCCTCTTGGCTAGGGGTCAACTAAATTCTCCCGAGCATCGCCGCCGTGTCTAGTTCGAGCCCCCCCTCGGTTGCGAAAGTAAAGTCAGTAAAAGCCGCCGGACCCTCGTGCCCGATCCCGAGCTGTGGTCGCAGACACGCGTTGAACGGGAGCTACGCGATATGAAGCATCAGCCTGTGGGGGGAGGCTGGTGGCTGTGGGGGCGGCAGTAGCCTAGATTGCCGGGCCCCACTTTCTCCACATACTCCACATGCTCTGGCCTCTACGCGAGAAATTCGTCACCAGTCCACGAACTCTTTCTGCTCTGCCTTTTGAGAGTCGGTGACCTACTCGCTCTCCCACCTGCCGAGTTTCGCTCTCAAAGTACAACACGTGTCAATACGAGTCGCGCAAGTATGGTGACAGCCTGCGGCCATGCGCGCCCCGTTTGAGGGGAGCCCCCACGTCTTTTGTTTCCCTACGGTAGGTCCGAAAGATGCACTATTGGCTGTCGAAACGCCGCATGATCGGGAACTGCAAGCTGGCGAGGACCGTAGCAGTGGCAGCGAAGAGCCGCTACTCCCGTTAGCAATGCACAGGGGGGATCAGCGAGCGGAAGGTGCCCCATAGAGTGAAACAGACATTCAGGCGATCGGGGGTTACTTGTTGTATACGGGGGTTACCCCCGTATACCTTGTTCTTGGCCTCGGTGAGGCGGGAATGTGATCTACAGCAGCGCGAATTAATCAGGAACAGGGGCTCGTGATATTCTTATTTGTACCGGAATGGCGGGTTTGCTGAGGTTCTTCTACAGGAGGCGGGCTGGTCTTGGTGAGGCCCGGCAATCGATATAGCAGGACCCTGCGGGGGTTTTTAGACTTGGGAGAAGCAGAGCAGCAAGTAAACAATTTGTTCGTTCAATTTTCTCCCCAACGTGGTAATTGCGAGAAATGAGCCATTTAATACAGGTGGTATGTACGTGTAGGGGTGACGTTGTCCTACGCGTTCGAAGGGTGCCCCCAAAGACGGACATTCGGTGCTGATTCTGCGAGGCATCACTGCATCACATTGATAACGAGCGTGCGAGTTCTATTGTCAGGAATTAATGGCTTCGTAGATCGTTTTCCTGGGATACCCCTAAGTCATGGGAGATACGAGATTAGCATCCACTGAACATGGAGGAGTAACACCGACTAGTAAGGAGACCATGGCGGGAACAATTGCTCTTGGGAGGTGGTTTCGGTTGAGTATGTACATCTAAGCGAAGGTATGGATCGCAAGATAATCGCGGCTCCGCGCGTGTGTACAGCCTTCGCTACGTTAGAGAAATGAACTGAACATCACAAAGCTGCCGGTCTGAGCATCGTGTCTGCAGGTAGAGTGTGATGAGCGGCGATAGAAGTGCCGAACCTATCTGTCTAGACTCTAGAGCAGTAGCCCCCCTACGTCAGGGGGAGGAGAGGGGGCGCAGGACATCACCCACCCCAGAAGAGCGTGTGCGATCTGGCAACGGGGGGCGACTGAATGGTTATTCAACGTTCAACCCCGACAATTTAGATGAAAGTTTGTGAGCGTGTGTGAATGAATGAGAGTCCGAACCAAAGCGGCATTTAATGATTACCTCGTTCCGCGCTTTCCACATTGCGCGCGACGGTGGTCCGAACACTCAGTACTCAGGGCCAATGTTCTCAGACCTTAATTTCATCGCTGGCAGCTGGTATATCAACCCCTGCATTCAGCTTGCCAGCTTCCAACTCAAAGCCCAAATGTCCTCAATCCCTGACGAACTCACCGCGACCGTCTTCTCAATTGTGGGGTCTCTCCCGACACTCCAAAAAGCGAAACTTATACTCGACCATTGTCTCGCGCTAATAGAGGCCGGGGAGTGAGTACCAGGCCCAACGTTCGCTGGTGGTGTCACTCATTTTAGTCGGGTCCACCTACTGCAGATATGGCCACATGCGTGCAGTGGAACATTACCTCGAGGTCTACTTGAGAACCCCGGACTTACCGACAGACGACGCCGCCAGGGCTCTATTCGCGAGGGGCAGGGCGCGAACGAGCGCGGGGCATCAGCTCTTTCTATTGGCGTCCCGTGGTTCGTGGTACTCCTTTCGAACTGCGTGTCTCGCTGACCATGTCGTCCATGACACTTCTGTTGCTCTGCGTTTTGCGCGTCGCAGACTTTGAGGCCGCTTCAATCTTTGATTCGTCTTGTCATGAGTACCAAATGCGTCGGCCTCCGCGTCTGGGGCCTGCTGTTCGTCCGTGCACTATTCAGCGCCAGTTCCATAGTAATATTCCTCCTAAGATCCACTTCGCAGGTGTCCCCGCCCTTCAGCGTGTTCCGCTAGAGATTTGGGATAAAATCGCAAGCTTCATTCCCCGGTACTTCCTTCGTAAATGGCTCTCCCTCTCTTCTTTCCACCGCGACATTGCCCTTCGTCGCATATTCCACACCGTCGACCTCTACCTTGACGAGGATTCAAACTGGAACCGCACACTAGACATTTTTGACAGAGTCAGGATTGACTCTTCGTTTTCGCGTATAATCAAAGCTCTTCGAATACACTGGGCGTATGTCAGTGGTGACATGCTCAAGATTATGTCTAGTGAGTGCGAGGGTTACCGCTCTCAGAACTCGTTCGTTTATTTCTTCCGACCAGGATTATTTCGCACAGCACTTCCAGAGTTCAGAGCTCTTGAGGAGCTCGAGTGGATAGGGTACCCCGAACTACGAGCTGACATGGTCAAAGCGCTTCTGAAGAGCCACCCCAATCTTGTCAAACTTGGTCTCATGTACTTCTCTACCACTGACCAAGTCATCGTCGCCCGCTCACACCCTTCTTTTTCATTTTTAGAGGATTTCACTTTGATGCAGTCGGAGTTTCTGGATTCACTTCCCTCAAGCGCTTTACTCTTCGAGCAGAAGATGATGATCATGGTGATGCCAATATGAATGAAGTCCGTACGGTGCTCGACAAGAACGAGAACACGCTCACGCACCTGACGCTTGGGGCAAACCTCGCACGCACGCACTCATGGGACTTGGCATTTGGCTCTCCGACGGTCCAGAATCTAACCCACCTCGAACTCGTCGACACGCGCATATCGCACATCGTCCTCGCGCGTATCGCTCAGGCCTACAACCTTGTCTCACTCACCTTGCATGGGACGCTCGACACCCCCGCAGAAGCCACCGCGATCTTTGGCGCCAATCAAATACCGTCCTATCCAGACGCCGGCTGCGAGGGTACAAGCGCCAGCGTAACAGGCGCGCTGACGCACGTGCTCCTGCCTCGCCTCGAGGCCTTCCGCTTTGCGCTCGTCGGGCACGACGACGACCCCCTCCTCTTCGGCGCAGTCGTGCAATTCTTGCGCGCGCGTCCGCACCTGCGCCGACTCGATCTGGGAATGTGCCCGTGGGAGCTCGTACGTGGGCTCATACCCGAGCTCACCGGCCTGCGCGCCCTGCGCGTGCACATCGCGAGCCTCACCAGCATCGCCGTAGACGCACTCGTTCGCGGACTGCCGAGCGAGATGCAGGCGATACACCTCTCGTGCGTCGAGTCCGACCGACTCATGGTGCGTGCCGCGACTGGCCCCCCTCCCTCCCCCTTCTGATTTGGGTTTGATAGCACGAGTACGCACCCGCGTTTTCACGCTTCGGGACCCTCAACATGCTCCACTTGTACGACGCTTCGTCCCGGCGCACGCAGCCGTCCCACATGCACGAGTCGCAGATACATGCGTGCGACGTCGCGCTCACAATACCTAGCCTCGACTACGTCGGCTGGCACGGAGAGCACTTCGTCGTCGTTCGCCATCACCACCTAGGGAGCTCCGCGGTGTGCGGTCCGTTGGGCGGCGGCGTGGCCGGCGGGGCGTGCGCGGAACTCAGGGAGCTTCCCGTCCGCCGTCGGCTCGATTGCGGCAATGGCGTCGACCTCGGCAGCGACGACGCGATGTGGATAGAGCGGAAAGACGTGCCGATCGACTATGAGGTGTCCGGACTCGAGTCGTAAGCACCCTTTTTCCAGCCCCTCGAGTTGTCGGGGCTGAGGGCAAGAGTGTGTTCATTTTGGTTGACTGTGCATATTTATTGCTGCACTAATGTATGTCGCTTCACACGCGAAGGTGAAGTTTATATTATGCGGCATTGTAGTGATTTATATGTATAAGCGGGTCGCGATTGACCCGCTCTTTACCCACCACCACTTTTATCCAGAACCTCACTGGCAGTCACTGCAGTTTCCGTGAACTATCACGTGACCAAATGCTACAGGTCTGTCTGAGTTTTCTGTCTGAGTTTTAGTATGACTTCTTTCGGTCACTGGCATCGTGCACGCCGACCGGTATTAAGACCTTTCCTGGAAATCGTGCGCTCTAGTGGTCGGCGTCCCCTGTCATATCTATGACCTTCTTTTCGAAGTTGAAGTTTTTCTGGCCGCAAGTCTGATTTAATTAGGCTGGGGCCGCTCTGTCCAGGTTGGCTGACTGTGCCGTAGTGCTCGGGTGCGGGGAGTGTACCAACGATTTGGCTAGCTAGGCGACTAACGCCTAAAGTATCGACGGGCGGTGATGAGTTCTCGGAATCTCAGCGGACTTGGTCAGAGTTTTATCTAGGGCCTACGAAGCATATAACTATCTTGGATCGAGCATCACCCTAGTCTCTCATCCCTGCTTTTCTCTGGGTCCTAGCGCCACCCTTGTCCTTATACACCTTGTTAACCCATACTCGACTCTCCTCAGTGATCGAACCAAAATTTCTGCATAGACATGGCCGCTACTAGCTGCACTGGAATCATTTCAAACCCGGATTTAGCGGGAATTGGGGTTAGTCCTGTTGCTCCTCACGATACTTTGTCTTCTACAGATCTGACTGACTGACTTCCCAGATTCGTCTCAATTTCTATGTCACGGTACTCCTCACGGCTCTTATACCTCAGAAGGAATATACGGACGAACTTCTGGACTCGCTCTATCTGAATGCAATTTTCTATGGTCTCGCCCTCCTCATTACCGCCCTCGTCCAGACCATACAACGACAGCTGGACTTGTATCATGCTATTATCGTGATGCAGGTGATATTATCCCTTCAGTTTCTCCACGGATTCGGTACGATCTGTGTCCTCATGAAGACCCTACAGTGTGCTGATGAGAGGCGAATGCAGGCATGAGGAGATATATCTTGGCCAATAAAAAAGAGTTCCGTATCAAAATGAAGCTGACTATCGCGATTCAGATATTATCTCTCTTGATTTTTTATCCATGGTCGTTCTACATGTGGATCAACGCCCCACGATTCGGTGCGCAGCCAGAGTGCAACGACCTCGTCAAATTTGTCCTCGTCTTCTACACCTTTCAGGCGACCGTTCTCTGGGCGCGGTACCTGTGCATGACTATCCTCGCCATGACCACCTTCGCCCTATTGTGCAACCTCATAGTGATTTTCGCCGTGTACAAAGTGCATAAGGTGGTACAACCACCCAGTGATGACAGGTCCGACAGCGAAAAGGGAAATGAACCTTCCTTGGAACCTGCGAACAAAACGAAGAACTTGGCGAAGAAAATGGGGACGAAGTTAATCCGGGTATTGACAACTATTGCGTGGGGCCTCTCTATCTTGTGCGTTTTCGTCTCGATCGTCCTGCGACAATAATATTAACCCACCATACTAGGTCTGCGGTCGTCGGTGTAGCGAATACTGAGTTAACGGTCTGTAGCGTTTCCTTCCGAGCCGGGGTGTGTGCTCATGAAAGGCCTCCCAGGTCCATCGTAATTACCCAAACGTCCAGGCCGGTGAGGGTGCTTGGGGCTTCGGCCAGATCGTTTCCGTCATCTTCATACTACCCAGTGTCATCGAGATATTGGTCACTTTAGATAAATGGAGGTCCGGAGGATTGGGATAAAGAAATGAAAGTGGCGGTCTCTGCTATTCGCCGTGGGTGGGCGTTTAGGATGTCGTATCAATGTTGTTTTGCTAGCGTCTTTACGAATGAGGAATGTAACAGCGATTGATTTGAGCAAAACCGCAGCAACAAAACCACATGTTGGATGGTTCCATCCTTCCTCATCTAGTTAGCACCTAGTTCTAAACCGTTACTCCAACTTATTTGGATCTGTGCGCAATCCACAATAATACTGTATCGGTGTCGACTCCCCCTAACTGGCGCATCTCACGTATTGTGAATGACGCGGATGTATCGAATCCTGGACAGTCGATCTCCGCTTCAAGCTTCAAGCAGCTTCGCTTCTCCTTATCATCATGAGTCAGCCACATATCAAGAGCGCATCTGACTCAGACGTTTTCTCGACCGGTGAACCGGTGAAAGCTTGGGGATCATCGATTTTTCTTTCCTTAGTCTCCGATTACATTCCTAGATATGTCTAGATGACGCTTCCTTTGCGCGCGGGTACTAGTATTTGTCTCTCTCCCGGCCTCGGGTTCTACACCAACGCCTCGGCTAGGTTTTATCATTTCTTCCGTACCTTCGGTCATTGCCAGTGGAACGGGATGCCTGATACTCTCAGAGTACATCGGGTATACATCGGGTAGTATCTAGCGGTGGGAACACGCGAGACAGCGATACATCTAAGTCTCCAAAGTTAGGGGCTCTTGATGAAGGATACCCTTCCAGCTGAATCACCGAACTGGCAATTAAAAGCACTTCGACCTGACTGGTGTATTTGAAATCGCTGCTCAGTCGCCGCCTCTTCTATGTACTCCATCCTCCGCGCCAACGATGAGGAATATCTAGCCGACGTGGACGGTGTCGCCTTGCTCAACACTCAACTTTCTGCGGACAGGCTCGCGCACACTATCTTTTGCCAGCCACGATCAGCAGCTGTCTGCCCTGGACATCTCTACTAGTCCCACCTTACCGCCTTCTAAGCAACGCCCGAGTCTGTGATCTGCCACCTCCGCCTTGGCCCTTGTAGGTGCACTCCATCCGGCGCAACGCCACTGCCAGTACATTCGTGCGCCCGCGCCGCCTGTCTCTACAGTCTGCGCGCCTACGTGTAATTGACACGGATCATGATGTATCCGGGCCGGGGAAGCGTCTGTGTGGCATTTTCCGGATCTCCGCGCCACAGATCATATCGATCATATCCTAAGCACACTGTCCAGTCACTAGCTATATATAGTCACTAGTAGACTTGGCACCACATATACAGTAAGCGAGGTGGTGCTGCTGAGATATAAAAATGGGAGTTGCTGGACTAGAAGATCAAACAGTTCCAAACTGCTCACTGACGCAGTTCAATTAATGTGCTGTGTCAATGGTCGGAGTGTGAGCTTGGGTCTGACGCGCAAAATTACAAATGCCGCCTTCCCTGATTGACATACAAAAGGAGTACAATGTGATTGCTGGTGCATGGCAGATTGACGCTCGCTCATCCACGTCGAACCTTGAGTCGGGTGGTGACAATGTGCCTTATGACACATCAAGCCCACGATGCACTACCAGACACTGGCGCTTTTCGGACCATCATCTTTGCCTGCATTAAACCCTACGGGCCCACATTACTGCAAGCGCGGGCGAGTATCCGAGCACAGGCGAATCATCAAGTCGAGCCCAAATGACCTCCCGCTCGAGTGTTGCGGTTGGTCGTCCACAAAGGGGATTGACAATCGCAAGCTCGAACGCGCTCAAGCTCACAGGTATATTACTCTTGGGCTGTCTCCATTTAAAGTGTTCTGAACTGACTACGCATCCGCGATAAATAGGAATTGTAATTAAATCGGATCCACGTAGTTCCTATAGGCCTTCAAGGGTGATGGACCTTATTGTGGACGGCGAGCCCCGAACTGCATCATTTCAGCTGCGTGAGCCGTCAATGCTCCGATGGGAAGTTAAGCCCGCGGTGTAAGTGCTTAGTGCCAGTGCCTCCTCTACTTGCTCTGCTTTACGAGTGTTGTAGCGTCATCACGGCCAAGTCTATCGTATCTATCCAGCCCTATGAGGCTCGTACGCTTATACGGAGAAGGAAAGTCGAAACAGTCACCATCCAAGGTGACGCTGTGTTTCGTTTCTGTTCTACTAGACCCGGGAGCGGAGACAAACACGGTACATGCTCCCTCGCTTTTCCCTCGATGCGACTTGAGAGTTAAGGCACTGTTTCCCACAGAATATGAGCGCATTTGCGCCGGATTTAAGGTGGTACTTTCTATCGTCATGCAGAGAGATACAAAGGTGCGTTTTGCGCAGTTATGCCAAGTCGAGGCTCGTACTAACTCTTGCCACTCCCTGGAGGCGAGGGACAAGACTCGAGGTCCTGGGGGCCGTGACGTCACGCCTGGAGAGGATAGTCAGGGCGTTCTCTTTGGCCCCCAGACGGCACCGAACTCGTTCAAGCGGTCTCTCGATGCCTTGCTTGAGCTCATAGAGTTGATCCCGTCCGACTGGGCCGTAAGTTGTTAAAATAATCCCTGAAACAATGAGATGGAGACGCTGCTTGCAGCTCTTTGAGACGGCCAGGGGAACGAGGGATGCTCTCCAAACCACGTGTGGCGTGAGTACCTTACACTCAAGGGATCAAGTAGGACTCGATTCATGATCCGTCACCCTGCAGTTTATGCCAACGGACAATGTTGAGGAAGACATCCAGAACCTGGGTGAACAAGCCTGCGAAGTGCTTGTTCACATGCACCAACTGAAGCCCCCTGAACGCTTCGCATCTCAAACGCAAATACTGACATCGCTTCTAAACTTAGTTTGGAATGCTGCCTTGTTTGCGGAAGATTGTTCGAAGCCCGGGTTCAGAGGTGAGTGGTGCACAATTTTTTGTCCCAGTGATCGGTTTTAATATGTATGTACAGAGGAACTCAGTGAGCCCGAAGCTAGGAAAAATATTCTCCAAGGTTTCGATCGACAGTTTGTGAGGTTGAAAAGGAACTTTCTCGCTGGAAAGGACACGTACGAATGGAATGTGCCTTACACTCGGAAGCAAGTCGCTTTGACCCCAGCTATTCCTTCAGTCGAAGAAACCAGAAGCGAACTTAGCATCATTGAACAGGAAGCAGACACACTTACTGTCACACGTAATCATTTCGTTAGTCAGTACAGAGCGCCCTATCCTTACCATTCTCTCCACAGCAGTGGACGAGGACCAGAGGCTTGCAGAAGCTCTCAACCCAGATTTCACACCGACCAATCTGAACCTCTGCTGCTTGGATTGGACCCGAAGAACTTTGCTATCAGACATTATATCCTGGTTTGAAAGCGTTACTGAGCCAAATGTCCTGTGGCTAAGTGGCGCTCCGGGGACTGGAAAGACGGCAATTGCTTGGAGCTTGATTTCCGAGCTGGAAAAGCAGCAGCGCTCTGCTGGGGAGTTCTTCTTCAGACAAAACCAGCACACGCCCTACCAGCTCTGGTCCACTCTCGCCTATAAGATGGCAAAGTTTCACCCGGCTATCAAAGGCGAAATCTACAAGGCGCTAACGAGGGAGAATGACGTCCCAGACTTGAATGACATCCAGGTAACTTTCGAGAAACTTATCGCGGGTCCACTCAAGGCTTTGGATACACGGCTGTCAAGTCGCGGCCCAATTCTCCTGATCGATGGCCTCGAGCAGTGTGGACATGGTTATGCTGTCTATAAGACGCTTCTTGACACCCTCCCACAGTGGCTATCGCTACCACGCCATTGCAAGCTGATTGTTACTAGTCGACCGCAGGGAGACATCACAAAGCTTTTCGATGGGAAAGACGTTAAGCGCTTGGAACTTTTGACAGGGGATGACGCCGACTACGAAACTAATAATGATATGCGCACTTACCTTACTCACCGCTTCTCCGAAATGAGAAGGCAAGACAGGGCGATACCGGAAAATTGGCCTGAATACGACGCATTATCTAGGCTGGCTGAACACGCTAGCGGATCTTTCAAATGGGCTGCTACTGCTGTTGATGGTATCCAAGATGCCGGGAGTGATAGAGAAAGGCATCTCACAACCATCCTAGAGGGTGGGACTACAACCAAATTTGATTCCCTCGACCAGTACTTAGAAGAGGCACTGTCAATGGAATTCGATGGCAACTCTCCTGACGCCTTCCGTGCTACTATGGGGACCATTGCGCTTAGCAAAGAGCCACTGACGTTGGCTGATCTCGAGCAATTTCTTCAAGATCGTTTCCCTTCGAACTCTGGCGTCTCCTTAGAGGATATGTGTTACAAGTTGTTGCCTATAATCTCTATCGAGGGCGAAACAAAAACCGTCAAGCTCCGCCATAAAGCATATAAAGACTATCTGATTGATTCTAAGCGCTGCACAGGCTCGTTTCATGTCGATCAAGCCAAAGCCCACAGAAATACGACAATCTCGTGTCTCAAGATCATGCAACAAGGACTCAAATTTAACATTTGCGGGCTGAAATCCTCTTACCGTAAAAATTACGAGGTCGAGGACAAACAGTCACTGATCGAAAAATGCGTTCCCTCCCACCTGGCCTACGCTTGCAAGTTTTGGGCAGATCATCTTCGCGGAGTGTCCTCAACAGAGAAGCGCGACACAGAAATCGTCAATCTGCTGAGGAATTTCCTCAACTTCCACCTTCTGTATTGGCTTGAGGTGTTGAGCCTCCTGTCAACGTCTAATATAGCATCGAAGTCGCTCCTTACTGCAGCCGAATGGCTAGAGGTATATATCCCGTAACTTCTATGATCGCTGGACTTCACCGTTCTGTCTTGCAGGGCACAGACAAAGATTTATCCCTATTCGCCGCCGACGGCAGCCGGTTTGCCCTCACCTTCGCGGATGTGATCACGGAGAGTGCCCCCCATATCTATTTATCCGCCTTGCCATTCTCTCCTCCCTCCTCCCTTGTCCATAAACGCTATCGTGACCAGTTCCCTCGGACGGTCAAGGTCATACGCGAAGACGGTGTCAAGTGGCCGGCCATGCGATTCTCGATACCCATGAGTAACGTCGTTTATGGTATCTCTATTCACCCCGATGGTAAAAAGGTCGCCGCCGGAACGGGTAGCGTCAACGTGGCTGTGGTTTCTGTGACCACGGGAGAAACTCTATGTCAACTCGGAGGCCACGGAGGAACCGTTCGTACTGTCGCGTACAGCCCCAGTGGTAAAAGGATAGCAACTGGTGAGGTTGAGAGACTGCGTGGCGCAAAGTGTGCTAACTGCGAGCCAAGGATGTGACGATAGGCGACTTAGAATATTTGAATCTGAGAATGGCGTTCTCCTCTTTGGGCCGTTCGAGCTGCACTCTGACTGGATACGGAGTATTGCGTGGTCTCCAGATGGACAGAGGTATGCATTAAGGGATACTGTCACTTATTGCAGCTCGCGTTACTTTATACTTCCAGAATTGTGACCGGCTCCGACGATAGGAAAGTTAAAGTCGTAGCCGCTGAGACGGGCCACGTCATATATGATACAGCCTTCCACAATGACTGGGTTCGCACGGTGGTCTATGCGACGGATTTCTTCATATCGGGTTCTGATGACAGGCAAGCCATATTTCTGAAAATGATTCCTTTATACTGAGCACGGTCATAGAACCGTAAGGATTTACGACGCGGCTACTGGAGCGGCGTCAGGAGAAGCGTGGACAACGGGACAAAGTGGCTACATCAGGGCCATTGCTATATCACCGGATAATAAGGTTCTAGCAGCAGGTAGTGACGACAACACTATCGTGCTTTACGACATGGACGGGCGAAGTACGATCAACCAACCGCTCAAGGGCCACACCTCAGTAAGTGTATTTTGGCTTGAAGCGTAGAATCCTGTGCGCTTAGGTATTGCATAGGCGATTAGATCCCTGACGTTCTCAAAAGATGGTCAATTACTTGCGTCAGGTAGCGATGATTACACAGTTCGTTTATGGAACGTTCAGACGGGAAAGAAGATCTGTGATCCCCTGTACGGCCATACGTCCTACGTGAGCTCGGTCAGGTTTTCTCCTGACATGAAGCAGCTTATTTCTGGTGAGTCTTCGCGCAAATATAGGAAGATGCTCCCTGATCGTGCTTTCTAGGCGCTGAAGATTACACTGTCAGGTCCTTCGACATGGACTCTCTCCCTATTTGGGGAAAGTTCTTGGGAGGAACAGGTCCATTCCGTGCCGCCGTTTCTCTCCCCGACGGAAGTTCGGTATTAGCATGTGACGGCTTTGGCATCTGGAGATGGAACCTCGACGATGGGCACGTGGAAAACGTATCTTTTGAAGGTCACTCAGAGCACTTGTCGAACATGCTATCTGCGGCTATATCCCCCCATGGAACATTTGTGGCCACTGCTGGAAGGGATCGGGCAGTGATGATATGGCAGGCAGATAGCGGAAAGGTCTTGTGCGGTCCACTGGAAGGACACTCTGACGACATCTGCGCTCTCAGCTTTTCTGCTGATGGGAAGATGGTCGCCTCCGGAAGTGACGATCGAAAGATCTGGGTGTGGTCTGCCGAGACGGGTCAGAGAGTCTGCGGCCCTATGGAAGGTCATGCAGCAAGCATAAAGGGCGTATGTTTCAGGTGCGTGCCATACACTATACGCTCTAACAGCCAAGTCTAACACCGTTGAACCAGCCCCGACGGAAAGCAAGTTGCTAGTGGTACTGTCTTCCCTTCGTCGTCTCTAGTCCTTCATTCACGTTTTACAGGGTCGACCGATAACGCGGCAATTATTTGGTCAGTCGAAAGTGGGGAAAAGGTGCTTGCCCCCCTGGAATACCATCGGGACTGGGTGAGTTGGAAGGTGGTCCCAAGGTATTATCTTTGATTAGCATTTCAGATTTATGGGATAGCGTATTCTCCCAATGGCCTCTATCTCGCAACTGCAAGCGACGATTATTCTGTCATCATATGGAACGTCGCATCGGGGGAGCGCATGTTCCAAGGTTTGACGGGCCACGGCGGATATCTCAGATGCGTCAATTGGTCCCCAGACTCTAAAAAGGTTGTCACCGCAGCACTGGACAACCTCATTCGTGTTTTCGACGTCGAAACGGGCACTCTCGTTTGCGAACCCCTCTCAGGACATAAGTCTGCCCTGACTTCCGTCGCCTTTCGCTCGTTCTCGAGTGACGATGAGCCAGAGGTTGTGTCTGGTGCGTTGTGTCTCTTTCGGCTTTCCTCCCACAGATTCGATGTTCTCTTATAGCTAGCCTGGATGGAACGGTCCGAGTCTGGGGACTTAGAATAAAAAGCTTCTTGAAGACTCAGACGTTTGCAAACTATCATAGCGATTGGGTCAGTTTACACCGCACGTTTCTAGTGACGAGCTCAGTGCTGTCTAGATACACTCTATTTCCATCTCCCCCGTCGGTGATCGCATTGCATCTGGCGGTGACGACGGCCAAGTGGTTGTGATGGACGTAGTCACCGGTGATTATAAACTCGGCTTCCAACCTCACACTGATTGGATCCGCTGTGTGACGTATTCACCAGACGGATCGAAGATCGCAACATGTTCCGACGACTGTACTATTAGCATCTGGAACGCAGAGGATGGCGAGCGCTTCTTGGGCCCTTTCGACGATCATACCAAGGCGGTGCTGTCTATCGCATTTTCCCCCGGTGGTAATTTTCTCATATCAGGTAATACGAGTCTCTGAGCACTCTTGTCAAAGCCTGATCGAGGCCTGATATACCGTTTCAGGGAGCGAAGATAGTACTATCCGGTCTTGGGATCTTCATCCCTTGTTCAGCAAACTCAATAATCCACTTTCTACGTACCGCGGACACAAGAGCGCCGTCAATGCTGTAGCATACGCACGCGGTGGGAGCCTGATCGTTTCTGGTTCTGCAGACGCAGAGATCGCCGTTTGGGAAGGAAGCGTTAGCGACCGGCGTATACTACAAATTGTTGGACACGGAGGCCCGATTCTCTCGATCTGCGCTTTTGACGAGAAAATTTTCTCCAGCTCTGAGGACAGAACCATCAGGGTGTGGAAGCTGTCTACCGGCCACGCTCTCATATCTATCCTTCACGCTCATATAGGGCCCATCAACGCGATCGCACTTTCTCCCGACGGTCGGAGGATCGTGTCCGCCTCGGATGACGCCAGCATAAGGATATTCGACTCGGACAGTGGCGAACCGTGCACACTCCCTCTGCGTCTGTCGAATCGGATTTTCTCCGTCACGGTGTCGCACGATGGCGCGCTCGTTGCTTGTGGCGATGCGGATAGGACCGTGCATGTCTGGCGTGCGAACATGGCCCGCCGCGCTGCGTGGCCCGACAGCTTCATGCGCAAGGCTCGTGGAACGGAGTTCTGTCTTGTCGACGAACAAGGTATCCTTGCTGATTTCAGTTTATCCGACGATGGGTGGCTACGCGGGTCCACGAACGAAATTATGTGTTGGATCCCGTCAATTTATCGGGCGGGCTTATGGACTCCGCGGACGGTGGGCATTCTCGGGGCACTAGAGACCATGCTTGATATGAAGAACTACGTTCATGGTGCGAAGTGGGAGCAGTGTAGAGCATACAGTTTCGCAGACAAGGCCTGACTGGTATTGAATATGTGACGTTTTTTGTATTTTTACTATTTGATGGTCTTTATGTTCCGTGTCTAGTACTCTCCATTCGATGACAGAACTATGGACGAGCACAGATCCAAGTGCTGGCTGACGAGCAACGAGAAACAACGCCCCAAACAACAACAGGCGGACCACTGGCAGTGCAGGTGAACGGTGTTGGCTGGGCTCTGCCGGAACGACGAGGGAGTGGCGGAATAGAACGTAGTCGGTGCGTAATCTTTGAGTGAAATGACGAGGCGGCACATGTTCAAGGAACCAGAACTTTTTATGTCTCCCACCCGCCACACTCAGTACTGTAATTGCCAGGATCGATAATGAGGCCATTAATGAGGCCTAATGAGGCTCCATCTTTTCCAACATCAGCTCGCTCCGGGAGGTCCCAACCCGCAACGAAAACCCCTCATTCCCGATCGAGACGCACTTCGTGCTTCAACCCAATCTCTATGCAGTCCTCCAGCTTAGTTGCTTTCTCGCAACTGCCTATTACTATACACAAGAACCGGTACGCTTCTCTGCACCATGCGCCGGCCCCGTTCCCTCCCGGCACCATACTGAACCTACAACGGAGAGCAAGGCGGTGACTGGCAAAGACTTATTTATCACGGTGCACGACGTTGTCAACTCCCTCTATGAGTCCTCTCGCTTTTCGCTATCGTAATATCGCAGTTTCTTGCACCCGCCGAGCGTGTGGCCAAAGAATTGTTTTCTCTGTTACTGTTGGGGGTAGTCCATGTTCCTCAAGACGTTTCCTCGGCCAGGCACCGACTCGAAGTCCACGATGAGACACAAGAGCGTTCTAGCATTCGTACGCGTGTATTGTTACATATGTTAACACAAAGCGATTCTTTTGTTCTCTTTTCGTCCGCGTCTATAGACCACGCAACCGTACGGGACCTTCTCCCGTTTACTCAGGTACGACGATACAACTCTTGTACAGTACTCCCATAGAGTCCCAACGACGGCTACAGGAAGGCCAGAGAGCCGATGAGCAGCATCGAGCCGAGCGACGGATGACAAGTTTGGCCAGTTGTCTAAGTGACGGAGTCAAGAACTAGCGGATGTCTACCATACAACAACACTTGCCGCCTGACCACGGAGAACGCCTGTCAAATCTAATGGAACGACGGAACGAAGGAAGGAATGAAGGTGGGGCTCAGAGGACAATCTGGCGTGCGACAACGCGCTGGAAAGGTACATATTATGACTCCAAATTTAAAGAACGAGCTTCCATGTAGTTGAGCAGTTTCGGAAGGAACGTCCATATTAGATTGAAAGACACAGGATATCTTACGAGCCAAACTTGGCATCATGAAATCGTTTGACGGATTGACAGAGCGCAACGGGAGATGCCTGGCATTTTCGATGCATTTTCGGTGGTGACTTGATTGAGAGCAACCCGAGAGAGCAACCCGAGATTAGCTTGATTGCATGACGGCGTCAGCCCGGCCCGGCTTTCATCGAAATTTCATCATCTGATTGCGTTGGTTCATCATTCCCTCAGCTTATGAAGCATCGAGACCCGGAATGCCTTAGACGACGCAGACGAATCTTTGGAACACTAATCAACACGTTAGCGCTTTAGCTTTAGCAACTGCTGGGTTCGCAAACTTCCATGTCCTCTCTTACTCTCTGCCTCAATACATGCGGCGGGGCTCCGGCTAGCTCTCTAGGGGGCACACAAAGTATTTATTACTCTCGGGCTCAGTGCTTATAACCCCCCTATCGTCACAGGGGTGTCACTTCAAAGAAAATGAAAATGGACGAGGTTCTCTCACTCTCTGCCGTGGACCTCGCACGAACCCTATCTACTCAAACAACCACCCACACTCAACTACGCCCCGCACGTCCGTCAAATGAGTTCATACGTCATCGCGTCTCATGAGGGTAAGCAAATGCCTCACGTACTCTTTCCCTGAGTATTGACCCGAGTAAGATCGTGATCCTGTCAACAGCCTCGATAACTACGTTCGAGCTCATCCGGACGGCAATCTGGCCCCCTACTTAACATGGAATATCAGGCGTGTGGACACCAGTGATGAAACCACCTATCACGTCGGTGTCACCTATAGGTGTGAGTCCATAAGCCGTATGCCGGACAGTATACTAATCTACCATAGTAAAAGGCGACAAGATAGGCTACGGGCGAGGCCCTTCCATTGATGCGGCGAAGAAAGAGGCCGCTCTTGAAGCTTTACTATGCTTGAGGCTCGCCTCTATCCGGGATGACCTCGATGTGTCTACAAGGACGAAAGAATCCTAGCGTCGCATGACGTGCGTAGTTAGTCTATACACGACCCATTCCCTTGAGCACAGCCGCGGCACGTGCACTCTATGGACCCTAAGTTAATATATTTGTGAAGCGACTTCAGGACTGAGGTCCAAAATACACAAAATTCTGGGCCAGGTGTGACGATTGTTGCACCATCTTGTTCGGAAACAACCCCCGAGATTCCCTGTCTAACACGTAGCAGAGAGGGCAGGCATTTTACTGGTAAAACGGTCATCAAATCGGATTTATTAATGTAGAGTTAGACTCGGGGACATGCATCTACATTATGAAAGTGTTGCAAAGACCAAAGACAGATACTGTACAATGCTTGATTCTCCCGGCAACTTCCGGAACCTTTTTTATTTATTTTTAAATCGGACGTGCGTTACCGTGCCAGTGACGGTGTACATGTCCTCCTTGCGACTCGCGTGCATGCACCAACCCAGAACTGGACAGGCCATCATAGTATGTCACACCCACACCCAGGGTTATTCTTACATCGGAGTGGAGTGACCTCGTCCCATAGCGCGGGGTGATCACACTTTGAGCCCGCAGCCTTTGCTAACACTAAGGAGGGCCAATTGAAGATGACGGCCAACAAACACTCGACCCCGAGCCGATTGACACAATAACGGTGAGCCAAGATGGACTGCAGAATGAAATACTACAGTGGGCCTGCTGCAACTTGATTAGGTCAATCCCTTGGTCAAGCCGCGTACTATTTTCATTTCAGTGTCGATGTTGTCAACTGGCGTCACGCGATGGTAAGAAAAAACATTGTCCAAGATTAATTTCATGCACTGAATCAAGAGTCTACACAAGAGATGGACGTGTGTCAATTAAAGAGCGACGAATTAGAACTTGGTCGTTGGAATGAATGAACAAAAAGATCGATAGCTCCAAGCGAAAACAGTAAACAAAAAAAAACTCAAGTCCATTTCACAGACACGGGGTATAATAAGAACAGACTAGGTGAGATTAGGTAGTACCGTTAATAAATTTATCGTAGACGGGACACAGATTCCTCCACTGGGCTAAACAAGACCATCTTCGATGAGCTACAGGAGGCAGAGAAGCCGGAGAACAACTTACCAGTTGTGATGTCCTGTGCCGCCACATCAGGGACATCCTCAGCAAAGACAACGGCAAAGCCACTACATGGTGCGTTCTTCAGTATCGAAACCACAATAAAGTACGGAGGAACGACATACGCGTTCAAATGCCAATCGATGTGGCAGTGGAGGAACCACGGACCAGGATTGTCGGTGAAGAAGCGGATCGTGGTATTGTCGGCAGTGGTACCACCGATACTCACAACGTCGCGAACCACGGGATTATCGAAGTTGTAGGTCGAATTCCCAGCGCTACGAACCACGGAGAAGGCGTGCCCATGCAAATGAACGGGATGCTGGCCATGTCGTTAGAATAACGGCATCCCAATGATTATTATTCGCGAATACTGACCGGCCCACCCGGTGCACCACCGGGAATGGAGATTTCGACGCTCTTGTTTGCTTCGAGACCGTAGATGCTGCCCTTGGGAAGAAGTTGTGAGGCGTTCTTAGCACCGCTCAGGATTTGGAGCAACACAGGAACAGTCGGAGACTCGAACGGAACACCATTAACAGTGAACTGAGGGAGACCACCACTTATGCCCTAATCTCATGTGAGACCACGTGTGTCAGAAATAGAACGCGAAGCTCACAAGCGCGACGTCCAACTGGATATTGATGTCTGCGCCTCCAGGGAATGGTTGGCCGGGCTAACTCACTTGGTGAGAGGTAGCACAGAATCCATCAGAGTAAACCTTACCACAGGAGCGCCGTCAAGTGGCTATGCATAGCACGAGTTAACGAACGACACAATAAGACGAGAAGGAGCAACTTACGTGGAGATTAGTCTCTACGAGCGGGAGCTGGCTTGTAGGAACGTTTACCGCAGAGTCGTTTGTCGGGTTTTCGATACGGGCCCCCTTATAACGAAGAATAGCTACATTGTTGAAATCACTGAAATTAAGACTCCGACCCGCAGCCTGGGGTAGAGCACGAATCCCTATTCGGGTTGAGCCGGACTACCAACAGTCACGACAGGCAGGGCACTCACAGTAATTGCCAACTTTTTGGTTGGCATTGAGCTGTAAGCAAGTGAGGGACACCCTCGGGGAAATGACGAAAACGGTTGGCTTACGACAACAGAGTAGCGTTGACCTGTCAGGGATATGATTAGCACGGCGGAAAGAAAGGCTTTGATATTTGCGTACCAGCAAAGACCTCAAGTGAATCGACCAACAGAGGTTGAACGTTTTGGCCATCCACTTCGATCACGGTTAATTGGTGGCTGTCGATGGAGAAGACGAAACTAGGGTCGCAAGAGATAGACACCAGGCGGAATCGATAACTGATTTGACGGGATGTCAAGCCTACCCTCAGGCATGTGAGTAGAAAAAACGCCTACCGTTGGTACTGTCTCACGTTCACGACAGCAAGGGGGACGCTAGGACCGCCAGGATAGCGGCCTTTTCCGTTGATCAGACTGGAATTGAATGCACTATAATGGCTGTCAGCACTAGAACTTCTGTAAAAACCTTAAACCTACGGGATAGCCGGGGCATTCGTCGACAGGTAGTGGTACCAATCTGCGAGGGTGATGACAGTGCTATCTGAGGAGAATCAGATGTCAATTGTGCGGGTTGTTGTCCTTAAACGTCAATATCTCACCGTCGTCAACATCGTACAAGGATTTGTGAGGATCATTTGGATCATCAATAATGAAAGCCCCTCGCAAGCCATCGCAGTACTGGTTCCTAAAATGACTATGATACCAAAATGTCCCCTGAAATCACGTCTATGAGGTCGTTGGCATCCCACCGTGCGAGGAAGGGACGGTACCGCTTGGTCCGGAACCGCAAACTTATATCGGAAGGCCTCTTTCGGAATAAGAGGACACTGAGTGACAAATGCCGGACCGTCAGCATAAGCCGTATGCTTCTGGAAGAGTCCATGCCAGTGCTGCGGAGAAACGACTGAATTATGATCTGCATATCAAAAATTAAATTAAATCTCACGATGGAGGTGGCCAAGTCCAGGGAGGAGTCTGTAAGTTTATCGACGACGTTGATGTCAAAAGGGCCATCCTACCAAACTCAGAGTCAGAATTTATCATGCGATCCTTCCGTGAACACTACCTTCTTCCCCCGGATTATTGGGGCAGGAAATACACCATCGGCGAGGACGGTTCTACGGCATAGGATGAATTAGGGTTGATATCACCCCGGCAGCAACCTCAAGCAACTCACTGGCGAAGGAACCCGTCAGGGGCGATCTGTTTATTGACGATCTTGAGGTTACCGATGATGGGACCGATAGAGGCAGAAACGCCTGCGGAGAGAGCAGCAAGGAGGCAAATAAAGGAGCGAAGCCGCGACATCGCGAGTGGGAATACCAAAGAAGGGGACCTGATGAGTCTGGGAGCAAAGCCCACCTAGGGACTAGAGTGCGGCATTTTATACTGTTGACTGAGTTAGCGCTGAGACGACTGTTGCCCACACAGCCGAAGATGGACGCGTATAATGTGTCGTCAGTGTATGAAACTAAGAGTCCCCTAGTCATCCGGCGCCTATTATGACGTGTTTGAATCCGGCAAGGGACATGGGAAGCCGTCTCATTTTGGATATAAATGTGATGGTGGCTGTATGGGAACGAGAGGCACTCGGGCAAATGATCGAAAACCAAGTTGGGTTCACTGCTATTCTGAGAATAATGGAGGGAGGGTCCAAGCATAAAGATTCGACAGGTTGGTGGCACTAGTTCCAGTATCCGCCGATGATCCCGGGCCAAATGCTGGGGAGCACCAACACGAGCGGACTGTTTTGGTAGAGAAGTGAACTTGGGCTCGTTTTTGAACACGAGTGTGAGGGCTCCGAGTCCTTGGTTTTCACGACCGTTCTCAGTGAGAGCAAGCAATGGAGCTATTGGGGATGCGAAAGGTTACTACTGTACACTTCATGAGCCAGAGACACCCCAGGCACAGCAACTGACAAACTGGCCCTGAGGTCTGATGCATGATGTGTGTTTCAAAGCTTGAGATGTACATAAGCCGAACGCCGGACAGAAGATATCTTGTCCATATTATGTAATGGTCACCCCCACTATTGGCACCGGGGGCGTCGAAGACTCGAAGGTAGTGCTTCGATATTTAAGCGATACTGGGTCACTTGTGTCTGATCCGCGGTCTTGACGAAAGAATACGGTAGGACTGGACGGAGACGAATAGAGCATCTAAATGCCTCAACATGTCAGATTCTGGCATTGACGGAAAGTATTTTTTCTGACATTGAATGGCCAGCTCATACCCCTAAGATGGCCAGTCGCCGACACAATGTTCCCTCCAACCTCCACTCCGAAAGCCCTTGTCTGGATTACTGTAGTGGAGGCGGTGAAAATAGCGCACGAAAGCGCTCATGTGGGCTCTTAATATAACTTCAAGTTAGTCCTGCGTATGCTCTGTTTTGCACCCGCGCGCCACGCACCACTAGCGCGGGAACAGTGCGGGTTCATTTGAGCAAGAATAATCACGCCCGATTCAGAGGCCCGATTCCGCGAGTCCAGAAATCGCCAGTAGAATTCACGTTGAAATCAGGGTTATCTTACTGTAACAAGGTTTCTCTTGGTAACTGTATGCTTACAGTAGGAGCTGCTCTTGGTATGCTCTGGAAGGACGATGTCTATCTCCGCATAAGCTTCGATGAAATTTATGGAATTGATGGAATCACCAGCCACGTAACGCGTACCTCATAAGGATTGCCATCCTTCCTTTCTTGCACACGTGGATCTGCATTGCCAGCCTGTTCCTTTCAGTTAGACACTGTACAGTGTACTCCGTAGGTCTGTGTGCGCCCTTACATCCCTGGCGGCCTTGCTGGCGGCGCTCAAAAACTAGCCGCGACGGCGCCGGTGTGTTGCAGGGAATGATGATGGCGGCGCGATCATGAATGTCACCGTAACACGGCAGCGCTCATTGGTGTGCCATTCTTACATGACCTCCGAAAGCGGTACCTTTGGATGTGCCGGGAGTCCAAGAGTCTTGGTATTTTTTTGGGGGTATCGTGGGCACTCTGCTGCGCCCAACGTAGCTGTGTTCAGTCAGTCTGGACGACCGTTCATGGATGGCTTCCACAGGGGGGTAACCAGCGCTTCCTGTGCGCTTCCGCAACATCTTGCCGAAGCAGCGTCAGCGCCCACGCCTTTTTGCCCAGGGCGGCCAAATCACTGGTTGGTTAGAAACCCGGCGGACCCATGACAAAAGGGAGGTTCAGATGTTTTCGCTCGATCGTGACTGTAACATATACTCAAGCAGGATCATGCCGCATGCCCTCCCCTTCAACTCCATGGCGGTGCTTATTACATGTCCCTTGGTTTTGTTTACATTGTTTGTCATAAATTACTTTACCCCAGAATGTGTAAAGTTCTGATGAGTTACTGTAAAGTTTCCACCCGCCGCCCCTCACCCCACTAACTACATCAACCGATTTCCACCCAGTTTACCATTCCTTCATGACTTAGCCGCTTTCAGTTCTCCTCCCGGTTCTCCTTACTACGTATTGCCAAGTGCCGCTTGCGTTCCACACTTGGATTTAGTCCACAGCATCCACTGTGTCCAAGTGTATGAATGCAGATTCCTTTTTACAGTAAAATTACCCGGGTCCGCTCCGAATTAAATGACCGTCTGATGCGGTAGTATGTCCACAATTGATACAGGAACGTGACATCGTTTTCGATTTGGACTGTTATAAGTTAATGCTTTGTCATGCTTTCTCGACGCGACGATCACAGGGCATCAGATCATCAGACGTCGTTGCGTAATTTTTGTGAACCGAATTCCCCACAATGCTGCTGCTTTACAGACACCGAGAACTATCTTGGCTCATCGTCCATGAGAGCCTCGATAACGTCTCTAGAGTGTTCTCCAATGGGTCTCCGGTGGGACATCGTCCCTGCACGTCATGTCATCGGCTAGCGCATGGAAGCCAACGTACGCTGCTGGGTTCTTCCGTCCGAGTCCCGTCAATGTCAATCAACGACCCGGGCGCACAAATAACGCATTTCATCCCAGTTACGGGGTTATTTTTATTTTTGCATTGAGCCAGTCTCGGTACGTTCTCACACTGTTTGGCGTTGTCGATCAGACGGTTGGGAGCGGTGGTGTGGCCTCCAGTGCACCATCTCAGGCTGGTGTATATAGGAAGGTAACCAGTTTCATGACAGCTGGGCGCGTCGATTGACGAGGTGCGTGGTTGGCATGGTCAATCCCAATTCCTGAACGCGCGCGATCAACGCTTGGATCAACGACTACAGTGTTGTCATCTCAGCTGAGTCGACGCCATGCGGTGCTCGTAGAAATTGATCAAATGGTAAGATCAGGCGCCAAGAAGTGTAGCCGAACAATGGAACACTCGGGATCCCGGAAAGAATGACTCGACGGCCCAACATTGCGTATGCGGCATTGAACCAAGCATTGAACATCCCAGAACATCCTGTCTGGACTGTAGAAGCACCCTTTAGCTCCGGTGCATCAGACAGTTTCCTATCTTCGAGTAACACGTGGGAAGTCGTGGCGTCGGCATATATAGCCTTTTTAGCTCGTCTAAGTGTACCATCCTGTGCCCACCAACACCATGTGCTGTATTTGAAGTTGCCAGATTAGCTCGATCTCGATGATGCATGACTACTGTGACTGTCCGACATTTCAAATCCTTCCTGCCCGGACTCGTCGGTCTTTGTCGTGACTGTCTGGTGTCTGGGAACCTAAAAGCTTGGGCGCCAGTACCTGTCAAGGGCCGCCGGATGTGAAAATACTCTGTCTGTCAATGTTGCTGGGTCTGCCAGACCCCGCACTGTAACAACGATCGATAAATGGGGACTTATTCAAAATGTCACGGTTGCCATCAAATATACCTGGCCCTCTATATCGCCCTCAGAGGGTGTTTTGTGCGAGCTGCCACGCTACGAACATCAACGTTTCCACCCCTGGAGCCCTTGAGAAAGTGGAGAGACAGGGCAGGTGCCACGTGGTGCACGTCAGGTACAATTACTGTAATGCATCGGTTTCTTTCTGATATTGACTGTTCCATTGTGCTGTGCCCCTTGACAAACCCGTCAAATGGCTATGATAGACGGCGTCTTCCTGCCCGTGGAACGGATTGAGAAGTGGATCAAAAAAAAAAGAAAAAGAAAAGAAGGGAAAAAGAAGCTGTTTACTGTTACTGTAGCACCTCCACCGTACCTTAGCCGGGAATAATTCGTTTGGGGTGTCACCCAGAGGCTGAGTGAAAGGACGCAGTCGACTCCGTTCAAAGCTCGCCTGGTTCAGGGCTGGTTGTGCTCTTCAGTTGGTCTCCGCTCTCGGCAAGCTCACATCTTGCCAGGCTAATGGGACTCCGCTGCTTCTCAATTGATACAGGGCTCAGCCCGAAATCATGAAGCAAGATGGTGGGACTAGGCTGAACTTAGGGTTTGATTATACAGTAGCACACTTACGGGTGGACTACACACCCGTCTTCGTAATATCACCAATGTCGTGAGATGGAGTAACAGGGCTCAGAAGGGACAGGAGAGTCTGTGGTAAGTAGCAGTTTTCGCACCTGTTGCAGGCAATGTTATCTGAAACATTTAAAGCGATATTACTCGTCTATACAGTATTGAGACAGGATGATCCCTATGACGTGCCATGACACTACACAGACGTGATTGTGCAAGAGAACAAGGTCAGATTCTCAGCCTGGGGTTCTAGAGTATAGTGTGTGAAGATTCGGGAATGAGACGAGAACCTGACAGACCAGTGACGGCGACAGAACACCGTGGAGAGAATCGAAGAACGTGAAGGTCACCTGTTAGTTGTCAGGGTCAGGTAAGAGTCATAACACGTATTAGAAAGCTCAGGCAAAACAAAGATGATTCACTCGCCCTCACCGGATGGCTCAGGCTTGTACATGAGATATATATTCCGTTCGGGGGCTCATCACAGGTTTGAGAGTTAAAGCACTCCATGTAAACTGAACACTAGAGTTCAGATTGCTATTTCAGTGTTCGGCAGTCATTCCCTCAGGGTTTGCCGCATTTTGCGAATGAGATCAGGCCGAGTTGTCACTGATGAAATCAGATGACTTGTAAGCGAAATTGAGCACGCGGTAACAAAGACAAAACCCAACTCACGTCGAGCCACGAGCTCTCGTCCCTATGCGAGGGTCCATCCCCGCATCTTCGCAACTACCACCAAAATTGGATCACTACCATCCACCTCCAGCGCCGTCGTTTTCCCCATATCCTCATCCATACTCACAACTTCCATCCACCTTCCGAGTTCCTTACTCTCCACGCCGACGGCGTTCACGATGTTTCCCAAGTAACCAAGGTCCGATGAAAGCTGCGCGGCACCGGTGCTCGTCAGAGATCCGATTGAGGGAAGAACTTTTTCGGTAACATGCTCCAGAAGGGAGAGGCTCAGTGACGACAGCCAGACGCTCGCAATCGCCTCTGGGGTGAATGCCGACATCGGAGGACGGGCGATCGATGCGCGTCGCGCATGTATCGACGACGGTGGCTCTCCAACAGTCGGTTCCGTAAGCGATTCCAACAACGCCGAGTCGACGTGCGGCAGCGTCTCGATAGAGAAAGACAGCACGTCGTCGTCTGCGTACACCTCAAACAGCCGTGGAAGGTTTAGTAGACCCTCCGCGGCTCGTTGCATCGCCTCACTAGGAGACAACGAGAACGTCGGTACTGCAGCATCGCTGGTCGCTCCTCCGCCTCCAACCCGTCGTGGCGCCCCCTGGCTCGAAGCGGTCCAAAGGGGTGACGAAGCATAATTAGCGAGAGACTTGTGAAGAGGTGACAGCATTGCTCCCTGAAGTGACGTCTGTACAAGGCTAGCTGCAGCGTCGAGGGCGATGCGCGCTTTCACGAGAAGTGGGGGGGCGCTGTGCAAGCGAGCAGAGTCCTGGGTAGGCTGGCGACCTTCTGGTAATTGTACGGAGTCCAGGAGATCGTGCAGGTGGTGGGAATTAAGTGTTGATTGGGAAAGCAGTTGTAGCGCTCCTCGTGTCGTGCCTGGAAGGCTCGCACGTGGATCGTGAGCGTGAGTGCGGAACGCGATGGAGACTTGAAGCAGGGTCCCACGCAGCTGCGATTCGAACACCGACAGGCGGTCACGCACACCACGAAGGGACTCGAGCAGGTGAAGCCATACTTGGATCGCCGAATAATCTTCAAGGGTGTAATCCAGGTCTGCCAGATCCTCCGCACCCGAGCCAGCCACGACCGACGCTGTCGACGCCGGCATGAATGACACGAATGAGGCGCGCGAGCTGTCAATGAACGCTGCCAAGAAGTCGTCCAGCGACGACACCAGGGCAGCGGCCCCATATCCGTGTGTGAACGCCTGCATGCGAGAAAGACTCTCCTCCGCGAGAGAAAACACATCAAGTGTGCGCTCGCGGAGCCCCCTCGCGGGGTCGACCTGCAGTGACGAGTCGGGAAGGGACGAAGAAAGTAATTTCGTTTCGAGGGCGCCGTAAGAGACCTGATACTCGAGGAAAGGCTCGTAAACCTCGGTATCCCAATCGAGGCCGCTCCCCAACAGCTGTAACGCGCCAGTGGCGGAGGACGATAGGGACATGCGACGAGAAATGGAGAGTCTTGAGTGAGAGGACCGGCGTCTGAACGACTTGGAGGTAGATTCTGAGTTCGTGCCGTCGCTCGGCGGGGACAACGAAGGAGTCGATGCCTCGGTGCGCTCGAGGATCTTATCGGCAGCAACGGCGAACTTCTCAGTCGCCTGAAAAGTCGCGATGAGCTCGATTAGAACAGCAGGCCCATGGTGATCGCACAACGCGGAGAGCCGCTCCGTAAAAGTGGGTTGGAGCGTGGAGAAGGTCGAGGTGATGAAAGACGAAAGGGTCAACTGTGGGTCGGGGAAGATAGCCGAGGTAGATGCGCGCTCAGAATTAAGCACGGTAAGAAAGTCGGCGAAAAATGCCGTGAGGAACTCAGAGGTTTGGCGAGTGGCAGAAGGGGAGACAGATAAGTCGCCAGAGTCCGAAAGCTGAGCATCTTGCCAAGTGGTGATGAGCGAGCTCCTGCGAGAGCCGAAGTAGTATGCCCTGAACTCGGAACCGCGCTGGATGTTGCCGAAAATAGTGTAATAGTGGCGACAGAGTGGGATTTCATGACTGTTGATGGCCGCGATGAGGGCAGAGCTGAGAGAGGCTTCAAGCTGGTTTTGGAGTGAAATCATGAGCGCGCGGCGCGCCTCGTATTCCGGCGTGTTCTGAAATACGATCATGGATTTGTTCGCCTCTGAGAGCTTTTCTGCGGCCTTCTCATAGTTCTGCTCGGAAAGAAGGGAGGATACCTCGGACTCGAGTGTACTCCAAGACTCCGCCTCACGGAGGACGTCGCGGGCCGATTCCATGTGTCTCTTGACGATATCAAGTGAATGAAGCCTGTCGAGGGTGGCAGATGACTGTGGGGAGAAGGAGGTCGAGCGATTGGTGAGGTTGTTGAGGGCGACTTGAACTGAGAGCGCGCCATCGCGCATGAAATGGAGGTCATAGGGTAAACGCGAAGCAGAACGGGATATTTCTTCTATGAGACGCTCGATGTGAAGCGAGAGGTCTTCCGACGCAACCTCGAGGGCAGGAATGATGTTGTTCAGGTGTTTTTCGAGAGAACTGAGATCCGAAGGTTCGTGGGCATCGTTTTGGAGTAAGTTATTGATCCAAGAAACAGGATCGATGTCACTGTCTAATGAACGAAAGAAATCAGGTTGTGTGTCACCAGGGTCCATTACCGGAGGCGTCGTTCGGGGACAGCGGACAGCTTGAGACTACGTAAGATGTCTGACAAATAGCATTTTCGGTTGAGATCCCGCTTGCATTGCATTGCTACAAAGTACAGTGTAATGGTCTACTTCTAAATCACTCCATCACAGCCATCCTCGAATCACTGTGCCTGAACAGCAACTGCGTCATTGGCAAACGGATAATCAATGTATCCAGCTGCAGATTCTAAAGCATAGAATGTATCACGGTTATAGCGCGTCAGGGAGAGTCCCTCCTTCAGGCGCAACGGAAGATCGGGCTGCGAAAGTACTCTCAGAAATGCTTCCACCAATTGCCGAAAAACATGACTCACGTTCGCGATAAAGTGACGACCAAATGCGACTAACCCTCCGTACTTCGACACCGCGTTGGTTGCTGTAGCACGGTCCATTCCACCTGCCGCGATGTAAGGGCAGGTCGCCCCAGACTTTCCGCAACACCTCATTCGAGTGGGCCTGACTTTCATCTGTGACGGCGACGACAGTAGTCCCATCTATACGCGGCTCAACTACGTGGATGTAAGCCAACTTCGGGTGTTCGTCGCGTATGCGCTCAATAAACTGTGGTGAAGGTAGGAAGCGGATCCTTCATACCCATACCTATGAAACAGATTAGGAACACGGGAAGCACTACTAGACGGGCATTCCTCACCCTGGAACTGGGGACCATGGACTGATCCGGACTGCCGTCCTCTCCGCACCAACTGTCCCGACGACCGCGTTGACCACTTCGAGAGGGAAGCGTACGCGGTTCTCCACAGATCCCCCATATTCAGTCCGTTCGTTCGTTTGTCGCCGTCTGCAAAAATTGGTCTGGGAGGTACCCATTGGCTGAGTGTATCTCCACGCCGTCGAAGCCAGCCTTGATAGCGTTGCTCGCTGCAATTAGAGTACAGCTGAACATATTCTTTAATCTCCGCAACCTGTAAGTTCGCGCGGGACATTGTTTTCGAAGGGTATCGGGCTGGGTGCAACAAGATCAAAGCCACCTTCCTGCTTCAGAAGGGCAGGATCAGCAGTGCGACCAAGAGCCCAAAGCTGGAGGAAGATGTAAGAGCCATTGGCGTGCACCGCATCCGTAATCTTTGCACGGTAAATCAGTATATATAGCCGTGGAACGTGGGAAAACACAAACCGCTTTCCAAGCAGCGACTTGGGCGTCATTCCAGATACCGGGAACGTTCGGATATCCCGCTGCCTGAGGGGCGATGAAAGTGGCTTCTGTTATTATGAGCGTTCCCGGTACACCCGAACGCTGGGTGTAGTAGGTCTTGGCAAGTTCGCCATGGACGTGGTCCTTATTCGCACGGTGACGTGTCAAAGGTGCCATGACGACGCGGTGTTGAAGGTCGATAGTCCCGACGCGGATAGGCTGGAAAAGAGACGACACAGAGGATGACATGAGTGAAGTGACGATGAGGCTGTGAGAGTTGTCGCGGTGGTAAGATGAGGAAAGTCGTTGTTAGAAACAGGTCTGGTAGTAGGGAATTTATAGCCTTGCGTCAAGTCGTGAGAGCGATCAAGGTGAAGGCCTCTGCCCTGCCCGTCGGTGACCGAGCGCAAGTCCTTCGTCAGCGATTTGAACTCGAAGGTGCCAGTGTGGAAATGAAAGCATAAGTTAATGATTTGTAAGCAGCGCTGAGCGCCGTGCAGGTTGCACGGTGCCAACCTCGGGCGGTTCGTGTGATGGACGAGTAGTAAGTTACAGCGTCATGCAATGCGTCTCTATTGAAACCCATTCAAAGTGGACGGTTTCTAGGAACCTAATAGTCCATAGGTGACGCGGTGACGGGTCGCACGGACTGTGAGATCTGTGAGGCCCGGCGCGAGAGCTGCAGCCTGCAGGCCTGTTGATCCTACCTATGTAGCGGTACAACTCTGCAGTTTTGGGCTCAGGATCAGTAAGCGAAACATGGAACCGGGACAACGTGATGAGATTGCTAACCAGCTGTGCTTCTTCCTTATCTCTGCAATCTGCAGAGCGTTTGCTAAGTCAGCAACGGCGAATGGATGGCGAATGGATGGAGAGCAAAAATGATGTGGCGTACCCCCGTCTCGGACTTCGGAACATGTCGGTTTCCCGCTCGAGAGAGACCCACACTATGTCCTATCAATCGAATGACCCTGCACCGTCAGATACTTCACGTGCCTGCGGCCTGAGCCATCCGCCAGTGACGTGGTGCTTGCAAATCGCCGGCTTACTTTTCGCGCTCCTTGCGGACGAAGGGCTCGCACGCTCGGTCGCCGAAGGTCGAGGCAGGGGCTTCCACCTCAGCCAACACGGGGATCAGGACTGCTTTAATGTCAATACGAAGAACGGTTTAATTACACTCATGGCCAGTGACTGGCATAAGGCTATAAATCTCCCCTACTAGAATTGGTTCTAACGACAAGTTACCACCGCCCTCTCACAGCCTCCGACTCATCATCACTTATTCATGTCCTCCTCAGTGCCTTCTCTTTTCCAGCCTATCCGCGTCGGGACTGTCGACCTTCAACACCGCGTCGTCATGGCCCCTGTGACACGCCACCGAGCAAATAAGGACCACGTCCATGGCTGAACTTGCCAAGACATACTACACCCAGCGTTCGGGTGTACCAGGAACGCTCATGATAACTGAGGCCACTTTCATCGCTCCTCAGGCAGGGGGGTATGAGAATATACCCGGTATCTGGAGCGATGCCCAAATCTCTGCTTGGAAATCGGTTTGTGTTTTCCCACGTCCCACAATAGTGTATACACTGATTTACATTACAAAGATTACGGATGCGGTCCACGCCAATGGCTCTTACCTATTCGTCCAGCTTTGGGCTCTTGGTCGCACCGCCGATCCTGACGTCCTGAAGCAGGAAGGTGACTTTGATGTCGTCGGCCCCAGCCCGATCCCCGTCAAAAACAATGTTCCGCGCGAACTTACGGTTGCGGAGATCAAAGAATATGTTCAGCTGTACTCCAAGGCGGCGAGCAACGCTATCAAGGCTGGCTTCGACGGCGTGGAGATACACTCGGCCAATGGGTACATCCTGGACCAGTTTTTGCAGACGGTGTCGAACGAACGGACGGACGAATATGGGGGATCTGTGGAGAACCGTGTGCGCTTCCCTCTCGAGGTGATCAAAGCGGTCGTTGAGACCGTTGGTGTGGAGAAGACGGCAGTCCGGATCAGTCCGTGGTCTCCATTTGAGGGTGAGGAATGGCTGTCTCGTTGTGTTTCTCGGGCCCTCATCTCAAGCATAATTTGCTTCATAGGTATGGGCATGAAGGATCCGCTTCCTACCTTCACCACCTTTGTCGAACGCATACGCGACGAGCACCCGGACTTGGCTTACCTTCACGTTATTGAGCCCCGCGCAAGTGGTGATGCTGGAATTGTAGCCCTCTCGGACGAAAATCGGGCTCAATCTAACGAGGTGTTGCGGAAAGTCTGGGGCGATCGCCCTTACATCGCGGCAGGTGGAATAAACCGTGCTACAGCAATCGACACGGTGTCGAAGTACGGAGGATTGATCGCATTTGGTCGCCACTTCATCGCAAACGTGAGTCGTGTTTTCGTTCGGAAGTCAGTGGCGGTATTTCTGAGACGACTTGCCAGCCCGATCTTCCGTTGCGCCTGAAGGAGGGACTTCCCCTGACGCACTATAACCGCGGTACTTTCTTCACACCGGAGTCTGCGGCTGGATACATTGATTACCCATTTGCCAATAACGCTGTTGCTGTCCAGGCACAGTGAATCGAGGATGGCTGGCCTTTACTCGCACGTTACACAGCGACTTGGACACCATCCTGTCGTTCCCGGGCCGCTGAAAAGGCCCAAATCCTGAAGATGACACCCGATCACCACTTTCCCGGTATTCTTTCCCCCCCCAAAAAAAATAACTGTTTGTATATTAGGGTCTGTAGCTATGAGGTCATATGAAAAGGACGTGGATCAATGGAAATATACGTCGATGCCAGTTAGACTCGTAACCAGCCGTTCGAATGAGGATTTTTGAGGGTGTCGCAAGCGACTGGAGGATCCTCGATTCTCCATCGAGCGGTCCTTGCGCAGCCGGCACCCCCATAGAGCGAGCGGTCACCGGTCTAGATGCCAGTGATGAGACCAAACATAGTGGAGCAGTCGTGATTTGCGCGTGTCGACTCGGACACCCTGAGACATAAACTGCCTGCATTGACTCGTGCAACACAGTTTAAAGTAACTTAAGTAGAAAGTATGTGACATCAATCTGAGTGTAACAACTCGGCCCGCGACAAGACATTGTTCTTATGCGATGACCCTCAACCACGAACGACGAAAGCCGCGGCTCAACTTTGAGCGTGGCTAGTCTATTCCATCGTTCGCTCAAACTAGACGCAGCCCCCTGTTGCGAGAATCCATACTAATCCGATACGGACTTACAGTACGCGCGCAAATGTGGGCCCTTGAATACTGGCACAAAATGCTCCACAGTAGTCAGGTCTCCCGACCTACATGACCTCCTTCAGCGACCAAGTAACATGGCAATGCCAAGATATAATCCGAACCTTTTCGCGTCCAAGGTCACGTCAAAGCGACGGAAAACGGCCGCAATGACGAGTTGGAGCTCGCAATACGCCAAGTTTATGCCTACACAGCCTCGCGGACCTTTTGAAAATGTTGCCAGCGCCGCCTCATGTGCCTTCGCGTGTTCTCCTAGCCAACGGTCTGGGATAAACGCATGCGGGTCGGGGAACACGGCGGGTGAAAAGTTTACATGAATATAGCTTTGGCCGACGATAGCCTGGGATCCAGTAGGTGTGCATCAGAATCGGCTGGACCACATTACCAAGCACTTACGCCGCCTGGAATGAAAGTTCCAGTTATCGTCGCTCCTTCCGGGGGGACAACACGCGGAAGTGATGCGCCTTCTGGAAACATGCGAACCCCCTCTTTCACAACCGCGGTCTGCAAAAAGGCTGTTCAGGACTCGAGCTGAACCAGTCGTCGTTGTGAGGACTTTCCAAGTACGGTAGCTTTTCAAGAACTTCGTAACGCGGTACCTCTTCCAGAACTGGCCACGCTGTACGCAATTCGTTTACAAGTCGTTGCTGTACTTCGGGGTTGTGTAAAACATAATACGAGATTGTCGTCGAGGCGGTTGCGATTGTGTCCGAGCCTCCACCGAGTAATGCCCCTGCTTCGTGCCATAGGTTCACCTTGGAGAGCGACCGTCTCCCTTTGGCATCGCGACCCAGCAGCGAATAATAAATGGTTTTGTGGGACGCACTTTCTAGGCTGCTTGGGTTGCGTAAGACTCCGTAAATCTGGTGCATCAACGTCTGTGGGGGAACGTTTCAACTACCACTCTTGCTTTAAGGCGTATACTTACCTCGCGAAGAAAAAACAACGCCTTGGTCACAGGGGTGCCGTATTTCTTACCAAACCGCATCGGAATGTATCGCATCATCTTCAACAAAGGGCCTGAATACTTGTTCATGGTAAAGATAGGTAAGACCGCTTGGGAAGCGAGGACAATATCAGAGCGAAAGTCTGGCACTTTCGTCGCATCCCAATTTTTCGCGTAGCAGAGGTTCATGATTACGTCGACGGCAAAGCAGTGGAAGCCCAGCACGAGATCGCTAGACTTATCTTTTGTACCGCGAGAACCAAAAGTTTGATTAACAATGCCGGTTCAAATTAAAAGGCCCTCTCACCTGCCGCAAATTGTTGAGCTAAGGCATCGCAAAGGACGTTCACCTGACGCATTGATAAGAAAATGAAACAGCTACTTCATCGGTGGGACTGCGTCCTACCCGATCCTGTATAAGATCCTGCAATTGAACGATCGATGTCCTGGAGAAGAAAGGGGCGAGAACATCTCTACGCTGTTTAGCGTCAGAGTAGTGTGTGAGGCCAAATGTTGAGGTATCGAGGTCGTAGGCACGGTAGAGCGAGTGGTCCTTGTCCCACTTGTTCTTGTTGTTGTATATGTCGTTATATGCAGCGGGATTCGAGAAGTGAAGCTACAAGCAAGGTAATTTCGCACAGGGAAAACAACGTAGCGGCATTCAATTTGGACGAACCTCGTTAGGTGCCCAGCGAATAATCTCTCCTAGGGAAAAGGTATATCAAGGAAAGTGACAACAAAATATTTTACACACCATATTGTCGATGAAGTTGTGCGCGCAAATCGCTCAAGGACTCGCCCTTGATGAGCTCGCGATACGCCAGCCATAGCCTGGAACAGGCAGCAAGTTTGGGTCCTGGAAAGTGGGAGAGCGGGTGGAAATATAGGTTGTATACGATTCGCCAAAGGAAAGGGCTCAGGATGGCGGCGAGCGCCACTGGCACGAGATAGCCAGACAATGGTGGGGACATGATGGTGAGGGTGGCTCCTTGCCCTCGCAGTTAATTTATAGGCGAGGGGGCAACGTGACTTGACCATCACCGCCGCATCTACGAAGTAGTATTAGTATGTCATAGCGTCCGATCTGTGGGCGCAGACTCACGGTTCCAATAGGGTACGATGTGCGTCTTTCTCGGCGAACGTGAAACCAAGCGTGAAACAGACGGGAAACTTCAGGAGTGATTGATATACGCCGCATCATTTTTTTCTCTCCACCCATTCGCTGTTGGCTGCTCTCTGAAGCGCAGAGATGAGGAAGCTCAGGCTTATTACAGTACTGTAGTAAGCTTGGTAGTAATTTCGGTACGGCTACGGTGGTTTCAAGTTGCCGATTCCCAGGACGATTCCCAGGACTTTGTTTCGCTTACCCAGCCTTGGGCTGACTCGGATCTGGGCCAAAAACAGCACCGTGGCACCGTGACCTTGAACGTTTGAACCCTCACAAAATCTCAGTCCGCGGGACCTCTCGCCTATGCCAGTTTAGGCTCCTATTGAACGAGTTTCAAACACTCTACTCGTGCTGCATCTGTACTGAGAGAAAGGCCTAGGAGAGCCCTGCCTGCCCGAGATGGTGCTCGGAAATCATCGACAAACCTTTTCCGTACCTTTCTAATGAAGGGCGCGCTCGGTTATCGATAATCGGTCAGGGCAGGAGCCTTCACCTCCATCGCTCGTGACATAGCGCAAGGCTATAAATTCCCTAACTGTTTTCCTAGACATGTTATAGTAACAACTTCCCCATCATACCACAGCGACAACTCTTCATCAGCAATCCTCGGCCTCCGCAGCAGAGGCCACAGTGACCCATAGCACACCACAGTGGCCCACGGCACTACGGCGGAGGCCCGAGGATTGCTGATGGCCCTCTCACAACCTCATCTCATGTCCTCTTCCGTGTCTTCCCCTTTTCAGCACCTCCACGTCAGGACTATCGACCTTCAACACCGCGTCGTCATGGCACCTTTGACGCGCTACCCTGCGGATAAGGACCACGTCCATGGTGAACCTGCCAAGACACTACGCTCGGCGTTCGAGTGTACCAGGAACGCTCGTAATATCGGTGGCCACTGTCATCGCCCCTCAGGCAGGCGGATATCCGAACGCGCTCGGTATCTGGAACGACTCCCAAATCGCTGCTTGGAAATCGGTTTGTGTTTTCCCACGTTCCATGGCTACTGTATATACTGATTGACCGCGGAAAGATTACGGATGCGATGCACGCCAATGGCTCTTACATCTTCCTCCAGCTTTGAGCTCTTGGTCGCACTGCCATTCCTGCTGTCCTGAAGCAGGAAGGTGGCTTTGACCTCGTCGCACCCAGCCCAATCCCCTTTGAAAATAATGTTCCGCGCGAACTTACGATTGCGGAGATCAATAGCTGTACTCCAATGCAGCGAGCAACGCTAACAAGGCAGGCTTCGACGGCGTGGAGATACGCTCAGCCAATGGGTACGTCCTGGATCAGTTCTTGCAAACTGTGTCGAACGAACGGACGGATGAATGTGGGGGATCTGTGGAGAACCGCGTGCGCTTCCCTCTCGAGGTGATCAACGCGGTCGCCGAGGCCGTTGGTGCTGAGAGGACGGCGGTCCGGATCGGCCCATGGTCCCAATTTCAGGGCGAGGAATGACCGTTTCGTAGTGCTTCCCAAGCACTCATCTGCTTTATAGATATGGGTATGAAGGATCCGCTTCCTACCTTCACCACGTTTGTTGAACGCATCCGTGATGAGCACCCGAACTTGGCTTACATTCACGTTATCGAGCCGCGCGTGAGCAACTTTACCGTCGCAGCCGTCACGGACGAAAATCGGGTTCAATCGAACGAGGAGTTGCGCAAAATTTGGGGCGATCGCCCTTACATTGTGGCAGGTGGAATGGACCGTGCTACAGCAATCGACACGGTGTCGAAGTACGGAGGGTTGGTCGCATTTGGTCGTCACTTTATTGCAAACGTGAGTCTCGTTCAGTAGTCGGTGGTAATATTTTTGAGACCACATCCGCAGCCCGATCTTCCGTTACGTCTGAAGCAAGGACTTCCCCTGACGCACTATAACCGCGATACTTTCTATACTCCGGACCCTGCGGCCGGATACATTTTGCCAAATACCGTTGCCGTTGAGGCACAGTGATTCGAGGATGGCCGTGATCAGTGACTTGGACTTCATACTGTCGTCCCCGGCCCGATGAGCAGGCCCTGTTGAGCTTGCTGTTGAGTGCAAATTTTAGAGATGACAGCCGACCACCACTTTCTTGACATCCTTTCTTCCTAAAATAAAATAAAATAGTATGTGTACTAGGGTGGTAACCGGTGGTTATGGGATAATACAAAAAAGAAGGCGGAAATATATGGTGAGGCCACAAAATGGAGCCGTCGTGATTCGCACGCTTGTTTGCACGTGTCCACACCTGGGATCTGATATAGATCTGATATCCCAAGAGTACTAGTAGCCGACATCGGTATTTGGATGCCTTCCGGATCGAGGAGAGTGCTATCATATCCCCGTAATGCTGTAATATCGCGCCTTGTCTCTCCCGCCCCCGCATCTCGGTTATGTACTTACGACTCGTCTGGAGGATCACCGTTTGCTTACGGATAACTGGTTTCTCAAATGTAATTTGGCTTCGACTACTTGTACTAGATACATGTCACCGGGGATATAAACTGGTCCAAAAAAAATGTGTGTGCTATCCAAGGTACTATCATATCATAAACCCGCTCATTGTTTTTTTTTTTTCGGAAACCTGTCTATGTTTCGTCAAGGCAGATGACAGCCATTGTCTAGTCTCGAAATTGTTCTCGAAGTTGTACATAAATCCTACGTACTACACCATTCAAATCTGATAGTTTCAGAGCAATTCGTTATAGTTTTATTCTGACGCAAAATCATACTGGCCAGCCCCTCTAACTGGCCAGTTTTGGATGAAAAACCGCTTGGCACCTGTACCACATGTTCCGAAAATTGCTGAAGGGCAAGGGGGCAACACACCAATTATCTATTTCGGTTGAGGTCGAGACCGCCCCCAGACCATGATAGTACACAACTTGTCTACATCGACTCGTGCGTCACAGTTTAAAGTACAGTGTACTACTTCTATGTCGTCTAACTCACTGTATCACAGCCATCCTCGTGTATCACAGTGCCTGAACAGCAACGGCGTCATTGGCAAACGGATAATCAACTGTATCCAGCCGCAGACTCTGCGACGTAGAAAGTATCACGGTTATAACCCGTCAGGGGGACTCCTTCCTTCAAACGCAACGGAAGATCGGGCTGCGGATGTAGTCTCAGAAATGCTTTCACCGACTGCCGAAAAACGCGACTCACGTTCGCAATGAAGTGACGACCAAATGCAACCAATCCTCCGTACTTCGACACCTGTGTCGATTGCTGTAGCACGGTCCATTCCACCTGCCACAATGTAAGGGCGATCGCCCCAAATTTTGCGCAACTCCTCGTTCGATTGAACCCGATTTTCGTCCGTGACGGCTGCGACGGTAAAGTTGCTCACGCGCGGCTCGATAACGTGAATGTAAGCCAAGTTCGGGTGCTCATCACGGATGCGTTCAACAAACGTGGTGAAGGTAGGAAGCGGATCCTTCATACCCATACCTATAAAAGTAGATGAGGGCTCGGGAAGCGCTCTAAGACTGTACATTCCTCACCCTGAAATTTGGACCATGGACTGAGCCGGACCGCCGTCCTCTCAGCACCAACTGTCTTAACGAGCGCTTTGACCACCTCGAGAGGGAAGCGCACACGGTTCTCCAAAGATCCGCCATATTCGTCTGTCCGTTCGTTCGACACCGTCTGCAAGAACTGGTCTGGGAGGCACCCATTGGCTACATGTATCTCCACGCCATCGAGGCCAGCCTTGATAGCGTTGCTCGCTGCCTTGGAGTACAGTTGAACATATTCTTTAATCTCCGCAACCGTAAGTTCGCGCGGAACATTATTTTCTAAAGGGATTGGGCTGGGTGCGACGAGGATCAAAGCCACCTTCTTCCTTCAGGAGGGCAGGATCAGCAGTGCGACCACAAGCCCAAAGCTGGAGGAACATGTAAGAGCCGTTGGCGTGCACTGCGTCCGTGATCTTTGTGCGGTAAATAAGTGTACACGCTATTAGTTGTGGACATGAAAAAACACAAACCAATTTCCAAGAAGCGATTTGGGCATCGCTCCAGATACCGGGCACGTTCGAATATCCGGTCGCCTGAGGGGCAATGATAGTGGCCTCGGATATTATGAGCGTTCCTGGTACACTCGAACGTTGAGTGTAGTATGTCTTGGCAAGTTCACCAAGGACGTGGTCCTTATTTGCACGGAGGCGGGTTAAAGGTGCCATCACGACGCGGTGTTGAAGGTCGACAGTCCCGACGCGGAGAGGCTGGAAAAGAGAGGCCACCGAAGAGGACATGAGTGAAGGGATGATGAGATTGTTGTGAGAGAAGTTGTTGCGGTGGCAAGATTGTTGTCAGAACTATTTCTGAGAAATCATTCAGGGCCTTGAGCTGAGTCATGAGAGTGATTACTGTAAACCGCGCTCCGTAGAATCACCGTGTTACTGTACAGTAATACAGTATAGGCCCATCAGCAAAAACAAGGAAAAATATTGAGTGATTACAAACTTAACATTATCACACTCATAATTACCATAAGCGCCAAACGCGCTCTGGATATGCATACGATAGCTCCCCAATCGGAAATCAGTCAGTCAGCAAGCAATTTCCTCGCTCATTTTGGGCACCATAGCTGAACTGTTGAGGTCATTGTACTGTATGACAAGATGATTTCAGTGTAAATATCCCTCGGAATCGGTGGAAGTACCAACAAGTCGTCAAACACCTTTTGTGGGATCTGGCAAGCTGGAGGCTTGCCAACCTAGAGGCGAGAGGGTCCCGCCTCGACCTTCGCCTAAGTGCTCGGTCTGTATTGCGTGGGCGCTTTTGGGTATTGCCCAGAGATTGAATCACACCTCGGGTGGCATAGGTTCAATCAATCCTCAAGGCGTTGCATCAGTGTCAGAAACTTGCTGGGGGGTGGGGCGCATGAAGATGTAGAACATCCTAGGATACCTACTATTGATCTATGATGCATGGATAGGCTACTCACTAGTCAGCTAATATCTGAGGGAACTAACACCAAAGCGACCATGGGCAGCCCTAGGGAGGCTGCGTACATATACAGGTTCAGATCGAGTGGAGGACTGGTAAAAGCAATCGTCAGAATCAAGAGCTCGGGGGGAATCTGCTTTATAGATATGGGTATGAAGGATCCGCTTCCTACCTTAAGTTTTGAACGCATCAGCGACGAGCACCCGAACTTGCTATAGCAATCGACACGATGTCGAAGTACGGAGGATTGGTCGCATTTAGTCGTCACTTCATTGCAAACGTGAGTCGTCTTCGTTCAGCAGTCGATGGGAGTGCTTTTGAAACCATATCCGCAGCCCGATCTTCCGTTACACTTGAAGTAAGGACTTCCCCTGACGCACTATAAACATTTCTACACTCCAGACTAAAGATATTTTATTTGTATAGAGGGATGTCTCCCGAGTAGCAAGCAGGGTCAGCGTCCGGGATGAAGATGAAGACGCGGGCCCTTATCAGTCGTTATTTGTGTACTATTTACAGCATATTTGTAATCTGCTCGCACGTTACCGATCGCCGGAGATTACCGTTATCTTACTCAGCCGGCTGATGCCGACTGGGATTCCTACTACATACACCCTGCGGCTGGATACATCACCTTGCTTGCAAAGGTCATATGGCAGGTCGAAATTCCCTGCAACTCCAAATAAACACACATACCGTCAAACTTGATGCAAATACTGTCAAAATGGATGTAAATAACGACTGCCTGTTCGCGTCCCCGCGCCTCGTGCCGCCTTTGTCCGTCAAGACCCTGTTGGAGGACTTTATTGTTGTGCGTCATATGTCTCGGCCCCCTTTGTTCATATACTCGCTTCCTTTTACTGATGCTTGGTTTCAGTTTCTTGTTTCTGCGCCCTTCTCCCTTTGACCATTTGTCTGTCTTGATCGTCTCCGCACTTCATCGTTCATTCTCCTATGCCAGCATTCTCCTCCTACACTACTTTCCCACTTACCTACTTCTTACTGGCTCGCTTGTAGCTACAAATTCGCTTGTACTTAAACCGGTGATCTGGACTGTAACGCTCGTCTGGAGCGTAGAGTCGATTGTTGAGAGTTAGTGGCTCTGAGTCCTCCACTAGCAGGAAGGGGGTGCTAAGTCTTCGGGCTTAGCAGCGTCGATCAGATGTGCAGCTAGACTTTAAGGCTAGTCAACTCGGAGATGAATTGTCGAAAGTAGAGACAGGTGAGTAAACTTGGTGTTTACTCGCCGCTCTTCATCATACTTAAATACATGCGACACGCAGTGATGACATCATCCGCAGTCTGTAGGTAGCTATGAGACGAGGGGGAGTAACTACGAGATAACGAAGCGCGTAAGTAAATGACAACGGTTGAGATGCGACGGGGCCAGCCCGTGGGAGGTGTGGGAGTAAGGTAGTCGTCCGAAGCGTGATAACTGGAGGTAGTTGAGACAAGGGTGGTATCGTGTAAGTAGCATCGGTACCTATGGGAACAGCGTACGAGTGAAACATGTGTAAGTAGTTGGTTCATGAGCGTGACATCACCCCCTGCTTGACCGGCGCTGTCCCCAGCGTCGCCAGTTCTGCAGCCCGCCTTCGTAAGGATGCGTGCGTACGTCCCTCCGAAGAGGGGGTGGGACCTCCATCTGGGCTGCCGTAGACGGTGTGGCGCGGGGCTTCCAGACCTTTCGGACTGCCTTCGCCGCGCGGAGTCGAGCCTTCACGACGTTGGCTTCTGCTCGATGCGCTAGGGCTCGTCTTCGGTAGTCTTCGATTCGAGATCGGCAGTAGCGCTCTTCTTGTCGCTGTGACCTATAGCGTTCAAAGTCAGCCCGGATCCCGAGGTTGTCGAGGGTGAGAAGTCGGGGGAGTAGGGGGTCCCGATCAGGGTGCGTAGGGCATAGCGCTTCCTCGAACGACCGTGGCCAGTCGTCGGGTTGTCCGGGTCGTGGTTGGGCGTATAGGTCGACGCGGGCGGGGGTTTCTTCACGTCCGTCGGTGACGAGGATGTGAGGGATGGTGCTGTGTACAATACGGGCATAACGAGGGACATGTGGGTCGGGGTGTCGGTACATGGTGAGAACCAGCTCGGGGAATCGAACGAGTAAGTTGGGGGTGACGATCCGGAAGCCCGCCGGCGTCGTATCGGCTGCACGGCCGAGGACTGAGGGAACGCCTGGCTCTGGGGAGGTCGTGTAAGGTGGTGGGGACGGTGGGCCGAGAGTGAGGTCTAAGACTGTAGGGAGTGATGGTAAGCGGGAGACAGTGTTGGTTCCAGAGGTGCGGGAGCTGTGAGCGGTATCAGACATCACCATAGACGAGGAGAGGAGTAGGGATGAGGAGCTTGATGTCGATACATCGACCAACCGAGCCCGCTTTATCTGGACGTCCTCCTGAAGATCCATCCACTTGATCGCTGTCGGGTTCCGCTGGTAAAACTCTTTTACACAATCGGGAGCGTGTATATTGGCGTGGTCTTCCCATGAGTTCTCAGAGGACGGATAGCCGAGCCATTTAATGAGATACTGGAGGGTGCGCTTACGTCCAAATCGCCTTGCGTTGATGATGCGTTCGACCTCATACTCTTCCTGTCCTTCTACCAGATCGGGGGGTGGCCTCGTATAGTTTGCGCCGTGAGTGTCCGTCTCGCGGTAGGGTGACAGCGTGTCGACGTGGAAGACATCGTGAATCCTCCACGACTGTGGGAGGGTCAGCTGATAGGCGACCGGGGAGATCTTCTTTTTGACCGAGAAGGGACCATGTCGTCTCGGCGCGAATTTTCGGGTCTGGTAGTTAGCGGGGATGTTAGTGGCTTCAAGCCAGACCTTTTCTCCCTCGCTGAAGCGATGGGGGACCTTTTCCGGGTCAAACAGTCGAGCGTTGAGGATGCGCTGCGCTTTTGCTTGGCATTCCTTGATCTTCTCTAAGCGCTCCTCTAGCGCGGGCGTGTTAGTGGGGTCGTCATCAATTGTAGCAGGCATGGTGACTCCGAAGAGTAGCTGATGAGGGCTTAACTTCGTTGTGTCGTGAGGCCAATTATTGTGTGCATACTCGGCGATCGGGATGTAGCTGGTCCACTGTTCTGGTTCCTCGGCTACCCAGTTGCGTAGATATTGTTCAACCCATTGGTTGAGGCGTTCCGTCTGTCCGTCAGTGCGTGGGTGGAATGCGGTACTGATATTTTGTCGAGCATGCACGAGGCGGCATAGTTCCTGCGCGAATTGGGATGTGAATCGAGGGTCTCTGTCGGAAATGATGCGCCGGGGAATTCCAAACCATGGGAACAGGTGTTTGAACCAAAGCGACGCAACGCCTTCTGCCGTGATCGTGATTTCGCACGGGATGAACTTCGCTGCCTTCGAGCATCCTTGATCGACGATCGTGAGGATGGCGTCCTTTCCGTTTGACCTGGGTAACTCTGTGATGAGGTCGAGGGAAATCGATCGGAACGGTCCTTCTTCCGCGGGCACATCAAATTGATACAAGGGTGCGTGCTTCTTCTTCAGAGCTGGTTTGTTCTGTTGACACTGCGCACAGCCTGCAACGTATTTGAATGCAAACTTGCGCAGGCCGAGTCCCTCACACTCTCTTTTGATCAGTTGCCAGGTGTTAAGTTGGCCGGGGTGTCCTGCGAGGGGGTGGTCATGGAACCTCTGCAGGATCGCGCGCTGCAGCGTGGGGTCGTCGGGTACGTGGGTCTTCGTTGTTGTGTGTGCGGTTTTGACGAACATTTCCGGTGGTAGGAGTACCACATTGTCGTTTTCGTCGTTGTTTTGGTTATAGTCGGGTCTCCTTGATAGTTGGTCTGCGACTACGTTTGCGTGTCCCGGGACGTGTCGGATGGCTAGATCGTAGTCTGCTAGCTCCAGGTGCCATCGCGCTTGTCGCGTGTTAACGCGCTGTGGCTGTTGAAAGTACTCCAGGCTGCGGTGGTCGGTGTGGACTTCGATCGTATGCGGGGCTCCTAGTAAGTGGTGTCGCCACGTTCTCAGAGCTCGAATGATGGCGTATAGTTCGCGGTCGTATACGCTCCAGTTGCGTTCCGACCCCGTGAGGGTGTGGGACATGAATGTGATCGGGTGGAGTCGTCCTTCTTCGTCTCGCTGGCTGAGCGTCGCCCCTACAGCATATCCTGAAGCATCGGTCTGGACGACGAAGGGTTTGGCGTTGTCTGCTTGGGCAAGGACGGGTTGTTCGGTGATCGCCGTTTTGAGGGCTTCGAAGGCTTCTTGGCACTCTTCCGTCCATTCCCATGGTTGGGTTTTACTGGTGAGTTGATTCAGCGGCCGTGCTGTCTTTCCGAAGTTTTTGATGAACTTCCGGTAGAAGTTACACACCCCCAGGAATCCTCGAACGTCCTTGACGCGCCTCGGGGTCGGCCATTTGGCGATGCCGTCGATCTTGACCGGGTCCATGCGTACTCGTCCGGGTTCTAGGATCATACCAAGGTATTTGATTTCCCGTTGTTCGAAGTGACACTTTGCAGGGTCTAGGTATAGGTCGTGTTCGGCCAGCCGTTCCAGCACACGGTGGACGTACTGTCGGTGACGTTCGATGTTGTCGTCTGTTGCTATAAGTAGGTCATCCATATAGATGGTTAGCCATCCTTCATTGATTTCGTCCTGGAAGATCGAGTTCATCATTGCTTGGAACGTCGCAGGTGAATTCGTGAGTCCGAAGTACATGACTCGCGGCTCGAACAGGCCTCTGTTGGTTTTGAAGGCTGCCTTCCATGTATCTTCATCTTTGATCCTCACGTTGTTGTACCCCCAGCGAACGTCGAATTTGGTGAACAGCGAGGATCCTTTGACTCGGTCAATTAGTTCGGCGATCAGAGGTAGGGGATATCGATTTTTTATCGTCCACCTGTTGAGCTGTCTGTAGTCTTGGACAGGTCGCAACTTCCCGCTCTTCTTTTTGATGAAGAAGAAGGGGCTCGCGTAGGGTGACTTACTTGGTCTGATGTATCCTTTGTCTAGGTGGTCGTCGAGGAACTGTTGCAGCGCTTCTTGCTCTTTTGGTCCGAGCGGGTATGTTTTACAGTCGAGCGTTGCTGGCGCGTCGGGCTTCAGTTCGATCGCGTGGTCCCATTCCCTGTTAGCCGGGAATCGTCTTGCGGCGTCTTCGCGGAAGATTCTTTCGTGGCGGTGGTAGTGGCTTGGTACGCGTTGTTGCCAGGATATCTCGGGTTCGTCTGCTTGCGCTTGTTCGGCCCATTGCTGTGCTTGGGTAATTTTCCGCAGTTGAGTCCATTCTTTTACTTCTCTTCCGTGTTGCCAGATCCGTCAAAGCCCTTCTCTTGTTCGCAGGTCGGCTCCTGGGGTTCTCAGTTCGATTGGTTCTTTAACAGTCCCTTCCATCCAGTCGATTGTGGGATTTCCAGCTGCTAGCCAGGGGTATCCTAGGAGGAGGTTATCTTCCCCTATGTCCGCTATGTAGAACCGCAGGATGTCGGTTTTTTGCCCGGTTTGGACTTCAAGGTCGGTGTATTCCGTGATCTGTCCTCCTTTGTTGTAAGTATCGTCAGCGTTGCGGAGGTACCTTGGCTTCGCCAGGCGGCTCGTCCCTAATCGGTGTACACGAATGAAGTGGTTTGATACGAAGTTTTCGGTTGCTCCGCAGTCAACGAAAGCGCGTACGTCGGTCTTTTTGTGTGCTGTGTTCAACTGTACTTGGATTCTGATTGCGTTTATCCTAGGTACAAAAACCTCTCGCACGAAGGCCGCCCGAACCTCGACCGGTAGGTTCAGGCGTCGGAAAAATCCTGCCCTGCCACGTCCTCGAAGACTTCGTCCTGTTCTTCGGCACTCATGGCTCGGAGTGCCGTGGCGAGTTCCTTTTTCGTCCATTGCTTGGGTTTCTCAGCCTTGTTCCTTGTTGGTTCATCGTCTTCATTCGTCCTTGCGTTTCGTTCTGCCCTTACTCCTCGTGCTCTGACCATATCTTCGTTGCGTCGAGGTGTCGACCGGCTTGGTTCTCCGCCTGTTCGCTCCGGGCACCTTCAGCTGAAGTGGCCCTGTTTTCCGCATATCCAGCAGCGTCCTTCCCGGCGGAGTTTCTCCTTCTCTTCCTCGGTTTTGGCAGCGCGGATTCTGTCGACGTCCATGGCATCTGGGTCTCGGCGTGGTGTCGTTGATCGATTTCCGGTGAATTGTCCTTTCTGGTCCCTGCGCGATTTGAAGAAGTCTCTCTTCCATCCGCGTCGTTCGCCGGTGGCAGCTTGGATGTTGAGCCAGATCCTGTGTTGCTCGCGTGCTGCAGTGACCCATTCTCGGTATGTCTCTGGTCTGTGGTACTTCATTGCGTCGATCATCAGACTTACTGGCAGCCCGTTTGCGAAGAGTCTGTGGACCGATTGGTCGTTTAGATCGTAGTCCGCGCGTGCTACCAGGGCCTCAAACGTTGCGATATAATCGTCAAGGGCTCCATCCTTCATTCTTAGGTTTCGTAAGTCGTTTTCGGCTCGTGTTTGTTCGGCGCTATCGGTGAAGGCTGCCTCGAAGCGGTCCAGGAAGGTCCTCCATACGTGTCCTCGGTTGATCAAGATCAGGCCGTCGTCGATTCGTCTCAGCCAGGTCACTTGCTGTCGCACCCAGTCGGTGACCTTCTCTCCTCGGCAGAAGGTGAGCATAAGTCCAGCTCGTGCTACTTGGTCTCATATCTTTGGGTGTTGGTTGTTGATTAAGCAGTATAGTTCGATGGCTTCCTTCCAGGATTTTGCCTTGGCACGCGTCCCATCGAAGACTTCCGGTGCGTTCCCTTCGAGTTTCGAATCCGCGTGTCCTGGTGCGGGGGCGTGTGGGCCTGGTCCTGGATTACCGGCTGGTGGTCCTCCTCCTCCGCCCGGTGGTCCTCTTCCTCCGCCTGGCGGTCCACCGCCTCCACTCGGCATCCCTCCGCCTGGTGGTCCTCCATTTGGTTGTCCGTTGTTTGGGATTCCTCCTCCGGTTCCTCCCGAATCTCCCGGTTTCTCTGTTGTTTGATTCAGAAGTGCGTAGTTAACTTGAGTTAGCGTTTGCGTGGCCATCTGGTATGTCGTTTTGCCCTCCGCATCGGTGTGTCCTTGTTGCTCGTCTTCTTCCTCCTCTGGCTCTTCTGGGCACTCTGCAATGTCTTCAGCGGCTTCTTTGGCGGCTTGATATAGTTCTTCTAGGTTCTGCGTGGTGAAGGTCGTGGTTTGTTCTTTTTCCCTTGCTTCGTTAAGCTTGTACTTTCGGTGCGGGAGTGCGTACGCTTCTAGTTTCTTGTTCTCTTCGTTGTACCGAATCTTGACCCACCAGCCGTTGTGTAGGTCGACCGCGATCTTCGCCTTGTCGGTGATAAACCAATATCCTGTCCACGGCACGGGGTATTCCTTTATTCTGAAGAATCTAACTTCTGCTGGGAGTGATACAACGGTATCCCTTGTCCTTTGTTCGATCGTGAACGGAAACTGAAAGGGATCCAGGTTGGCAAGTTTACTCAAATGTAACGCTCGTCCGGAGCGTAGAGTCGATTGTCGAGAGTTAGTGGCTCTGAGTCCTCCACTAGCAGGAAGGGGGTGCTAAGTCTTCGGGCTTAGCAGCGTCAATCAGATGTGCGGCTAGACTTTAAGGCTAGTCAACTCGGAGATGAATTGTCGAAAGTAGAGACAGGTGAGTAAACTTGGTGTTTACTCACCGCTCTTCGTCATACTTAAATACATGCGACACGCAGTGATGACATCATCCGCAGTCTGTAGGTAGCTATGAGACGAGGGGGAGTAACTACGAGATAACGAAGCGCGTAAGTAAATGACAACGGTTGAGATGCGACGGGGCCAGCCTGTTGAGCGCAGAACTAACAAGCAAGTGATGTGATAGCAAAGAGCTAATAGACAAGTTAACTTCAGAGGGGAAGTAAACTCTTTATATATACACACCTAATAGACAAGTTACTATGGACTGTCTGTGAGTAAAGGTAGTGTAAAGAGAAAGGTAAAAGGGACTTACACTTCAGAGGGGAAGTAAACTCTGAAGTGTGAAGGCGTAAACAGCAGTCCTTATATACAGGACGCTTAGCTAAGAATGGTCTGTGCGCACTGGTGACCCAAACACAATACATGTGGTCTGTGCGCCAGAGGGAGAAATGCCATTGGAGGGCAGAGAACAATAGCTGCCTAAAGCAGACAATACCGGTATCTTAACAATAGAGAACAATAAGAGCCATATATGACTCTGACAATAAAGATAAACAAAAGCGGTCCGTACAAGTCCGGAGTGTCCAAAAGAGTCCATAAGGGACAGATACCGAATATAGTATATGGGCTGACACAATCAGATCCCACGAGACATGTGACTTATGCAGTCGCGTCTCAACATCCCTCCATGATAGAGGCAGTCCATGATATGACAGAGGTGATAAATTTGGAGCGTGAAGAGCCACGCAGAAGATCAGGATCAAGGTTGAAGTCTTGGTAAGTCCTGATAAAGGACTATCTTCTCCAGAGGAGACAAGATGACGCTCAATCCGAAACGGTTGGTCATTAGCGCTTCATTTGTCCTTGCTGTAGGACAACTTTTTGAAGGGCAGGAATCTGTGACCAAGGTCCAGCTTCTTCAGGGTTCTAAGAAGGGTTTTTCTTAGCTCCAGAGATCAGAGAACATGTTGTGCTTTTGACAATGTGACGTCCTTGATAAACCAAGGATCGACGACCACTGACTGTTTAACAGCACTATGTTTCTAAACCAAGGATCGACGACCACTGACTGGTTATCGACCCTTTGTTCTGAGTCTCTTGTTACACCATTCCTAGGTCAGCTACCATTTTGTCGAAAGGGTCTTTGGGCAGGGACTTGGTGAGTCCGTCTGCAACCATTTCCCCAGTAGGTGTACGTATCAGGTCTATGACCTTGTTTTCTACGTATTCCCTGACTACATGGTGCTTGATCAGGATGTGTTTGGACTGCCTTCCAGTGACAGGGTTTAATGCTAAGTCTACAGCACCCTTGTTGTCACAGTGTAGGGGAATAGGGGAGGTAGTCTCATACCCTAGTTCGCCTAGGAAGGTAGTGTACCACTGAGCTTGATTAGAGGCCTCAGAGAGGCTCATGTACTCGGCTTCTGTGGTAGACTGTGCAATGGTCTTCTGCTTTCTGGTACACCATGAAATGGCTCCATTGGCAAGCAGGAAGACGTAGCCAGAGGTGGAGTGTTTCTCTTCCTGATCTCCCCAGGAAGAGTCACAGTAGCCGTGAAGGCCTTCTCCACTATTCCCTCCAGCATAGCGTAACGCATAGTCCTTAGTGCAATTTAGGTATGCCAGGACATATTTTGCTAGGCGTAAATGCTGGGGTGAGGGGTTGGAAGCAAATTGGCTAAGGCGCGCAACAGCGAAGGAAATATCAGGTCTGCTTCCAATCTGCGCATAGAGCAGAGACCCAATTATCTGTTGATACTTCTTTATCTCAGAAGTAGAGGCCTGATCGTCATATTTGATCAAGTGTGCCTCGGCGCCAGAGGGAAGAGGGGTATATACTGGGTTGGAATCTAGCATCCCAAACCGCTCAACCACATCGCGGATGTAATCTGACTGGTTGATTTCCATAGTGCGGTTTGCACGGTCTCTGGTGATGTTGACACCTAGATAAGACTGGATTTCACCAAGATCAGTCATCTCATATCGACTTGATAGAGATGCTTTCAGATCATTGATCTTTGATAGGGAGCTCCCAAGTATAGTAATGTCATCTACATATAAGATAACGAAAAGTGTATCACCCCCCTCTTGAAGATGATATACATATACTCCTGCATCAGAGTACGTCCGCGTAAAGCCTAGGTCGCAAAGGACCCCATGGAATTGCATGTTCCATGCGCGGGAAGCTTGTTTGAGGCCATAAAGGGCCTTTTGTAGTCGGCACACAAGGTGCTCTGAGCCAGCTGTGACGAAACCGACAGGTTGCTCCATATAGATTTCTTCCTCCAGTTCCCCATGAAGAAACGCCGATTTGACGTCCATCTGGTGAATGTGCCAGTCTTCAAGCGTAGCCAACGCAAGAAGTAGTCTCAAGGACTCAAAGCGGGCAACTGGGGAGAAAGTTTCGTCAAAGTCCACCCCCTCTAGTTGGGTGAACCCTTTTGCCACTAGCCTAGCACGAAAGTGTCCATCCGCTTTCTTTTTGAACACCCATTTGCATTTGACCACCTTCCTTCCTTCAGGAAGGGGTTCAAGTCTCCAGACATCAAGCTTGGTGAGAGCATCCAGTTCATACTGGCATGCTTCAAGCCAATCACCAGCTTGTTCAGACTCCATGGCTTGCTTGTACGTCTGTGGGTCCCTGTAACCGGGTACCTCAGCAGCATTTAGCAAGTCCATCATTCCCAGCCTGCTGCTACCCTGCACGAATTCGTCGTTGTCCTCTGTGTAGTAGCGAGGATTCGTGAATCGTACCCTTGTGCTCCGCCTTGGACGTGTAGGCAAGACTACCTGAGTGTTCCTGGGAGATCTAGGGGTTTCCCTAGGAGGAGACACTTCCCTGTTGAAATTAGGGGCAGGTATAGGTGCAGCGATAGCTGGCCTTGTAGAGCGGGTAGTGCGGCGACGTGTGGGTGCAGGATTGGTAGGTGGAGGCGCTTGGGAAGGGGGAGTGTGATATATTGTCTGGTCTGCCGGAGCAGGTGTGGAATTGGGTGGGGTGCTAGGCTGTTGTACTACTACAGGTGCCGGAGGTGGTATGACAAAGACTGGTGTAGTCTGAGGCACTGTAGGGGCAACAGCTGGTGTAGGCGGGCTAGGCACTACAAAGACAATCTCACCGCTGGGAGCACTCAAGGGTTCACCAGACGCGGGAGAGGTTGATGGTTGTAAGTGTTGAGCCACAACACTTCGGGATGGGAAGGTGTCTTCATCAAATGTAACATCTCGTGAAGAGATGAAGCACCGGCTATGTCTATCCCAGAGTTTATAACCCTTTGAAAAGGGTTCATAGCCCACAAACACGGCTTCCTTTGATTTAGGATCTAGTTTGCGCCGGTTGTGTTCGGGTACATGATAGTAGGCTTTGCAGCCAAATACTCTAAAGTAGGAGACATCTGGGACTGTACCATCCCAGAGCTCTAGCGGAGTTTTCCACTGATTTGAACGAGTGGGAGTGCGGTTATAGATTTGCACAGCAGTTTGAACTGCTTGCTCCCAAAAGCCAAGGCTAAGGCCTGCATGGTGGAGCATGCTAGTGCCTTTTTCCATAACCGTACGGTTAAAACGCTCGGCTCTCCCATTCTGTTGTGGAGAATAAGGCATAGTGAGCATATGCTCGATTCCTGCTTCCAGAAGGATGTGCTTTAGGTCATTGTTGACATATTCGCCACCACGGTCTGAGTGTAAGGATTTAATGGGCTTGTTTAGTTGTTTTTCAGCCCACGCCTTGTAGTGTAAGAAGGTGTCCTTAAACTGGTCCTTTGATTTCATAAAGATGACTACTGCAGCTTTGGAGAAGTCATCTATGAACGTGGCGAAGTACTTGTTGCCCTGGATAGAGTTGCTCTGTAGTGGGCCAACAAGGTCACTGTGAATGACTTCAAGGGGTTCTGAAGCACGTTTCTTGGAAGATGGGAAGGGTAGACGAGTAGATTTGCCTAGTTCGCAACCAAGGCAGAGTCCATCTTCCATAGGGGAATCATTAATAAGGAGTCCTTTGACTGACTCCTGAGCATATCTTTTTAGCACGTCTTTGGACATATGTCCCATGCACCTATGCCAGACATCAAGGCTCGCAGATGCAGGTGCGCGGACAGCATTCATAGCATGTCCGTCGAGCCAATATAGCCCGAGAGCCTTGTGTCCTTCCGCAATGGTCTCTCCTTTGTGTCTGATTGTAAAGGAGGTGGCATCAAAGCTAACTATGGCGCCCTTTGAAGTAAGGCAGGGCGTGGACAGAATACGTGAGTGTGTATTTGGGAGATGAAGCACATCCGATATTTTGAGGTCGATGCCTCGATTGGTGCGGATTGTAATAGAACCCGTTCCAACACTTCGTAGAAGAGTGTTGTCACCAAGGAGGACATCAACACCTTTGTGAGGTGTGTAGGTGTCGTAGTCCTCAAGATAGGGTGTAAAATGTGCTGATGCTCCACTGTCCATCATCCATCTTGATGCTGACTGAGTGTGGTTGGCACTCATCATGTAAAGGGAGACCTGAGGTACCTCATGTACCTCTTCTATTTTGCCAGAGCCGTTGACTATAGTAAATAAACGACTCTTTGGTACAGGTATGCTATTGGCAGCAGCAAACCTGTTTGCCGGAATTGAGTCCGGCGCCTCAGTAATGGTATTCTGAGCAGCTTTCCCTCGCTGCCCAGCCCTTCCCTTTTTAGCGTTCTCCTGATCCCGCTTGAGTTTGTAACACTCTGGCTTTTTATGGCCAGGTTTTTTGCAGTAATGGCAGATTACGTCTGAGGACGCAGAGCTGCCTGATGCCTGGGGAGGCGAGTGCTGGGGCCTGACTGGGGCAATCTTTGTGAAAGATGCCGGAGGGCCAGCTATTCGGGATTCCTCATTGATGAACCTATTGATTAGGTCCTGAGGAAGGAGATTGGCAGGGGGGCCAGATGCGAGGATGGTGCCTGCTATGGTGCTGTAGGAGGGGGGAAGCGCGTCTAAAAGAATGAAGGACATTTGCATGTCCGAGACGGGCATTCCCTGCTCCACGAGAGTGTTCCTCAAGTCCAACATTTTCTGGAGTTGAGGTAGGAAGGGGGTACCTTCCTGTAGCTTGGTATTTGCCAAGCCCACCCATAAATTGAAGGTGGCCATAGAGCCGACCTGACCATAGAGGTGTTCCAGCTGCTGGAACTTGTCATGGACAGTTGGGAAGACTGCCATGGATATGATACCAGAGAGGACCTCCGACGTGACTGAGAGGAATAGGAGGCCAGTGATGACCTCCTCCTGCTTTGCCCATAGGGCCAGAATTGTCAGACCTTCATCTGTGGGGCCTGTTGGTCCTGCCACGCCTGCTGGTAGGACAGGGTGCTGGGGAACAGCCGCAGGAGCTGAGTGAGTGAGGTGCCTACTGCACCCATTCATCAGCATCAGGGACGTGAAGGTCGTGGTCCAAGTCTGCCAGTTGGTTCCATCCAACTTGGAAAGGATGATGGAGGGAGGGAAGGTAAGATGGAAAGACATTTGAGATGTTTGTAAATCTGGTTCCGAGGAGCAGTCAGAACCAGTCCAGATCTTGGTAGGAAAAGTAGAAGTCCAGCCAAAGGAGCGCTATAACTCCATAACACATAGAGTGTCATGCCTCAAGTTGTGCGACTTGGATGTATACTATAGTAGTGGAATCATTGTAATGATGGCTGCCTTACTACTGAGTCTCCTGGGCCCGAATGTTACTAGGGGCAGATAGTCATGCGCGACGCCATAGGTTTCGAGCAAGAAGGATCATGGGAGCATTGTCCGGCGAAGGATGCTCCGAGTCGTTCTCTAGCCTAGTAGCATGAAGGCTGGGGCTACCTAAGAACTGCAGTAGAAGGGTAGTACCCTAGAGAGGAGCCAACAGCGAATTCCAGAGGCAATGATAGGGATCAACTCCCATAACAATTGCAACTGTCGTCTGTGGAGTCTCTAGAACAGACCATTAAGGGTCTTGGTACTAAGTAGCTAGAATAGTGATACATGCCATGCAGCGAATCCTGCACAAGGGGAGCGAATACTTCTCCTGGCAGAGGTCTACTCATAGCTACTATGTAAATATCATTATGGTATAGTAGCGTCTCCTAGTTGTATCAGAGGGAAGGACTTCTGGGTTTGACTATTAACCAGGCCTTCACACCCCTTAAAGTGACCCAGGTATTAACCGAGTATCACCCAACCATTAGAGAGGCTTATAGCCGCAGGGGTCTTCCCCCTTTGGCCTATGAAAGCACTTCCGGACGAAGACCGGGTAATGAATTTATAGTAGGAGTAGTGCGCACAGAGGAATTTAAGGTCACATGGGACCTTTCATGAGAACCTCCTTAGGAGGCTAGCCAAAATGGCACATGACAGAGTCATGGTGGACGAGAAAGGATGTGTCGAGTGTAAATGAAAGAGGATGCTCACTGAAGGTGGTGAAGACGACAAAGATGTGGTCGGCTGAGAGAGCAAGATGACACAAGTAGATCTGTGATAAAAATGGCAAGTTAGTTATTAGGCGTCAGGGCCCATAACCTGTTGAGCGCAGAACTAACAAGCAAGTGATGTGATAGCAAAGAGCTAATAGACAGTTAACTTCAGAGGGGAAGTAAACTCTTTATATATACACACCTAATAGACAAGTTACTATGGACTGTCTGTGAGTAAAGGTAGTGTAAAGAGAAAGGTAAAAGGGACTTACACTTCAGAGGGGAAGTAAACTCTGAAGTGTGAAGGCGTAAACAGCAGTCCTTATATACAGGACGCTTAGCTAAGAATGGTCTGTGCGCACTGGTGACCCAAACACAATACATGTGGTCTGTGCGCCAGAGGGAGAAATGCCATTGGAGGGCAGAGAACAATAGCTGCCTAAAGCAGACAATACCGGTATCTTAACAATAGAGAACAATAAGAGCCATATATGACTCTGACAATAAAGATAAACAAAAGCGGGTCCGTACAAGTCCGGAGTGTCCAAAAGAGTCCATAAGGGACAGATACCGAATATAGTATATGGGCTGACACAATCAGATCCCACGAGACATGTGACTTATGCAGTCGCGTCTCAACACAGCCCGTGGGAGGTGTGGGAGTAAGGTAGTCATCCGAAGCGTGATAACTGGAGGTAGTTGAGACAAGGGTGGTATCGTGTAAGTAGCATCGGTACCTATGGGAACAGCGTACGAGTGAAACATGTGTAAGTAGTTGGTTCATGAGCGTGACATGGACTCAGAAATATTATCTTGGTTTTTCTCCCACTTTTTCCTCTCGCTGTGCGCTCGTCCTGGAAGTCAGGCCCTATCGCAGGCACTCGAATGACATTGTCGCCATTCGCCTCTTCTCGCCGCCTCGGACGGTATCACTACTTGTCTCATTCTCGTCCCGCCCATCACGCTCGTTCCTGCCTTCACCCGTTCGCAATCGCACCAGCTGTCGCCGTCGCGAACGCTCCGGGCTCAGCCTTCCTTCTCCTTCGCTTCTGTAACCCCTGCGGGATCCCCTCCGCCTACGAACTCACACGGACTCAGCTCCATACACCGCCAAACTAAGGAAATGCATGTGTGGAAGCGTGTGGGCATGTGAATGACAACTGACTTGGATGACCTGCTGGGTTCATTCAGAAAAATGGTCATAATGTATATATGAAACACAAAAAATGACACCATGTTTTAACTTACACACAAACACTGTCACCTAAACCGATAACACCAACAAGCAAGGTTACAGTCAACGAAGTCGACGCCTAGTTGATTATCCTTTTTCCAACAACGCCATTGCTGTTCAGGCATAGTGATTCAAGGATGGCTGTGGTTAGGGTTGCTGCTGTCATGGTACGCGAAGTGGACGCTTACTTACGGTGATGACCTCGTTAGTAAGTCGTAATGTGTCATGGACTAGTTGTATCGGTCAGCGGACTCGTAGTATCACATGCCGATGTGGCATGACTCATTCCAAGTACAGCGGTAGTAGGGTTCGAGCTACTTACGCTATTAGTCGTACGGATTCGGGAGGAGCTTCAAAGCTGCCTCATAAATGTATAAATAGTGGCTCGATAAGACCAAGATACACCATCTTGGTCTTCTTCAATCACCACTTTCTCCTCTTTCTTCCTCGCGTGCCTTCGCTTGTCTCCTTTGAGCAAAGTCGTCTTCATCGATCGCCTAGTGACTTGGACGTCCTAGTGCTGGAAGTTACCTGCGTCACGTGCCCCAATAAGCGCCGTGTACACGTGGTTCAAGTCACGTTGACTTATGCTCGAGATATTCGCTAAGTCGTTGAACGCCCTTTCGCAGTCCAGTCGGACTAACGCCAGTGGTGGCGTTACATTAAGACCAAGATCCCTCACCGTGGCGAGTTCACGAACTCGAGACCAGTGGAGAAACTTTCAAACCTACTCCTCGAACGTAGGGGAGACCACAACGTACCAAACAATTCCTAGGAGCAGCTAGGTGGAGAGAATACCGAGGAGAAAACGGTTACTTCGTAGACTTTGCATTGGGACCCACTCGATACCGACCAGTTGAGTTCAACTTCGAGAACTTGTGCTGGGTGGAGATTACGTGGAACCCTATAGACAATAGGTTTGACGCAGTACGACCAGCCGGAAGAAACTATAATTGCGACATTGACACACGAGGACTACCTACGGAG
>JAKELK010000256.1:0-87096 GCA_021525775.1 Lactarius deliciosus
CCGCTTTGAGCTTGAAGACCCATTTGGATTTTACTGCCTTGCGATTAGGCGGGAGATCTACTAACTCCCATGTGCCATTCTTGGCGAGCGCATCCATCTCATATTGACACGCCGTTGTCCACTCACCTGCATCCACAGACCGCATGGCCTCTGCATAGGATGCAGGGATCTCTTCCCCACTAAGCTGCAGCTAACAGCTCTGCAAACCCCAACCGTCTACCACGTGTGGCCACATATCCCGCTGTGAAGTAGCGGGGATTGGGCACTGGTGCACGGGCAAGAGCGTCTGGGTGCATTGTCCATCTCACGCAACAGCTGACTACGCTGTGCACGGTCCTCAAAGCCACCAGGCATATCTGGTGAGGGAGGAGGGACATTGCGCATAATGCGCGTTGCACTTTGACGCGGTGGTGGAGAAGTCAGAGGGGGCTGTTCACGCTTAGGTGTGTGTGACAGGAAGAGTGGGTGGGGCAGGTGGTGGTGGCGTGTGTGGGCGCTCTGTTGGGGTCTAAAATGTCTTCAACATCCTCCTCACTGCTATCAGAGTGTGCAGGGGAGGGTGCTTGCTGTGGTGGTAACGCCGACGTGCTAGGTACAGCAATTACTGGTGTAGGTAGTGGTGGTGAGGCCACTTGAGAAGGTGGTGGGTGTGTCTCAGCACCCTGGAGGGACGGGAAGCTGCTCTCGTCGAATGTCACATCCCTTGACAAACGGACAGAGCGGGTTTGGCGGTCCCAGAGCTTATAGCCCTTAGATTCGGGCTCAAACCCAATAAGCGTGACCTCAATGGCCTTCGCATCTAATTTGCGACGCTTATCAGCGGGTACGTGCATGTACCCCTTGCATCCAAAGATGCGCAAGTGTGAGACATCTGGTACCTTGCCAGAGTACCAGAGCTCATAGGGTGTGCGCCACTTAAGCGTACGGGTGGGAGAGCGGTTATAGATGTGTACCGCAGTGCTCATAGCATGTTCCCAGAAGCCTTTAGACATGCCTGCTGTGTGTAGCATGGCCATTGCCTTATCCGTAATGGTGCGGTTAAACCGCTCGGCTTTCCCGTTCGACTGTGGTGAACCTGGCATCGTAAGGTGATGCTCTATCCCTCTCTGCTTGAGGATGTCCTGTACTTGGCTCGCCATGTACTCGCCTCCCGCGGTCAGAGTGGAGTGCGCGCAAGTTTATGGGACGTCTGGGTTTCAACCCCAGGCCAAATACATCTGCAGCGCCTTCACAAACTGATCCTTTCGACTTAATAAAGTACACCCACTGCGTGCTTTGAGTGGTCGTCTATGAAGGTGGCGGTGTACACGGAGCCTTGTAGGGACTGAGTTTGCATTGGACCGGCGAGGTCACTGTGTACAATCTCAAAGATATGGGTTGTCCTTTTGGTGGAGGACGCAGAGAAAGGTTGGCGAGTGGATTTACCCAATTCGCACCCACGACACACAGCAGTATGCGTGGGTAAGAGCTGTCAATGTCCATGCCAGTAGTGGCAGAGGGACCATACGACTTGAGGGCAGCAGAGGAGATGTGTCCCATGCGCTGATGCCAGATATCAAGAGTGGTGACAGCACTTTTGACGTGAGCATTGAGGCCAATGCTTGAAGCGTCCAACCAGTAAAGGTTGTCCTCCAAGTAGCCAACAGCTACACATTTCTTTTTGACAGATATTTTAAACGAGCCACTGTCAAAAGCCACTTCCGCACCCTTTTGTGCTAAGGCACGCGTCGACAAGAAGCGTGTCCTTTACCTGAGGAAGGTGTAGCACATTACTGAGGGTGATTGGGAAGGCCCTGGCTCGTAGTGAAGACGACGGAGCCTACACCAACTTGGTCGATGGTGGACTTGTCCCCAAGGCGCACAGCACCTTTGCACGGGGGTATAGTCTTTGAAATCGGACCGATGTGGTGTGATGTGGTGTGTAGCACCACTGTCCATCATCCAACGCACACGCGAGGCAGCATACAAGGCAACTCCAACTGCATTGTCCGCCCAGTTAATGGCGGGCTCATCATCGATCTCCTTAATGGAGGCGGTGGTAGGTACTAGTACATGGGAGTTGGCAGCCTTGTTGCCAGTGTCCTTCAACTTCCCCGCCGCTTCATCCTTCTTCCTCTGCCTGCAGTCAGGCTTGATGTGCCCCTTTTGTTACAGTAGTGGCAGGTAAGTTGAGAATGGTCTCTCTTCTTACGTGGGCCACTGCTGGTGGGCCTAATGGGGGCAGCCTTGTTGAGGGAGGAGCCAGAAGGGCCAGTACGACGCGCTTCCTCCGAAACGATGCGCGCAATTATTTCAGCGTGCTTGAGTTTGGAGGGGGCGCCACTGGCGAGGATGGTTGATGCCAGAACCTCATAGGAGGCTGGCAGGGCGTGGAGAAGAATAAGACAGAATTGGGTGTCTGTGACACCCATCTGTGCGTTGGAAAGGCCGACCCGCAGCTCATTGAGCTTGGCCAACTGAGAGGCCATAGGTGCGGAGTCGTCGAGGCGGGCTTGGGTGAGTTGGATCCACAGGTTAAATATGGTGGTGCTGCCGCTAGCACCAGCATAGACGTCCTTCAGCTTGTCCCACTTCGACTTGAAAGTGGGGTAGACTAGTGGGTCGGCAACGAGGGAGTAGACGTCGGGTTTGAGGTATAGGCGGAGGTACGCTTTTGCCCGACGCTGGACAGAGTCCCACTCATCAGCAGTGACTCCCGAGGGAGGGACTTGGAGGGTGAACACATCCTCAGCTTCATGCAGCGTGAGGATGGCCTCTAGGGTCCCAGACCACTCGTTCCAGTTGGACCCATCAAAACGGCTGAGATGGATGCCAGAGGGCATGCCAAATGAGTTGCCATACGTGGCACCCAGACGTGTGGAGGGTGAGGACCCAGTGGGAAAAGGGGGGAGTGACCCCCCTGCTGTGCCTGCAGCCGCACCGGTGGCGCCAGTGGGCGAGGCAGCACGAGAAGAGTGTGTGGAAGACATGGGGATGATTTATCTATCGCCGAGGAGCAGTCAGCGATAGTGCTTCATAACAGTTGCAAGATATGGGGGTAGACACTCCTGTCTGTGAATCTGTAAGGCCAGAACGCTAACGCGTCCTGCCTCCTGAGGTATGCCAGTGATACAAGGGCTAGGCCCAGGTTGGAAGATCCCTTTGCCATACTAGGAGCCAGCTGCCAGCCAGGATGTGTTTTAAGACACGGCTCACTAGTTTGTGTCAGGGGGATATGGAATGGTATCTTTCAGAGCCCAAGGCTGTCTACCTCAGCCTTCTCGGCCTGTTGGTTGCCTCATCGCCACAAGTGGCTTCACTGAATCCTTTCCCATTGCCGCTACAAGGCAGGAGTCTGGTTGCAGAACACCATAAGGTGAACACCCCCCAGAGTCTGAACCAGGTTTTACACTCCCATGGTGAGGAGATCCTGCGCCCAGTGTGGAGCACCAGAGACAGCTGGCGCTAAGCTCCACAATACACAGCCCAGTGGGCCATGCACACCTGGATATGGATTAAGGGGCTACCAGATCCAATCTCCTTGCGCATAGCGCAGGGGCTAGGAAAACAGTGGGGGTGAAAGTAGGACTACTGGGCAGTACATGTACAGGAGGTTCCTCAGCAGTGACAACTGACGCCTCAGTGTCCACTGCCTTGGGCAAGGCTGGTGAGGCCCCAGACAGACCTTGACCTGGTGTGTGATCCTAGGAACACAGTGACCAGCCAAGTGGAGTGGCTTGGGCACCAGGGCCCATAACCTGATGAACAGCGCACATGAAGGGATGATACTCACAGTGACAAGGGGACTGTGGTGAGATATCAAGGGTGGCTAGAAGCAGCAACAGAGTAAACTTGCAGTAAAGCAGATGAGAGTGTCTGGCACACAACAGATGAGAACTGGTGTTTATACAACAGAGGGAGACATACCTGGCACACAACAGATGAGAACTGGTGTGGTGCCAGAGCGTACATGGTACTCTACTTATACTGCTACAGGGAGTGACGGTAGTAGCACAGGTCACAGTAAATACAAGGAGCGTTGTTCTACAGAGGGACACAAAGGAGTGTGCAGAAGGAGAACAAAGCGCAAAGAACAATAGAAGTCTAGACTGATGATATCATAGTGACATCACAATAAGGATAGAACAAAAGGAATGAGTACAAGGACGAAATACAATAGGAGTCCAGAGGAGTCCATGATGTCATTGTACAGTGATGTCATAGATAAGAAAGTCCGAGATTGTAAAGATCATAATAATCTAATCTACATAAGTCCAATATATCTTATCTAAAGCAGTCCGTTATCTGCGTGTCCATACGAGCCGCTAAGTGCGCGCGGGTCACTTATCAACATCTCCGTCGCGACTACTGGTGGCCCAACATGCGCAAGGACGTGGAAGACTACGTCAAAGGTTGTGCAACATGCCAAGCCAACAAAATCAACATGCACTGACAAAAACCACACCTCTTCCCCATCACCACAGATCCAGACGCCGAACCATTCGAAGTCATAGCCATGGACTTTATCACGAAACTCCCAATGTCCGATGGGTACGACTCCATCCTGACAATCACAGACCATGACTGCTCAAAAGCAGCCATCTTCATCCCCTGTCACGAGTCAATAACCGCAGAGGGAGTAGCGCGACTCTATCTGCGTCACGTGTATCCGCATTACGGCATCCCCCAGAAGATTATTACAGACTGAGACCCCTGCTTCACCTCCGCATTTATGAAAAACCTCTGCAAAGTCCTCAGTATCCATCAAAACATCTCTTCTGCCTACCATCCACAGACAGACAGACAATCAGAACGCACGAATCAGTGGCTGGAGCAGTATTTGCGACACTGGAGCAATGTGCAGCAGGACAACTGGGCCAAGGCATTGCCAGTCACGCAATTCGCGCACAACGCCTGGTCAAATGCAACCACAAAAGAATCCCCCTTTTCCCTCATCATGGGCTGGGAACCACGCACCATGTGGACGCCAAAACCTACAACATCCCCATCCGTTGAACAGCGCCTAGAGGAGATGGTCATCAGATGGCAACACGCGCAGGACTGCATTAAGCATGCGCAAGACTTGATGATGAAGCGAGGGAAGACGCGCTTCGTTCCATACCAAGAAGGAGCCCAGGTCTGGCTAGAAGGAACGAATCTGCAAACCTTCTACCCAACCGCTAAACTCGGCCCGAAGTGCCACGGACCTTTCCGCATTAAGAAGGTTCTATCAGACATCTCTTATGAATTGGAACTCCCCACTACATGGAAGATTCATCCCGTGTTCCATGCCAACCTCCTCACCCCATACTAGTGTTGGGGAAGTTCGGTTCGGTTCGGTTTGGGCCAGTTTTGGCCAAACCGGAAACCGAACCATTTAATTCTCACCAGACCGAACCCAAACCGGCCCAAACCGCTTCAAACCGTTCTAAACCGTTCCAAACCGTTCCAAACCGATTAAAAAAAGGTGTTTTAAATTACTTCTTAATCGGTTTGGTTTGGTTCAAACCGAGTTCAAACCGAGTTTAAACCAGTTAAGACCTGGTTTAAACTTAATTTGACACCAAAAACATGAAATAATTTTAATAATAATAAATTTAACCATTTATTTTGGTTCAAACTCAGTCAAACTTGGTTCAAACTTGGTTTGAACTCAGTTTGAACCAAACCAAACCATTTAAGGACAAAATATAAAATAATTTTTAATAATTTTTCTTAATCGGTTTGGAACGGTTTGGCATCGGTTTGGGGGTCCCAAACCCCAAACCGAACCATTCGGTTTATTTTCAGAATTTTCCAAACCCAAACCGATTAAACGGTTTGGGTTCGGTTCAAACCGAGTTTGGATCGGTCTGGGACCGAACTTCCCCAACACTACCCCATACAAGGAGACGGAACTACACGGTGCAAACTTCACACGACCTCCACCTGACCTCATCGATGGAGAAGAAGAGTTCGAAGTGGAGCACATTCTGCAGTTGAGGCTGCATGGACGAGGGCACAAACTTCAATTCCTAGTTCAGTGGAAAGGATTTCCCATAAGTGACAGCTCATGGGAGCCACTCGAGAATGTACAGCACACCTCGGAACTTATCACTGACTTCTATCACCTAAATCCTACCGCCGATGGGGCTGGACGAAAGATATAAATGACATCCCCTCAACGCCCATCACTCCCCATCCCCATCTCTACCATGACCTCCACCCCTGTTGTCTCTACCATTCCCGCTCGCCGCCCCGTCGAGATCATCCTCGAGAACCTAACTGTACCATCACAGGATCTTGGTGTCCCGTCCGACATAGACGGTAGCACGCCGCACTCAGTAGTCCCTAGCTCACCTCCGCGTCCTATCCTTGCCTTAATCTCAGAAGCCCTTTCTAAGCTTGAGAGACCACTCACTCCGGCACCGCCACCCAACCTCCCCACTGTCCCGACTATCCAACCCTCACCAGCTTCACCCCCACTTGTCGACACGCCTGTCGTCGTGCACGATGTACCAGTCCCATACTCTCTTACGCCACCACCTCCTCTTGAACCGTCAATGATCGACGTGACCCATGTTCCGACCCCGCAATTCCCCGCGGGAATTGACCACATTCCTATGCCCGTTCCCCAACTACGCGTCGCCGAGCCAAACCCCGCCCTCGCTCTCCTCGATGATGAGGACAAAGAGGAAGACGCAGTCGACCCCGGCCTCCCCTTTTTCCCCAACGACCCCACCTCTCCTACCTTTTTTCCACTCCTGATTGGCGGAGTTGACCACCCACTACAAACCGCCCGCTTCATCTACTATCAAAAGAGTTATCAGGAGGTCGTCGGAACCATGGGGAAGGGCCACCCCTGCTACATCTCACAAGTCTTCCTTAACTCAGTATACGGCGACCAACTCCCTCAGCACATCACCAACAACCAACTAGACATGTTTCACCCCCACAACCCCCACGCTATCGTACTTGACGAGGTGCTTGCAGAGCTGCGAAGCCCCCACCTCCACGCTGAGGTGTCCCGCCTCCATGAGTGTTTGGTGCGCAGGGACGCGATACAGACGCGGGCATTGGATCTCTGGTGTCTCCAGTCTGAGCTAACTAAGGACAAGTTCGGGCTTGACATGGACCTCACTGGCGTGCGCAAGCGACTGCAATACGCTTGGGCCATCCCCCTCATATCCAACAAATATGCAGAACTTCATGCGAAGCCGGTGTGCCCTAGGGGAACGCCCAAGCACACCCCCCTTCCCCCACGCATCGGAGGACCTTGCGAAATGCCGCGCCTTCAAGGAGAAGGCCGCCAGCGGCAACGCAAGTGCTTTCAGTGCAAGCCCACCGAGCACTTGGTGGCTCAGTGCCTGGACCGACGAGAGCGCGAGCCGTGCAAGTGGTGTGGTAGCCGAGTTCACCGATCTAACACCTGCCTTATTCGCAGGCTCTCCCCCATGTCCCCCGCGTACGTTGACCCAGACAGTCGCCCCAGGTGGTGTGGCAAGTGTCTGCGACACGACGCGAGGCACGAGGAGATTAAGTGCCCGAGGTACAAGCGGTGTCAGGACTGCGGTGAGCACGGACATTTCATGTCTCTCCGTCGTCACATCTGCCCCCGCACTCCATCTCCCATTCTGTCGAACATACCTGCCGAAGAGGACTACGCTTATACCAGTGACTAGTTGAAGTCGTGGCGACTTCAAGTCTGATGGGGGGGTAATGTTACGATTTTACCTCCATACTATGTCTCTCCTTCTTATTGCACATTCCTTGTACTTTTACGATATGATCCGGTTCGATACACTTTCCAGCTCCTAGCTCGCACCCACCGTATGACCGTTCCGACGCCCTGTGGCACGACTTCCAGAACCTGCTGATGACTTCTGTTACATGCGTTGTCCCGCGGAATTCCCTTGTTCCATATTCGTACCCTCCCTTTGTTAGCTCTCTAGGACCAGCATCCTAGGATCGCGCCATATGTTTGCGACTCGCAAACATCCTGTATTAGTATATAAGTCACGCTTTACCTAGCTTGTATGGTAGACTTGACTTCTTGTGTAAAACCACATCGTCTTTGCCTCACAACCCGTGCTCGACTCGCCTCTACGCTTGAGTCCTCGCTTTCGCTCGCCTTTACGCTTGAGCCTTGCCTTCAGCTATTACCCTAGTGTTCCTGGGAGACCTAGTGGTACTTGTTCACCACCGGACTGAGTCTTAACGAACTCACGCCTTTCTGATCCCATTGACTTACGAAGTACACACCGTACTTAATGCCACTGTGGTGGCGTTACATGGAAAGAGCCAATCCAGTTGCAATGCCATTGGACCTTAATGTGAGGTTGGAAGTGAACTCAGAGGAGGGTGACGGGAATAGAAGTAACCCATATGCATGCTTACTCAGGGAGCTCCAATACCTCACAAACACCACAAGGCCAGACATAGTGTTTGCTGTCAATCGGTTGGCATTGTATATGGCCAATCTAAGCTTACAACACATGGGGATGTTGAAGCGAATCTTGAGGTATCTAGCTGGGATGAGATCGTACGGGATAACATATTCAGCAGTGCCAAACCAGAGTGGAGACACGAACCTTTTCAGTGGTTTTTCAGATGCTGCCTATGGGAACTCCAAAGGCCACAAGTCAACCACACACAGGATATGTCTTTATGTGTGGAGGAGGTGCAATCACCTGGGTATCTAAGAGGCAGAGCACAATTGCTCTATTGTTGACAGAGGTGGAATACGTTGCACTGTCAGAAGTGGGCTGAGAGCCTGATAGAAGGTGATAATGATGGCTTGATAGTGATGGCACGCAATCCTATGTTTCATAAGTGGTCTAAACATATCAAGACATGCTGACATTGGATACACAAACAAGTCAAAAAGGGGACCATGAGAATTGAGAGTTGCTGAGATCCAGAACAAACAGCAGATATATTAACCAAGCCTTTAGCACACTCCAAACACAAGCGACATACTGTGGAAATGGGGTTAGCCCCAGTATGAAGGGGATGATGAACAGTACACATGTAGGACATACTCACAGTGGCAAAGTAGACTGTGGTGAGATATGTGGGTGGTACTTGAAGCAGCAACAGAGATAGTCAAGCAAGTGAAGCAGATGGAAGTCTGGCACACAACAGATGAGAACTGGTGTGGTGCCAGAGCGTACATGGTACTCTACTTATACTGCTACAGGGGGTGATGCTAGTAACACAGGTCACAGTAAATACAAGGTGCATTGTTCTTCATACAGACAAAGGAGTGTGCTGTTCTGGGAGAACAAGGCATAAGAACAATAAGAGTCCAGACTATGATATCATAGTGATATCACAATAAAGATAAGGGAACAAAGGGAAGTACAAAGACAATAGTACAAGGACAGTCTAGAGAAGTCCATGATGTAACGCCACCAGCAGGGCGACGTCCACAGTTCAAAGTACCCATGGCAGGCTTAGCAGAAGACGACGTGGTCATTGTCAGCGACAGTGACAAAGGAGACTGAGATTGGTCAAGGGCACATGCTCAAAGAGGCGAGGTGAGAATGGTGATGTACACGTAAAGCAGAAGGAGCTTAAGACAGAGGCAGAGCAGGGTTCCCAAGATACAAAGCTGGTATTGCTAAGTAACTCAAGTCTGGGGACTTGAGGACAAAACAAGCCTGGTATATATACATGCAGGTACATAAGGTTCATACTCAGCTAAGTCCGCTCTCTCAGGTTTTGTGGTCCATGCGCAGACATGGAACCTTCTGGAAAGGTCACATGGTCAATCACGCCATCTATTGTCATTGGTCTAGGTCAGCCTGGCCCTTAGTCACGTGATCCATGATGTCATGGCTCCAAGGCCTTCCAGAACCAGTCCCTGGCTGCACCGAGTCTACTACTGCTGGCCTTCAGGCTCTGGGGAGTCATGCCTTCTGACGGCGGTGCCTCTGGGCCGTACTCTGGGCGCTCAGTAGCCTTGGTGGTCAGGGATTGTAACACATGATGTCATGTACATGTGATGTCATAGATAAGAGAATACAAGAAGTCCGAGATTGTAAAGATCATAATAATCTAATCTACATGTCCTGTATATCTAATCTAAAGCAGTTCGTTATCTGCATGTCCATTTGAGCTGCCAAGTGCATGTGGGTCACTTATCAACAGGGGAGTGTTGAGGTACATCCTGGAACTAACCAAGTCTGGGGATTGGACTGGCAGCAAGAGACAGAATACATGTATTAGTAAGCTACGGATGTGCACATGTATGAGTATGGACAGACAGCAGAATAGGAGCATCTGCTCTCATCTCTACCACCATCCTCACATCCCTAATTCAGGATATTCCTATGTGAATCATAAAAGAAGGTGGCATACTGGTCACAACAGGCTCATCAACAGCTTGGAAGTTCAGAAGAAGATGCAGAGGCAATGACAAGACTGCAAGCACTTTTAACAAACACTCCAAGTCATGCACATGTATGCAAATACTTTGGCTGGGATGTATATCAAACAGCTGTCAGTGTGATTATGGGTGGGTGATGGTAGTTTAGAATTTGGGACTCAGTAGCATCATGCTAATGCTAGCATGTATTTGCATCAAGTATTAGCTGGTACTAGGGCTAGTATACCAGTAACATGGAAATAGTATCCTTCAGGCTTCAGAAACCTGTCACCACCCGCCTGGGGGTAAGGGTTTTCCCCAGGTAAGAATAATGGTACCTGTACCCGCACCCTTGACATCTGTACCTGCAACCCAGCCAGGTTACCCAAACCCAAGCCAATCACTAGTCAGGGAATGAGCTTCAAAGCACCTACATTCCTTAGTATATAGGCCATGTAATTACAACTTTATGCCTCAGATTTCTAATAGTAGACTTCTCCCTTCTCAGATTTCGGACTTTTGAGCTCATCCCTTGTGTTCCCCAGCATGCCACACTTGCACACAGCCTTAGCAACTCGAACCTGATGTGTTCCCAACCTCAGCAGCTGCTCATACGAAGTTTTGCATCACACTGAAGCATGTGCAACTGTTTCCAACCACCTGTGACCAACAGACCTGTTCCCTCTTCCAACACTGCCACACTTGTGCGCAGCTCTCACCCTTTGATACAGACATGTCCACAATTGATGTGGACCCATATACAACACCTCACACCCTGTGGAGGCCTGTGTGACACCTCACAATGCTTCACACCCCCCAAATACTGTGCTCACCATAGACCATTTCCTACTAGCAATCAGGGACGGTTTAAAGTATCAGGTTTTATTGAACAGATATATCTGGGGGCTGCCTGGATGAGCAACTGGCACAAACCATGAGTCTTATGTAATGTCACACTTCAAAAGAATCTGGCATCAGAAGAATCCAAACTGAACAGGCTGCATCAGCAAAAAAATTAATTTTAATGAGCACTTATAAGATATTATATTGGCCAGAAGTCTTACAATTCTGGCTGGAATTATAAGGTCTTATCGAGTCACGTAGTTTGGCAATTCATTGTAACAGGGCACAATTGTTCTGGTGATTTGTAATCACTGTTAGAAATTGCGATTGCTTTTGGGGATTATGACCAGTGCTGTGTCTCACAATACCCTCAAGAATTGTGTAGAATTATAATATATTTCACAGTACTATGATAGTGTGGTTGAATACAGTGAACAATGTAATAAAATAATGCGACATCTCTTGTTGTGTCCCCACCACCACCATGCTCCCCCCACTGTCATCGTCATCGTCATCACTTCACTGTCACCTCCACCACCATACCATCAATTCATCACATCGCTGTCATCATGCAGTTGTCATTGTCATCATCACATCCACTTGCATGGGTGTGCACACCCCCATGGCAGTGTCATTGTCATTGTTATCGGGGTGCAGTAGTTCACGCGGCAGTGGTGTGACTGAGGGTGCATGTGGGGCAGTGGCCTGGTGGTCTCAATTGGTGTATATGGTGCCAGGGTAGCCATGTGAATCTGCAATCAATGTGAGTACAGTGTAATAAGCTTAAATGGGTGGACTGATACTCATCTTTATATTATTATTTAAAAATGGACACAGGGTGGCAGGCACATGCCAGTCAGTCTAAGTGAAGTGACTGGTCAATGGAGAACAAAAGTGGTGGGCGGTTTCAAGAGAAAATGTAGTGACCAGCGGTCATGACATGGGGGTCATGATTGAGGTGACAGTTGAGCTCTCACCGTCGCTATCATAGTTGTTATATGCACACGGGGTCAGCAGGGAAGCTACCTGGATAGGCGCTAATCTGTAGAAGGGTAACACCGCTAGTTAGGTGTAAGGAGTAGATGGGTTCAAAAAAACTTACAACAAGTATTCATGATATGGCGAGGACTGGGGCGGTAAGTTAGCGTCAAAAGATGGTGTCAGCAGACAACATCTTCTGTGGTTGAGGTGCCATAGACGGCTGTGGTCGTTAGAATGTGAGGCCATGGTGGCTGTATGGCAGTGGGAGGGCCCACAATTAATGTGAGTATATTGCAAGGTCACGTCAACTAAAACACATACTGTATTTTTTCCCCTTTTGTGGGGCTCAGACATTAGAGAACTGTAGTATGCTGGCTGCCTTGGGTTACCATGGGAGAAAGAATACATGTATGGAGGGTTAATAAAACACAGTTTTACTGACTCATGAATGTGGGCTCGATGTGGGTGTCACAAGGGCCACAGTGAGAGATGAGGCTATGATAAAGAGGGAGGAAGTAGTGGGGAAGTGAGTGTGATAGAAAAGTGGACTGATCAACAACCGATCAACAAACAAATGGAACTTCCTGATGAACAGTACACATGTAGGACATACTCACAGTGACAAAGGAGACTGTGGTGAGATATGTGGGTGGTACTTGAAGCAGCAACAGAGATAGTCAAGCAAGTGAAGCAGATGGTTGAGTCTGGCACACAACAGATGAGAACTGGTGTTTATACAACAGAGGGAGACATACCTGGCACACAACAGATGAGAACTGGTGTGGTGCCAGAGCGTACATGGTACTCTACTTATACTGCTACAGGGAGTGACGGTAGTAACACAGGTCACAGTAAATACAAGGAGCGTTGTTCTACAGAGGGACACAAAGGAGTGTGCAGAAGGAGAACAAAAGCGCAAAGAACAATAGAAGTCTAGACTGATGATATCATAGTGACATCACAATAAGGATAGAACAAAAGGAATGAGTACAAGGACGAAATACAATAGGGGTCCAGAGGAGTCCATGATGTCATTGTACAGTGATGTCATAGATAAGAAAGTCTGAGATTGTAAAGATCATAATAATCTAATCTACATAAGTCCAATATATCTTATCTAAAGCAGTCTGTTATCTGCGTGTCCATGCGAGCCGCTAAGTGCGCGCGGGTCACTTATCAACATCTCCCCGTGATCAGCAATCTAGGATTAGCACAAGCCCATGTCTATATTGTGTTGTTGGAGCAGGGTGCGTGCGAGTGACTTGGTAAAGCCGTCTGCAACCATTTCCAGAGTAGGGGTTCTAATAAGAGTGATGGTCCTCTTTTCAATGTATTCCCTAATGACATGATGCCTAATGGCAATGTGCTTTGATCGCCTCCCAGTGACAGGGTTCAAGGCCAAATCAATGGCACCCTTGTTGTCACCATGCAATGGGATGGGGTCGTCGACCTTGTACCCGAGTTCCAAAAGGAAGCTCTGATACCAAGCGGCTTGGTTGGCCGCATCGGTCATGGCCATGTATTCCACCTCTGTAGTGTTTTGGGCCACTGTCTTTTGCTTTCGCGAAGACCAGCTTATTGCACCATTGGCTAATAGGAACACATAACCCGAAGTGGAGTGTCTGTCGTCAACCTGGTCACCCAGGGAAGAGTCAGAGTAGCCAACAAGGCCGTCTCCACTGGCGCCATTGTAGACTATTCGCATATCCACAGTGCCTACTAAGTAAGCCAGGACATATTGCGCAAGTCGCAGATGTTGGGGGGAAGGATTTGCTGCATACTGCGCCAGACGTGACACAGCGAAGGAAATGTCCGGTCTAGTGCCAATCTGAACGTACAGCAGACTACCAATAAGTGACTGGTAGTGCGTAATGTCAGAGGCAGTAGCCTGACCCATATATTTATGAAGGTGCTCGTCAGCACCAGCGGGCAAGGGTGTGGAGTGTGGAGTGGCATCTGACATGCCAAAGCATTCAAGGACATCCTTGACATAGCCAGACTGGTCTATTTCAATGCGTCTGAGGGAGCGGTCACGCACAATGCGCATACCAAGATATGATTCTATCTCCCCAAGATCTGTCATCTCATAGCGCTCAGAAAGATCCGACTTAAGACGCTTAATTCTCTCCAGAGAAGCACCCAGAATTGTGATGTCGTCAACGTAAACAATAACGAAGAGTGGTCCATCCCCCTCTCGTTGAGGCAACACATATACACCTGCATCGGCAAACGTCCGTTTAAAGCCGAGTGCTAGTAGCACTCCATGGAATTGCAAGTTCCATGCACGGGAGGCTTGTTTGAGACCATATATCGCCTTGACTAAGCGACACACCTTCGTCTCTGCACCAGTGGTGATGAACCCTTGTGGTTGCTCCATGTAAATCTCCTCGTCAAGCACGCCATTGAGGAACGCAGACTTGACATCCATCTGATGGATGTGCCAGTCCTCCAGCGCGGCCAACGCCAGAAGTAATCTCAGCGACTCGAATCGTGCAACGGGAGAGAAGGTTTCATTGAAATCAATGCCAGGGATTTGCGTAAATCCCTTAGCCACCAAGCGAGCTCTATAGCGGCCATCCGCTTTGAGCTTGAAGACCCATTTGGATTTTACTGCCTTGCGATTAGGCGGGAGATCTACTAACTCCCATGTGCCATTCTTGGCGAGCGCATCCATCTCATATTGACACGCTGTTGTCCACTCACTTGCATCCACAGACCGCATGGCCTCTGCATAGGATGCAGGATCTCTTCCCACATAAGCTGCAGCTAACAGCTCTGCAAACCCCAGCCGTCTACCACGTGTGGCCACATTATCCGCTGTAAAGTAGCGGGGATTGGGCACTGGTGCATGGGCAGAGCGTCTTGGTGCATTGTCCATCTCACGCAACAGCTGACTACGCTGTGCGCGGTCCTCAAAGCCACCAGGCATGTCTGGTGAGGGAGGGGGGACATTGCGCATAATGCGCATTGCACTTTGACGCGGTGGTGGAGAGGTTAGAGGAGGCTGTTCACGCTTAGGTGTGACAGGAAGAGTGGGTTGGGCAGGTGGTGGTGGCGTGTGTGGGCGCTCTTGTTTAGGGTCTAAAATGTCTTCAACATCCTCCTCACTGCTATCAGAGTGTGCAGGGGAGGGTGCTCGCTGTGGTGGTAACGCCAACGTGCTAGGTACAGCAATTACTGGTGTAGGTAGTGGTGGTGAGGCCACTTGAGAAGGTTGTGGGTGTGTCTCAGCACCCTGGAGGGATGGGAAGCTACTCTCGTCAAATGTCACATCCCTGGACAAACGGACAGAGCGGGTTTGGCAGTCCCAGAGCTTATAGCCCTTAGATTCGGGCTCAAACCCAATAAGCGTGACCTCAATGGCCTTCGCATCCAATTTGCGACGCTTATCAGCGGGTACGTGCATGTACCCCTTGCATCCAAAGATGCACAAGTGTGAGACATCTGGTACCTTGCCAGAGTACCAGAGCTCATAAGGTGTGCACCACTTGAGCGTATGGGTGGGAGAGCGGTTATAGATGTGTACCGCAGTGCTCATAGCATGCTCCCAGAAGCCTTTAGACATGCCTGCTGTGTGTAGCATGGCCATTGCCTTATCCGTAATGGTGCGGTTAAACCGCTCGGCTTTCCCATTCGACTGTGGTGAACCTGGCATTGTGAGGTGATGCTCTATCCCTCTCTGCTTGAGAATGTCCTGTACTTGGCTCGCCATGTACTCGCCTCCACGGTCAGAGTGGAGTGCGCGCTGTAACGGTAGCTTGGCCTCTGAGTCCGAAACCGCTCGTTTTCGGGCACTCGATCACCTCGGCCATGCGGCCCTTTGTCTACGCTTCATTCCTCTTTTATGTTCCCTCTATTCCCCTTTTACCTTAGCTTTAGCTACAGGTTCCTCTGTATATAAACTTTTACTTCCTGCTGAATATATTCAGCGCCCGGTCGCCCCCCTTGTTTCTTCTCTTAGTGTGAATATCCAGGAAGTCAGGCCCAAACGCGGGCACTCGAAGGACATTTCTCGCTATCTCTTATTCTTCCCCTCTTTGGCTGCTTTCCTCTAAACTGTTCCTCCACCCTCTGCCCACGTTTACTCACGCACGCGCTTTCGAGCACGTTCACCTGGCTGCCCCAGTGAGGCAGAGTTAAGTGGTTTTATCCCTCCATTCCAATCCCCGACTTCTTCCACCTCTCGGTCGCCATCGGTGACCAACCTTATGCCCAAGCAGTCCAAACTTCCTCCAAGAGATCCGTTAACCGGGAAGTTTCTAAAGAATACTTCATCAGCTTCGTCCTCCTCCGATCCCCCACTAGACCCGTCTATTCGCAAACGCGAACCTTCCCCCAGCTCCTCGACACTTTCCGACTATACGGAAAGCATCTCCTCCGACACAACTTCCACACCTCGTCCTTCCCTCACCTTTCCTAATCCTATTCGCCACTCGATTCCCGGTTCCTTTTCTCCTCTCACGGACTCCCCTTCTGAAACCTCGGCTCCAATCTTGACTCTTGTATCTAAACGTTTTGCTTCCCCTTCCTTGATTCCTATCCCTTCCACTAGAACTCCCTCCCCTGTTTCATTGTCTCGTGCGGCTTCCGAATCGTCCAGTGTCTCTTCCGACTCGTCTTCATCTTGGGTTTCCTCTTCTTCGACTGTTACTCTCGCGCCTCGGTCCTCGTCTGCCATTCTTCCTGTAAACTTCAGAGCTTCTCAATTCCTTTCGTCTCGTCTCGATCCTCCTTCTACACAGACTCAGATCAACCTCGATCTGACACCATCGTCCCAAGCGTCTTCATCATCATCAGCTCCTTCCTCCTCTTCACTATCTGCCGCTCCAACCACGTCCCAGCCTTCCAACACAACCGCTACAACCGCCGCATCTGCACCTTCGGCCCCACTAGCAAATCCACCACCCGCTCCACCTATCGTACCACTCGCACCTCCCGCACCTCCTGTTCTACCCGCACTTCCCGCACCACTACCCGTATTACTCGCACCACCCGCACTAATCGCTATGGCCGCCAATCCACCTACCGGCCCTGCCGCTATGCCTTCCGCTCGCGAGCGCAAAGCACCGTTCTTTTCTGGACGAGTTGGAGACCCGCTTGACGAATTCCTTCGGGAATACGAGGAACTGGCTACCACATTCGCTCTCACGCCCCAACAGAAAGTAGAGACCGTTCTCCGTTACATTCCGCACGATCTTCGGGACTTGTGGAAGATCCTCGACGGTTACACTGGGCATGACTGGGCACTCTTTCGGCAATCGCTCGAACGCATCTACGAGGGAACTTCGGCGCAATCTAGGCACTCTAAACAGAAGCTCTATGACTTCGCTCATTACAACAGTCGGACTCGTATGCGCGACAAAGAAGACATCATACATTATTATCGACAATTCCTAGTCTTCTGCCAACCCCTCATCGAAGACCACCGGATCACTACCGACGAACGCGATTACGCGTTTTGGTACGGATTCCATCCCGATGACCGAGACAAGCTATCCCCGAGACTCTTAGCTAAGTTCCCGGACCAGCCCATCGGCCAGCCGTACGACTTCAACGAGGTCTTTAAGATCGCTCGCGCCGCATTCTCGAGCTCCCCCTTCTTCCCCATCCAACTACAAGAGCGCTGGGACCAACTCAATAACTACGAAAGGTCACACGGTAGAGGTTTTGGCCTATCTGATCGCGACCCCCGAGGACTAAGTCATGAGGAACGCGAAAGGAACCGCGAGCCCTTCTTCAGCTTCAACTCTAGGGATGCCTATGCTCGGCCAGAATACGCCTGCCCAGACCTCACTCGTCCAGACTGGGACCTCGGAAGACTTCCCCCCACTCAACCTCATGCACGCGTGCCCGATCCCGCCTACGCTCGTATTCCCGAGCCTCCCTATGCTCGTGCCCCTGATCCCTACGCCCGTGCTCCTGATCTCCCTCCTGCTCACGCTCCCGATCCCTACGCTCGTCCCGAAGCTCATGCTCGTGCTCCTGATCATTATGTCCGCGCTCCCGACCCTCCTCATGCCTGCACTCAAGCTCCTGCACCCACCGTCGAGACGAAAACTGTTCGCTTTATGGAGCCTACTCGAGAGGAAGAGGATCGCGAGCTAGACAATCTTATGGACAAGATGCACGGCCTGTCTATGCGAGAGCGAAGTTACGCGGTATTCTACGCTCGGCTCGCGCATCGTTTTCCCGACGTCGCGAAAAACCTTCCTAAGCCTGAGTTGAGTCAGCCCGTGAGCCAGCCGTCTTATGCCTTCCAAAATCCTCCTCCCGCTTCGGCCCCGATCTCTGTGCCTCGTCAGCCTTGGACTGAACGCGTCGCTCCCATCCCTCCCATTGTCGCTCCCGACCTCTCATTCTTCCGAACTCGCTCTATGAACTGCGCCTTCTGTTCTCAGTCAAACCATCGTATCCGGGAGTGTCCCATCGCGCAAGAGTATGTCCGCTTGGGACGAGCCGTCGTCATCAACGATCGCGTCCACTTACCCAACGGCCAGCCAGTCCCTAACAATGTCCCCGGAGCCAACTTGCAGACGAAGATCAACACTTGGATGGCCGGCAACATGGCAGATACCGCCGATCCCCCCCCCTTCATTCGCGACCCTCCTCCTCACACTGCTGCTGCGAACTGCTTCGAGATCGTTTCGGAAGGCACTTACGGGCGGCCCGTTGAACAAGCCCACATCGTCGAGGTTCCAACTGTTGAGGAAGAGCACGATGACGATGGAGTTGAAGAAGACGTCCCCGATCTATTCGAGATCTACGCGGCTCAGAAGAAGAAAAGGGACGCGAAAACGTCAAAGCTTTCGGAGCTCGCCCAACCAAGTGAAACTATCTCCCCAGCTACCGCCTCCTCGAGCAAGGCCTCCGCAGCCAAGTCTTCTCAAAGCGCGACTACCGCCAGCAAGGTCGCCGCCAGTACTCCCGCTCCCGCTCCTGCCAGCGCGCCGCTTCCCTCCTCAAAAGTTTTCGCACCTCCTTCCTCCACCGTACCCGTCCCTTCCCCATCCGCATCTCCTCGCGCTGCGCCACAGTACCGCTACCAGTCTAACGCGGAAGATCAGCGACTCACATCCGAACTCTATCAGTGGCTCCTCGACGGCAAACTCTCCCTCGTCACACCCGCTCACGTCCTCGCTGCTAGCCCTTCCATTCGCAAGGAGCTGATCGAACACCTTCGGACTCGTAGAGTTGACACTGCCAGCTTTGAACAGCCTCCATCTTCCTCACCCACTTCCCCGTTCTCTGTCCTCGAGCTTTCCGCCCCTCGCGTCGCCGAATACTCGCTCCCCCTACGCGAAATCGACGTCTTAATCAACGGTATCGTTCCCGAGGCCGGAGTACTAGACCAAGGCTCGCAGATCGTCGTGATCCGGAACGACTTAGCTCTGGAAGCCGGCGCGAGTGTGAACTACGAGCATCGGCTCGAGATGGAAGGTGCTAACGGACTGGTCAGCAATACTGTAGGCTGCGCTGAGAATCTATTGATGCAAGTCGGCGATGTCTCGTTCGAGGTTCATGCTCACGTCGTCGACCGCGCCCCATTCCGCCTTCTCCTCGGTCGTCCTTTCCATCATCTCTTGCTCTGCAGACTCGAAGACCACCCCGACGGACGCGTTGACGTATCTGTCCGCGATCCCGCTGATCCCGCTCGCTCCGTCTCCATCCCGTCTCGTGCTCGTAAGACTCACGTCGGCTTCGTCAAAACACTCTCTCTCGTCTCCAGTCCGGCACCTCCTCGCTTCGACGGCCTTCCTTCCCATCCCCTCACGGCTTACGAGTTCTTCTCTGAGACGACACCCGAGCCTGTCCTAGCCTACAAGAAAGTCGCCAAGAAAATACGGCCTGTTCCCGCATCACTCCCCGAGGATTATCGCATCATTCGCCGCATCCCAGTCGACCCTCTCCTCTCACTCCCCGCCTTGCCGACGCATCCTCCCGACTTCACGCCCGGCTCTCGACTGACTCAGGAACGCCTCGATGACCTAGATCTCAATCGCTACGGTTTTCTCCTGCCCGAAGAACTGAAGCTGCTCCACCACATTCTTCGTGTCAACGAGCTCGGGCTAGCTTGGACCGAGGCCGAGAAGGGTAGATTTCGCGATGACTATGTCTCGCCCATCAAGATTCCGGTGATCGAACACGTTCCTTGGGTACAGAAGAACATTCCCATTCCCACCGGCATTCTCGATCAAGTCATCCAGATCTTTCGGGACAAGTACGCTGCTGGAGTCTATGAGCACTCGGACGCTTCCTATCGGTCTCGCTGGTTCTGCGTGAAGAAGAAGACCGGCGCGCTATGCCTCGTCCACGACCTCCAACCTCTGAATGCTGTGACCGTCCGGAACTCTGGAGTCCCTCCCCTCGCCGATCAACTTATCGAGGCGATGGCTGGTCGTGCGTGCTATAGCATGCTAGATCTGTTCGTCGGCTACGATCACCGCACTCTCGACGTCGCCTCTCGTGATCTTACCACCATCCAATCTCCTATCGGCGCTCTTCGTCTCACGTGCTTACCTCAGGGTTGGACTAACGCTGTCGCTATTTTTCACGAAGATGTCACCTTCATTCTGGAAGCCGAAATCCCCCATGTCGCTTGGCCCTTTGTCGACGACTGCAGCATCAAGGGTCCGGCCTCGCGCTTCGAAACGGAAGACGGCGGCTTCGAAGTCATTCCCGAAAACCCCGGCATTCGCAAATTTATCTGGCAGCATCTCATCGACGTCCACCGTATTCTTCATCGCCTCAAGTGCGCCGGCGCCACTGTCTCGGCCAAGAAGCTCTTCGTCGCCGTGCCTGAAGTCGTTATCCTCGGGCACAAGTGCAATTACGACGGACACGTGCCCGACGACTCCAAGATCACGAAGATCCGGGACTGGCCCTCGTGCAAGGACATTACCGACGTCCGAGCTTTTCTAGGCTTAGCTGGCTACATGCGGATCTGGATTCGAAACTACTCCGCCATCGCTCGCCCTCTCGTAAACCTCACCCGAAAAGGAGAATCCTTTGTCTGGGACGATCAACACGAAGACACCATGCAAACCCTCAAGGACGCCATCATCAACTCCTCAGCTCTCATCTCTATCGACTACTCTACCGATCGACCCGTTATCTTAGCTGTGGATTCATCTTGGCGCGGAGTGGGCTGGATCTTGTCTCAAGAATGTGCTGATGGAAAACGACGCCCTTCTCGCTTCGGCTCGATATCTTGGAACGAGCGCGAATCTAACTATTCTCAGCCAAAGGTCGAACTCTACGGTCTTTTCCGAGCTCTTCGCGCCCTCCGTCTTCACATTGTTGGCGTCCACAACCTCATCGTCGAAATGGACGCGGTCTTTGTTTGAGGCATGCTCAATAACCCCGACATCCAGCCCAACGCCGTCATCAACCGCTGGATCGCCGCTATTCTTCTCTTCGACTTCAAGCTCGTTCACATTCCCGCTGAAAAGCATCAAGGCCCGGATGGACTCTCAAGACGCGAACCTGTGGAGGGGGAGGATGACGATGAAGACGATCCCGAGGAATGGATCGATCACACGCTCGGACTTGGTATCTGGGCGACCTCTACTGTTACGTTTGGCTCGGAAGTGGACACTGACGTCAAGGGTATGACACCGCGTCAGCAGTATATTGTCATGGACTTGTTGGATTAGTCAGCCGGGTAAGCTCCGGCGCATGTGATTGTGTATGATAACGGATCGGATCATGACTCACACTAGGATAGCTGTACTAGGGTTTGCTCTACTTACGCTATTGGCTAGTACTTCTTGGAGCGGCGCTTGAAAGCCCGCGCGTATCTGTATAAGTAGAGTACTGCGAAGACCAAGAACGGCATCTTGGTCTTCTTCCAATACCACTACCAGTTCTTCGCTCTATAGGGTCCTCCCCCTTGAAGTGAGTTGTCCGACATATCCCTCCTAGACCAAGGGATCCCTCGTGAACAGTGGACAACTATCCCATCGGCAGCGTCTGTCATCGCGTCTACCTCTATCTCAACCCCCGAGTCGCCTCCCCTTATACCTTCCTGTACGTCGTCGATCACGACACTTGGGACGACCTACGCATAGTCGCCGCCCCTCCACCACTACTACCCCTAGGGGACGACTTACACGGATACGAAGACCGCAACGGAGCTTTGCAAGTACACCCAATAGATTTCCCTCAAGCCAGAGTCAACCGCAACTACGTCGTTAAGAGGATCGCCACTCACTCTGAAGCCTAAGTCAGGCAAGCGTTCGTGGTAAACGCTACATCTACGCTTATGTGTCTCACAGACCCCTTCATCGACAGAGTTTCAGGCTGTGTCTTTACGGTCGCTTCGAAAGAAGACTTAGCCAAAGATCCTTCCGTCGAGCTCCCCAGCCTCCGCAACTGGAAATACATCTACTTGGACGCCGAGCTAGACGACATCCGGTTCTATCTGGAGAACCTCAAGAAACCTCCTCATCTCAAAGACGACGCTTGGGCGAAGATATCCCACAAGACGAAGCGTTACTTCTTGCAAGACGAACAGCTTTGGCGACGCAACCCCACTGGCCGCGACCAGCTAATCATCCCCCGTCCCCAACGTTACTACCTCCTCCGCGACGCTCACGACCATCTTGGGCACAAGGGTGTGTATTCCACGAGGCGTACTCTTATCGATCGCTTCTGGTGGCCTGCTCTCGATTGCGACGTCAAGTGGTATATCAAGACCTGTCATCAGTGCCAACTCCGACAAACCACTAAGGTCCGCATTCCGCCCATCGTTCCCACTCCTGCTCCCCTCTTCCGCAAAGTCTACATCGACACCATGCATATGACCTCATCCGGTGGCTGCACTTACATCGTTCAAGCTCGCTGTTCCCTCACCGCCTGGCCCGAGTGGCGCGCCCTTCGCACGGAGACTGGACAGACTATAGGCAGGTTCATTTTCGAAGAGATTCTCTGTCGCTGGGGTGCTGTAGAGGAGATTGTCACCGATAACGGCTCGGCTTACATCGCGGCTCTGGACTGGCTGGCTAGCAAATTCGGCATTCATCACATTCGCATTTCACCATACAACTCTCGGGCAAACGGCATCGTCGAACGGCAACACAGGACTATTCGGGACTCCCTGCTTAAGGCTTGCGAAGGCGAGGCTTCGAAATGGTTAGACGTGGCACCGTACGTTTTCTGGGTGGACAGAGTCACCACCCGTCGCTCGACCGGACATTCACCCTTCTTCATGGTTCACGGCGTCAAACCCATCCTCCCCTTCAATCTCACTCAGGCGACCTTCCTCGTTCCCAACCTCACCACTCCACTCTCCACCACCGACCTCATCGCCATCCGATCGCGTCAGCTCCAGATGCGTGAAGACGACCTCGCTCGTATTCGAGACGACATCGTAAAGAGTCAACTCTCGGCTGCTCATAGTTTCGGGCGACATACTGCCCAGAAGGAAGGAACCACCCCCACGTTCACCCTCGGGGACCTGGTCCTGATCCGAAACTCTGTAGCCGAGAACACTCATTTGCGTAAGATGAAGCCTCGTTACTTCGGTCCTATGGTTGTAGTGAAGAAGACTCGCAACGGAGCCTACCGCCTCGCTGAGCTCGACGGCGCTGTGTCGAAGCTTCGCTTTGCCGCCTTTCGTCTTGTCCCTTACCACGCTCGCTCACCCTCAGTCATTTCTGTCACGCGTTTGCTGGATTCCGAGGCCCTAGCCGCCCTCGACAACCCCGATGGACTCGATTTCTTTTTCGAAGAATGCTTGACCGGGGACAGTCAAGATTTTGACCCCCCGGGAGGTGTAACGGTAGCTCGGCCCTTGAGCCCGAAACCGGCCATTTCCACCCACTTCAGTTCCCGCTGAGTCGTCACCCGTCACGCCTTATCTCGGCCATCGCCACCAACTCACCTACTCGTCCTTATTCCCTTCGTCTCGCCTCGCTCCATCTCTCTTTCTCTCCACCATCTCGCCGTCGTTCCTTGCCTCATCGTATTCCCGTCTCTCCCGCCTCCGTCGGACGTCTTTCGATCACCACGCCTTACCAGTGTTGGTTTAATCCCATCTCGAACTGCGACGCCGACTGCCTCAAGCTCGCCATGCGTCCTTCACCTCTCATTCCTTCATTATTCTCTCTGCCTCTATCGCTTCAACCACGTCTTCACCCTTGGCCGATCGACTTCGCGTCGTCGTGCCTCAAGCCTCGTTCTCTTCCCGGATCAAATTAGTTCGTGCTCTCTGTCTCGGGCACAGGCGCGCCCCAGTTTTCTCTTGATATTACTTACTTCTTTCTGACCATCCTTTGTACTCGTAGTGCGCATCGTCAATATCTCCGGCGCTGTCGTTCGGCCATGCGCCCTTGCCCACCGAACACCCTACTTTACTCGTGACTCGTGTTTCTTGCCTCGCGTTTGCCTCGTGTTTTCACCCCTCGGACTCCCTCCTACCTACAACTCCTCGTTCACCTTCCCCCCTCCTTACATTTCGTCTCTCACAAGTTTCGACTTCAACGATTTCGGATTGCGTTTGCCTTAGGTACTGATCGTCTGTATAAAGGTTGTCGTGTTCGCGTTGTCAATGCATTGTCGATTCCCCCGTCTATCTCTCGTTTTCCCTTCTTCCCGTGTGATTCAACGACTCTCGAGGTTCGGCCTAAGTATAAGGGCACCCGATCCGTCGTTCTCCTCGCACTCTCTCTTTCTCTGCCTCAAGATCGACTCTCATCTTTTATTCGCGACTTTATCTACTGACTCTTAGCTGTTCCTTTGTAGGTTCTCTTTCCCTCGCGATCGTCTTAACGACTTTCGCGGAGAGCTCTGGTGCCTTGTTTTCCTGCCCTATCAATCTTGTCGACTTCGCGCTATCGCCTTCGCGCGTTCTCAGAATCCCCCCCTTCCTTCACCACTCTCGACTCTGCCCTTCTCTCCTCCCGTCTCGTTCGACTTCGCGCAACCGTCTTGCGCGCGCTCCCGGAATCCTTCGTCCTCGTCACTTCCGACTTTCCACTTCCTCCCTCCCTCGCTTTCGACCTCCGCTTTCCTCTCCCCTCCTCAGTCTCGACCGAATCCGCGCGTGTAACGATCGCTTCGTACACGTTCGGTTTCACCTTGCTCCCGTGGTCTGGGAAAGCAGTCTTGATCTATCTCACTCGAACTCGCGTTTCGTCTTCGTCTCGGACTTGGGCTTTCCTTCCTAATCCCCCCTTTCCTCTAAAGCCACCCTCTGCCCACGAATTCTCACGCACGCGCTTTCGAGCACGTTCATCTGGCTGCCCCAGTGAGGCAGAGTTAAGTGGTTTTATCCCCTCCCTCCAATCTTCAATCTTTTCCACCTCGCGGTCGTCTCCGGTGACCAACCCTACAACCAAGCAGCCTCAACAACCTTTACTCCTTTCGGTCGCCTCTGGTGGCCAACGAAATCTCAATCCTCTTGGTCTGCAACGCTCACTCGACTTCAGCTCGGTTTCGCTATCATCAAGATCTAGTTGCTTTCGGTCACCTCCCCACTTCATTATCCCCGTTTTTCACCTTCGATTCCCCTCACTTTGTATCTTCACGTTTATTCTTTCCATTTGCACCCATTCCAATTTCTTTTGCTAGTTGTAGTCGTTAAGGATCCCGCCTCGTCACCTGGTGGCATTGACGTTACAATAGTCCCGCCCTCGACTTTCCGTCTTCCATCCCCCATCGATATTGGACCCATCCAACTTTAGTTTACACTTTCCCCCCTTGTCTTTCCATCGTTTATCTCCTTCGATTCCCTTCGATCCCTTTCGATTTCATTCTATCTGCTTCGATCGCCCTCCGAGTCCAGTCTCACCACTAGCCTCGACTTTTCATCCCCAAACATCCATTTCACTCATCTTTTCATTGACCATCGCACGCACGCACCATCGGGATGTATTACGACGATGATGATGACGACGACGACCCGTACGCACAACGGATCGGACCAGCAGCGATGCCCTCGCCTCACTCAAGGTTCGCACCTTACTACTCGGGACGTGCAAATACGTTCGAAGATTTTTTGGAGGAATACGAAGGCCTAGCATACGACTGCGCGCTGACAGACCCGCAGCGGGTCGACGTAATCATTCGCTACGTAGACCCCTCGTTGCGTGACTTCTGGAGATCACTAAGTGGATATCATTCGCGCGACTGGCCTCAGCTTCGACAGTCTCTCGTCAACGTCTTCGGCAGTACCACCCCACGTCCCCAGGTTATGAGACAGAAGTTACTCAAATATGTTCAGGTCGCTTCCAGAAGCCGAATGTTCTGCGAGGATGATGTTTTACGGTTCTACAGGCAGTTTATCTGCTTCGGTCTTCCTCTAGTCCACGCAGGCCACCTGTCCGAAGAAGAACGAGACGCAGTGTTTTGGTGCGGATTCCATCTTGAGGATCGCAAAGTCCTTCAGCCCCGTCTTCTCGGCAAGAACCCTTTCCAGTCGCCCGACATTCCCTTCCATTTCGAAGACGTTTTCGGTTGCGCGCGTGCAGCGTTTGCATACAACGATTACTTCCCGTCGCCCTGGTCGCATGCAAAACAGTTCAAGCCCCCGAGCCTTAGACGCGAGCAGCCCGTTGTTGAGCCCGCTCCTCGAGACGCCTACAGTTTCCGAGCAGCCGTCGTCACGTACGCTGAGACCACCCCCGACGAGTTCTCCCTGTCTTCCCACTCGACGCCATTCACCCAGCTCCCCTCTTCATCTTCGCCCTCGGTTTCGGAATCCCAGTACACGCAAGCGCCTTCGGTGACGCTCGATCAGCCCGAGCCCGCGTACACGTTGTCGAACACGTTGCCCCCCTCGGATCATCCTTTGTCCCATACTCCAGCACTCGTCCATTTGACTTCCGACAGCGACTCTATTCCTGCGCCCACGTTCTCGATACCGTCATCCACGTTGCTCCCCTCGGCCTCTTTTCCTACCCTATCTCATGCTTCATCGCTCGCACGTTCGGCTACTGACAACGACCCTATTTTCGCGTCCATGCCTCCGTCGACTTCAGTTTCGTCTACGTTCCCCTCGGCTTCCCCTCGGTCTCATACTCCGTCACTTGTACATTCGGTTACTGACAAGGACCTCATTCCTGTACCCACCTTTTCGATCCCAGCGTCCACGTTCCTGCCTTCGGCGACGGAAGATCAGTCTGAGCCCGAACCTGCCCCTGCGTTGTTCGCTTCCATCCCTACGATGTCATCTACTCCTTCGCACGTTCATTCGGCTATCAACAATTTTGCGTCCACGCCCCCTTCTTCGTCTCCGACATCGTCAATGTGCCTACCCACGGTAACAGAAGAGCAGCACGAGCCCGAAACTGCGTCCATACCTTCGATCACCCCGGCGTCCACTTTCGCGCTCACACCCCCGTCTTCGTCCACGTTCCTGCTGTCTCCAGTCAGTATGCGATCGGCGATGAACTCTCAGCCCGAGATCGAGTCAGCATTAGTGTCCGAGTCTGCTATTCCCCCGAGCATTGATCACGTCCCCGAGATCGCGTCTGCACCTGGCCTGTCTCTGCCTCCTACCTTACTGTCTGCGTCTAAGGCTTGTTCTGAAGTTTCGACGTCTTTGTCATCGCCCACGAAACTACCGCCGCCTGAGACTCCGACCTCAATACCCGCTCATTCATCGCGGCCCCTGCACTCGTCGTCCGGAGACTCGTCAGATGCCGTTGTCGAGCTTGTCGTTGTCCCCGTCTCGCTGATTTCCTCGTCGTTGTCCTTGTTGCAAGGCGAATCCATTCCTTCCCTTCCCGCGTCATTCGAAGCACCGCTAATCGCGCACATTTCGCCCCGTTCGACGCCACCGCGACTTCCCGAAATCAAGACGATCGGCTCAGTTTCCACCCAGCTCGAAGTCACACCATCCCCTGCATCGCCAACGGTTCCTCCCGTCCCGCGGCAAGTCACAACGGCTCAATGGCTACTAGTGATGGTAAGGTTCAGTTCGGTTCGGTTCTTTGACCTTTTTTCCCGAACCCCGAACCGGACCATTGGTTCAGTTCAGGGGTCTAGGCTGAACCCTGAACCAAACCATTGGTTCAGGTTCACAATGGTTTGGTTCAGGTTTGGGGAGGGGTTGAACCTGAACCGAACCTGAACAAAAGCCTAGTGTGTGGCCCAGGTAACCCTCGGGTTTTTTTCGTACCCATACCCGTACCCATCGAAACCCTTACCCGCAGCGAGGGGTAAGGGTCAGTCAAGCATCACAAGGGTTCTACACCCTTGCGACCTGTGCACCCAAAATACCCAAATATATTATATTAACTCATGTATACTACTAGTACAGTGACTATAGACTTGTAAACTAAGGGCCATGGCGCTGTGTCGCTGTATTCGCCATGCCGCGGCACACTGTTGCTGTCTTCACCATACTGCAGTGCTGTGTTGTTGTCTTCACCATGCCACGGCGCCGTGTCGCTGTCTTCGTCATGCCGTGGCGTTGTGTCGCTGTCGTAGTACCACACGCTGTGTCGCGGTCTTCGTCACGCTGCGGCATCGTGTTGCTGTCGTAGCGTCACGGCGGTGTCGTAGTGTCACGGTGGGGCATGGCAGCTCTTGCGTGCTGCAAGAAGGTGGAATTGGCACTTGCAAGCCAAAGGTGGTGGTGGCAATACAGGCCTGCGTGGGGCGAGGTGGGGGCAGCGCCGAGAACGTGGTTGGAACCTAGAAAGAAATAAAAATATTGTAGTTAGCTAAAAGGATCAGACAAAGGAAAAACACTTAGCTATAAATTGAGGGTTCCCTGGGCCAAGGAACGCAGTCGATGAGCACATCGGATGACAATGGCAGGCGAGGTGGAGGCAGTGCCAAGAACATGTTTGAAACCTAGAAAACATTGTAGTTAGTTAGCTAAAAGGGTCAGACAAAGGAAAAACACTTAGCTTCTTTAAATTGAGGGTTCCCTGGGCCAAGGAACGCAGTCGACGAGCGCTGCCAGTGAGCGTCGGAAAACAATGGCAGTCTGTTGACACGTTGCAGCAGCATCTGGTCCAGCGACCTGCGTGCCCAGTGAAACCCATGACCGGTGACCACTGGGGACGGGTTTCGTGAGGGTCACAAATTTGGTACTCCAAGTCATGCCTGTACCTGCCCAAACTCCCGGGCTGAACCTGCACAGGTACATAAATCCATGCCATTCACTAAATAGAACACTTTTGATTTTGGTTTGAGTGCCTAAATCTTTTGCATATTTTCAATGGTTCATTGGTTCAGAACCAGTTCAGAACTGGTTCTCCAGTTTCAGGAATTTGCTGAACCCTGAACCAAACCATTGGTTCGGTTCAGGTCAACAGCTGAACCCGAACCCGAAATTGGGGTTCAGACCGGTCCGGTTCAGGTTCGAACCGAGGTTCAGAACCGAACCTTACCATCACTAATGGCTACTGTATCTGGACCCTCAACTACCTGAATGGCAAGAACTTTCGCTGGTTCACGAAGTCTCGTCGATCAAGCCGCCGGCGCTCGCGCCTCGTCCCAGTCTCTTCCACTCCTCACCCTCGCTTCGACTCTTCGGTACTTCAATTCGTTTCGGCTTCACACTCACTCTCGTCACCACGGCAGTTCTAGCTTCGATACTCAACATTCCGGCAACCATCTCCACCTTCGCGCACAAGTACTGGAGCAAGCAAGAAGACATCGGCAACAATCGGATCGGCACCCTCAACACTTCAAGTCACGACGTTTTCGCGCAGCAACTCCGGCTCGGGCAGCTCACGCCCCGCGCTCCACGCCTCGTTTTCGACCCTGGAGGCTCAGTTATCGCACCAGATCTCGGCACCCGAAGACGTTCGCAGACCCAACTTGAAGTCGAAGACATTATTTCATCTCCTTCACCACGCTCGACACCGGCCTCCTTCATTCCCGTTTCAACTCTCGACGATCTCATCGTTTTCGACTCCGGAGGTGGAGCGTTCTGTTAGAGCTAGCAGACGAGGACTCGGCGATGTTTGACGAAGACGCGTCGTGACTTTGCCTTCTCGCACGACGTCACCTTTCCTACTACTGTTTTAGCTCGCGTTTTCTTACTTTTCGACGTCGAAACTTGATTTTTTTTCTTAGATGTAGCTTGACCGGGGACGGTCAAGATTTTGACCCCCTGGGAGGTGTAACGGTAGCTTGGCCTCTGAGTCCGAAACCGCTCGTTTTCGGGCACTCGATCACCTCGGCCATGCGGCCCTTTGTCTACGCTTCATTCCTCTTTTATGTTCCCTCTATTCCCCTTTTACCTTAGCTTTAGCTACAGGTTCCTCTGTATATAAACTTTTACTTCCTGCTGAATATATTCAGCGCCCGGTCGCCCCCCTTGTTTCTTCTCTTAGTGTGAATATCCCGGAAGTCAGGCCCAAACGCGGGCACTCGAAGGACATTTCTCGCTATCTCTTATTCTTCCCCTCTTTGGCTGCTTTCCTCTAAACTGTTCCTCCACCCTCTGCCCACGTTTACTCACGCACGCGCTTTCGAGCACGTTCAGCGCAGTTTATGGGACGTCTGGGTTTCACCCCAGGCCAAATACATCTGCAGCGCCTTCACAAACTGATCCTTCGACTTAATGAAGTACACCACTCAGCCAATGGATAGTGGTGGCTTATATAATTGATACCCCCAGCCGACGGTGAGAATCTTTTATTGTTCATACTCAGCCGACGTCGGCCGACGTCGGAGACTCCTACATAGTTGATAGTCCAACCGGCGCCGGCTGGAAGCGGGGGGTCCGACACACTCCCTGCTTTGGAATTAGAGTCCTAAGCAAGTGAATATACCATATACAACTGTTCTACAGTTCATTTAATCATTTAATCGCATACAGGAATCAGGTGTGGTGTGTAGTAAGAATGGTGATATGGCATGAATCATCGACTCAGATACTATGTGTATTGAGGTGCAAGAATATCAGAACACTTTGAGGTGATAGAAATAATAATAAGCAGTGTCCAATAAAATGGATAGAGCATCATCCATGCATGTAATAGATGAATGATTCATAGGGATGCTAGTACGACACAATGGCATTGAATACATTACTTGAATGGATACAGGAGAGTCCCAGTCACATTTGCCATGGCACGGGACATCTCATCAGATAGTAAAACACTATTTAAACTATCGGGAGGTCCGACAGAATACATGAGTGATTCATAGGGATGCTACTAGGAGTACAATGCAATGGTATTGAATACATTACTTGAATGGATACAGGAGAGTCCTGGTCACATTTGCCATGACATGGGACATCTCATCAGATAGTACAATACTTATTAAACTATCGGGAGGTCCGACAGAATAGATGGGTGGTTCATAGGGATGCTAGGACCATGTTCTACTAGTTATGACGTTGTACATACAGTTGGAATGGATACAGGAGAGTCCTGGTCACATTTGCCATGACATGGGACATCTCATCAGATAGTACAATACTATTTAAACTATCGGGAGGTCCGACAGAATACATGGGTGGTTCATAGGAGGGATGCAAGGACCATGTACTACTAGTTATGACGTTGTACATACAGTTGAAATAGATATAGGAGAGTCCTGGTGGTTCATAGGGATGCTAGGACCTTGTACTATTGGAATGGATATAGGAGAGTCCTGGTTGCATTTGCCATGGCATAGGACATCTCATCAGATAGTACAATACTATTTAAACTGTCGGGAGGTCCGACAGAATAGATTGTTGGTTCATAGGGATGCTAGGACCATGTACTACTAGTTATGATATTATGATGTTGTACATACGGTTGCAATGGGTACAGAAGAGTCCTTGATGCATTAGAGTAATTTGGGCATTACCAGTGCCAGTGGACATCCCATCAGATAGTACAACACCATTCAAACTATCAGGAGGTCTGACAGAATAGATGGGTGTTTCATAGGGATGCTAGTGTTACACAATGGTAGTGGATATATACTTTAAATGGATATAGGAGAGTCCTAGATGCATTTGGATCATTGCCATGATGTGGAACATGTAACGATGTTGAGCATATGATTGGAATGGACACAGGAGAGTCCTCAATGAATTAGAGTTGTTCATACTCAGCTGACATTGGAGACTCTGGCATGGGACATCACTGCAATGACGTAGGACATCTGCACAGATGGTGTCAAACACCCCACAATGGTGTAGGAACATCCATAAAATGATGTGGGACACCTCTACAATGATGTGGGACATCATCACAGATGGCATTGGATACCCCTAGAATGATGCAGGACATCCCTAGAATAATGTAGGACATTGCCACAGATGGTGTTGGACACCCCTACAATGACATGGGACACCCTGACAATGATGTGGGACATCGCTACAATGATGTAGGACATCACCACAGATGGTGTCGGGCACCCCGACAATGATATGGGACATCCCTACAATGATGTAGGACATCACCACAGATGGTGTTGGACACCCCTACAATAATGTGGGACACCCTGACAATGATATAGGACACCCCTACAATGATGTAGGACATCACCATAGATGGTGTCGGACACCCCTACAATGACATGGGACACCCTGACAATGATGTGGGACATCGCTACAATGATGTAGGACATCACCACGGATGGTTTCGGGCACCCCGACAATGATATGGGACATCCCTACAATGATGTAGGACATCACCACAGATGGTGTCAGATACCCGTACAATGATGCGGGACACCCTGACAATGATGTGGGACATCCCAACAATGATGTAGGACTTCACAACAGATGGTATTGGACACCCCTACAATAATGTGGGACACCCTGACAATGATATAGGACATCCCTACAATGATGTAGGACATCACCATAGATGGTGTTGGACACCCCTACAATGATGTAGGACATCACCATAGATGGTGTCGGACACCCCTACAATGATGTAGGACATCACCATAGATGGTGTCGTAAACCCCTACAACAATGTAGGACATCACCACAGATGGTGTCGGACACCCCTACAATGATGTAGGACATCACCACAGATGGTGTCAGACACCCTTACAATGATGTTGGACACCTCTACAATGATGTCGGACATCATCACAGATGGCATTGGATACCCCTAGAATGATGCAGGACATCCCTAGAATGATGTAGGACATTGCCACAGATGGTGTTGGACACCCCTACAATGACATGGGACACCCTGACAATGATGTGGGACATCCCTACAATGATGTAGGACATCACCATAGATGGTGTCGGACACCCCTACAATGACATGGGACACCCTGACAATGATGTGGGACATCCCTACAATGATGTAGGACATCACCACGGATGGTGTCGGGCACCCCGACAATGATATGGGACATCCCTACAATGATGTAGGACATCACCACAGATGGTGTCAGACACCCTTACAATGATGTTGGACACCTCTACAATGATGTCGGACATCATCACAGATGGCATTGGATACCCCTAGAATGATGCAGGACATCCCTAGAACGATGTAGGACATTGCCACAGATGGTGTTGGACACCCCTACAATGACATGGGACACCCTGACAATGATGTGGGACATCCCTACAATGATGTAGGACATCACCATAGATGGTGTCGGACACCCCTACAATGACATGGGACACCCTGACAATGATGTGGGACATCCCTACAATGATGTAGGACATCACCACGGATGGTGTCGGGCACCCCGACAATGATATGGGACATCCCTACAATGATGTAGGACATCACCACAGATGGTGTCAGACACCCGTACAATGATGTGGGACACCTCTACAATGATGTCGGACATCATCCCAGATGGCATTGAATACCCCTAGAATGATGCAGGACATCCCTAGAATGATGTAGGACATTGCCACAGATGGTATTGGACACCCCTACAATGACATGGGACACCCTGACAATGATGTAGGACATCACCACAGATGGTGTTGGGCACCCCTAAAATGATGTGGGACACCCTGACAATGATGTGGGACATCCCTATAATGATGTAGGACATCACCACAAATGGTGTTGAACACCCCTACAATAATGTGGGACACCCTGACAATGATATAGGACATCCCTACAATGATGTAGGGCATCACCACAGATGGTGTCGGACACCCCTACAATGATATGGGACACCCTGACAATGATCTGGGACATCCCTACAGCGATGTAGGACATCCCTACAGTGATGTAGGACATCCCAACAATGATATAGGACACCATAATAATGATGTGGGACATGCCCACAAATGGTGTCGGACACCCCGACAATAATTTGGGACATCCCCATTGTGATGTAGGACACCCCTACAATGATGTAGGACATCACCACAGATGGTGTTGGACACCCCTACAATGATGTGGGACACCCTGACAATGATGTGGGACATCCCCACAGCAATGTAGGACATCCCTACAGTGATGTAGGACATCCCAACAATGATATAGGACACCATAATAATGATGTGGGACATGCCCACAAATGGTGTCGGACACCCCAACAATAATTTGGGACATCCCCATTGTGATGTAGGACACCCCTATAATGATGTAGGACATCACCACAGATGGTGTTGGACACCCCTACAATGATGTGGGACACCCTGACAATAATGTGGGACAACCCTACAGCGATGTAGGACATCCCTGCAGTGATGTAGGACATCCCTGCAGTGATGTAGGACATCCCTGCAGTGATGTAGGACATCCCTGCAGTGATGTAGGACATCCCTGCAGTGATGTAGGACATCCCTGCAGTGATGTAGGACATCCCTGCAGTGATGTAGGACATCCCTGCAGTGATGTAGGACATCCCTGCAGTGATGTAGGACATCCCTGCAGTGATGTAGGACATCCCTGCAGTGATGTAGGACATCCCTGCAGTGATGTAGGACATCCCTGCAGTGATGTAGGACATCCCTGCAGTGATGTAGGACATCCCTGCAGTGATGTAGGACATCCCTGCAGTGATGTAGGACATCCCAACAATGATATAGGACACCATAATAATGATGTGGAACATGCCCACAAATGGTGTTGGACACCTTGACAATAATTTGTGACATCCCCATTGTGATGTAAGACACCCCTACAATGATGTAGGACATCACCACAGATGGCATCAGATACCCTACAATGATTTGGGATGGCCCAATAATGATGTGGAACATACCCACAGATGGTGTCAGACACTCTCACAATGATATGGGACAGATATCACCACAGATGGTGTTGGAAACCCCAAAATGATATCAGATGTCCCCACATATGGTGGTGATGTCCTACATCATTGTAGGGATGTCCAATATCATTGTAGGGGTATCTGATGCCATCTGCAGTGATGACCTACATCATTGTAGGGGTGTCTGACACCATCTGTGGTGATGTCCTACATCATTGTAGGGACGTCCCACATCATTGTAGGGACGTCCCACATCATTGTAGGGACGTCCCACATCAATGTCAGGGTGTCCCACATCATTGTAGGGGTATCTGATGCCATCTGTGGTGATGTTCTACATCATTGTAGGGGTGTCCTACATCACAATGGGGATGTCCCAAATTATTGTCGGGGTGTCCGACACCATTTGTGGGCATGTCCCACATCATTATTATGGTGTCCTATATCATTGTTGGGATGTCCTACATCACTGTAGGGATGTCCTACATCATTGTAGGGATGTCCCACATCATTGTCAGGGTGTCCCATGTCATTGTAGGGGTGTCCGACACCATCTATGGTGATGTCCTACATCATTGTAGGGGTGTCCGACACCATCTTTGGTGATGTCCTACATCATTGTAGGGATGTCCTATATCATTGTCAGGGTGTCCCATATTATTGGTAGGGGTGTCCGACACCATCTGTGGTGAAGTCCTACATCATTATAGGGATGTCCCGCATCATTGTCAGGGTGTCCCACATCATTGTAGGGGTGTCCAACACCATCTGTGGTGATGTCCTACTACATCATTGTAGGGATGTCCCATATCATTGTTGGGGTGCCTGACACCATCTGTGGTGATGTCCTACATCATTGTAGGGATGTCCCACATCATTGTCAGGGTGTCCCATGTCATTGTAGGGGTGTCCAATACCATCTGTGGCAATGTCCTACATCATTGTAGGGATGTCCTGCATCATTCCAGGGGTATCCAATGCCATCTGTGATGATGTCCCACATCATTGTAGAGGTGTCCCACATCATTGTAGGGGTGTCCGACACCATCTGTGGTGATGTCCTACATTGTTGTAGGGTGGTCTGACACCATCTATGGTGATGTCCTACATCATTGTAGGGATGTCCTATATCATTGTCATGGTGTCCCACATTATTGTAGGGGTGTCCAACACCATCTGTGGTGATGTCCTACATCATTGTAGGGATGTCCCATATCATTGTCGGGGTGCCTGACACCATCCGTGGTGATGTCCTACATCATTGTAGGGATGTCCCACATCATTGTCAGGGAGTCCCATGTCATTGTAGGGGTGTCCGACACCATCTATGGTGATGTCCTACATCATTGTAGGGGTGTCCTATATCATTGTCAGGGTTTCCCACATTATTGTAGGGGTGTCCGACACCATCTATGGTGATGTCCTACATCATTGTAGGGGTGTCCTATATCATTGTCAGGGTGTCCCACATTATTGTAGGGGTGTCCAACACCATCTGTGGTGATGTCCTACATCATTGTAGGGATGTCCCATATCATTGTCGGGGTGCCCGACACCATCTGTGGTGATGTCCTACATCATTGTAGTGATGTCCCACATCATTGTCAGGGTGTCCCATGTCATTGTAGGGGTGTCCAACACCATCTGTGGCAATGTCCTACATCATTCTAGGGATGTCCTGCATCATTCTAGGGGTATCCAATGCCATCTGTGCAGATGTCCTACGTCATTGCAGTGATGTCCCATGCCAGAGTCTCCAATGTCAGCTGAGTATGAACAACTCTAATTCATTGAGGACTCTCCTGTGTCCATTCCAATCATATGCTCAACATCGTTACATGTTCCACATCATGGCAATGATCCAAATGCATCTAGGACTCTCCTATATCCATTTAAAGTATATATCCACTACCATTGTGTAACACTAGCATCCCTATGAAACACCCATCTATTCTGTCAGACCTCCTGATAGTTTGAATGGTGTTGTACTATCTGATGGGATGTCCACTGGCACTGGTAATGCCCAAATTACTCTAATGCATCAAGGACTCTTCTGTACCCATTGCAACCGTATGTACAACATCATAATATCATAACTAGTAGTACATGGTCCTAGCATCCCTATGAACCAACAATCTATTCTGTCGGACCTCCCGACAGTTTAAATAGTATTGTACTATCTGATGAGATGTCCTATGCCATGGCAAATGCAACCAGGACTCTCCTATATCCATTCCAATAGTACAAGGTCCTAGCATCCCTATGAACCACCAGGACTCTCCTATATCTATTTCAACTGTATGTACAACGTCATAACTAGTAGTACATGGTCCTTGCATCCCTCCTATGAACCACCCATGTATTCTGTCGGACCTCCCGATAGTTTAAATAGTATTGTACTATCTGATGAGATGTCCCATGTCATGGCAAATGTGACCAGGACTCTCCTGTATCCATTCAAGTAATGTATTCAATGCCATTGTGTTGTACTAGCATCCCTATGAATCACTCATCTATTCTGTCGGACCTCCCAATAGTTTAAATTGTGTTGTACTATTTGATGAGATGTCCCATGTCATGGCAAATGTGACCAGGACTCTCCTGTATCCATTCCAACTGTATGTACAATGTCATAACTAGTAGAACATGGTCCTAGCATCCCTATGAACCACCCATGTATTCTGTCGGACCTCCCGATAGTTTAATAAGTATTGTACTATCTGATGAGATGTCCCATGTCATGGCAAATGTGACCAGGACTCTCCTGTATCCATTCAAGTAATGTATTCAACACCATTGTGTCGTACTAGCATCCCTATACATCACTCATCTATTACATGCATGGATGATGCTCTATCCATTTTATCGGACACTCCTTATTATTATTTCTATCACATCAAAGTGTTCTGATATTCTTGCACCCCAATACACATATCTGAGTTGATGATCCATGTCATATCACCATTCTTACTACACACTTGATCGTTCCTGTATGCGATTAAATGAACTGTAGAATGGTCATATATGGTATATTCATTTGCTTAGGACTCTAATTCCAAAGCAGGGAGTGCGTCGGACCCCCCGCTTCCAGCCGGCGCCGGTTGGACTATCAACTATGTAGGAGTCTCCGACGTCGGCCGACGTCGGCTGAGTATGAACAATAAAAGATTCTCACCGTCGGCTGGGGGTATCAATTATATAAGCCACCACTGATCATTATGTGCACCACTGCATGCTTGGAGTGGTCGTCTATGAAGGTGGCGGTGTACGCGGAGCCTTGTAGGGACTGAGTTTGCATTGGACCGGCGAGGTCACTGTGTACAATCTCAAAAATACAGGTTGTCCTTTTGGTGGAGGACGCAGAGAAAGGTTGGCAAGTGGATTTACCCAACTCGCACCCACGACACACAGCAGTATGCGTGGTAGAGCTATCGATGTCCATGCCAGTAGTGGCAGAGGGACCGTATGATTTAAGAGCAGCAGAGGAGATGTGTCCCATGCGCTGATGCCAGATATCAAGAGTGGTGGCAGCACTTTTGGCGTGAGCATTGAGGCCAATGCTTGAAGCGTCCAACCAGTAGAGGTTGTCCTCCAAGTAGCCAATAGCTACACATTGCTTTTTGACAGATATTTTAAATGAGCCACTGTCAAAAGCCACTTCCGCACCCTTTTGTGCTAAGGCACGCGTTGACAAGAAGCGTGTCTTTACCTGTGGAAGGTGTAGCACATTGCTGAGGGTGATTGGAAGGCCCTGGCTCGTAGTGAAGACGATGGAGCCTACACCAACTTGGTCAATTGTGGACTTGTCCCCAAGGCGCACAGCACCTTTGCATGGGGTGTAGTCCTTGAAATCGGACCGATGTGGTGTGATGTGGTGTGTGGCACCACTGTCCATCATCCAACGCACACGTGAGGCAGCATACAAGGCAACTCCAACTGCATTGTCCGCCCAGTTAATGGCGGGCTCATCATCGACCTCCTTAATGGAGGCGGTGGTAGGTACTAATACATGAGAGTTGGCAGCTTTGTTGCCAGTGTCCTTCAACTTCCCCGCAGCTTCATCCTTCTTCCTCTGCCTGCAGTCAGGCTTGATATGCCCCTTTTTGTTACAGTAGTGGCAGGTAAGTTGAGAATGGTCTCTCTTCTTACGTGGGCCACTGCTAGGCTCAATGGGGGCAGCCTTGTTGAGGGAGGAGCCAGAGGGGCCAGTATGACGCGCTTCCTCTGAAACTATGCGCACAATTATTTCAGCGTGCTTAAGCTTGGAGGGGGCGCCACTGGCGAGGATGGTGGATGCCAGAACCTCATAGGAGGCTGGCAGGGCATGGAGAAGTATGAGACAGAATTGGGTGTCAGTGACACCCATCTGCGCATTGGTAAGGCTGACCCGCAGCTCATTGAGCTTGGCCAACTGAGAGGCCATGGGTGCGGAGTCGTCGAGGCGGGCTTGGGTTAATTGGATCCACAAATTAAAGATGGTGGTGCTGCCACTAGCACCAGCATAGACATCCTTCAGCTTGTCCCACTTCGACTTGAAGGTGGGATAGGTGAGGGGGTCGGCAATGAGGGAGTAGACGTCGGGCTTGAGGTAGAGGCGGAGGTACGCTTTTGCCCAACGCTGGACAGAGTCCCACTCATCAGAGGTGACTCCAGAGGGAGGGACCTGGAGGTAGAATACATCCTCCGCTTCGTGCAGCGTGAGGATTGCCTCCAAGGTTCCAGACCACTCGTTCCAGTTGGAACCATTGAATTGACTAAGATGGATACCCAAGGGCATGCCGAAGGAGTTGCCATACGCATTGGAGATGCGCGAGGAGGGTGTGGACCCAGTAGGAAAAGGGGGGAGAGAGCCCCCTGCTGTGGCACCTGCAGCCGCACCGGTGGCACCAGTGGGCGAGGCAGCACAAGATGATTGGCCAGACATAGGGATGATTTATCTATCGCCGAGGAGCAGTCAGCGACAGTGCTTCATAATAGTTGCAAGATAGGGGGGTAGACACTCCTGTCTGTGAATCTGTAAGGCCAGAACGCTAACGTGTCCTGCCTCCTGTGGTATGCCAGTGATACAAGGGCTAGGCCCAGGTTGGAAGATCCCTTTGCCATACTAGGAGCCAGCTGCCTGCCAGGATGTGTCTAAGACACGGCTCACTAGTTTGCATCAGGGGGATATGGAATGATGTCTTTCAGAGCCCAAGGCTGTCTACCTCAGCCTTCTCAGCCTGTTGGTTGCCTCATCGCCACAAGTGGCTTCACTGAATCCTTTCCCATTGCCGCTACAAGGCAGGAGTCTGGTTGCAGAACACCATAAGGTGAACACCCCCCAGAGTCTGAACCAGGTTTTACACTCCCATGGTGAGGAGATCCTGCGCCCAGTGTGGAGCACCAGAGACAGCTGGCACTAAGCTCCACAATACACAGCCCAGTGGGCCATGCACACCTGGATATGGATTAAGGGGCTACCAGATCCAATCTCCTTGCGCATAGCACAGGGGCTAGGAAAACAGTGGGGGTGAAAGTAGGACTACTGGGCAGTACATAAACAGGAGGTTCCTCAGCAGTGACAACTGACGCCTCAGTGTCCACTGCCTTGGGCAAGGCTGGTGAGGCCCCAGACAGACCTTGACCTGGTGTGTGATCCTAGGAACACAGTGACCAGCCAAGTGGAGTGGCTTGGGCACCAGGGCCCATAACCTGATGAACAGTATACATGTAGGACATACTCACAGTGACAAAGTAGACTGTGGTGAGATATGAGGGTGATACTGGAAGCAGCAACAGAGTAGTCTTGCAAGTGAAGCAGAGGTGGTGTCTGGCACACAACAGATGAGAACTGGTGTTTATACAACAGAGGGAGACATACCTGGCACACAACAGATGAGAACTGGTGTGGTGCCAGAGCGTACATGGTACTCTACTTATACTGCTACAGGGAGTGACGGTAGTAACACAGGTCACAGTAAATACAAGGAGCGTTGTTCTACAGAGGGACACAAAGGAGTGTGCAGAAGGAGAACAAAAGTGCAAAAAACAATAGAAGTCTAGACTGATGATATCATAGTGACATCACAATAAGGATAGAACAAAAGGAATGAGTACAAGGACGAAATACAATAGGGGTCCAGAGGAGTCCATGATGTCATTGTACAGTGATGTCATAGATAAGAAAGTCTGAGATTGTAAAGATCATAATAATCTAATCTACATAAGTCCAATATATCTTATCTAAAGCAGTCCGTTATCTGCATGTCCATGCGAGCCGCTAAGTGCGCGCGGGTCACTTATCAACAATGTCCTCTGTCAACTATCGCCTTGAACTTCCCACACAGTGGAGTATCCACCCAGTGTTCCACACCGATCTTCTCACCAGATACCACGAGACCGCAACACATGGGCCCAACTACCAGCGCCCACCGCCGGATCTGGTAGAAGGTGAAGAAGAGTATGAGGTCGAGAAGATTCTAGACTCGTGAAGATTCGGAAGAATGCACAAACTGCAGTACCTCGTGAAATGGAAAGGGTATCCCGACTCGGAGAATCAGTGGGTTGACCAGAGCGAAGTATTTGCCGACCAGGCCATCCGGGACTTCAAAGCACTAAACCCCGCCCGGGAAACGCATATAAGAGGAGCCCACTACAAGCTAAGTCCCCCAGCAACTCCTGCTACCTTTTCCCATCCTGTCTACCTTTGCATCATGTCCTCCTGCTCTCTCCCATCACAGTCCACCATCGACACCGTCACCAAGGCCCTGTCCACCACCCATGGGCCTGCCACCCGCGAGGATGCCCTCACCGTCCTCCGAGCCTTCCCAGACCCCACCGTTGGAGGAGACGCCGACTCCCCCGGTGCGCAGCCTCTTACCTACAAGGCGGCCCCCGAAGAAGAAGAGCGTGCCCTACTCGAGGGCCAGGCCGCAGATAGCCTCGTTCCACGCCTTGACAGACACGGTGACGGTGAACCTGTCCAAGTACCACACCGAGTTCAGACCCGTGCGGCCATGGAAGGAAGTAGTGAAGGAGTGGAGGGACGAGCAGCTATGGAGGGCGCAGCTGAAGCAGCAGCAGCTGAGGCATCGGCGCCTGATACAGCAGACTGGGGTCTGGACGAGGACGCTCCCAACGACTACCCAGCTACGCACCCCCTCATTCGCTCCACCACAGACACTGACGACCCACGCAAGACCCCCTACTCACTCAACACCGACGGATCCCCCATGTACAAGCGGGACCTCGGGGTGCTGGGTGCCCCCACCCATCAGCCCCTAGCCACCATCAACACGCGAGTCCCCAGCGGCTTCAAGGCCAACACTGGCGCGGACTACCTCCCTTTTTGCATCGTCTCCCCCGACAGGGTTGAGCGCGAGGCCCGATACCATCAGGTGATCATGGGGCCGGACCCTCTGGTGGTGGGCATCATCGACGAGTCGGACAAGGTCTACGCTCGCCCCCTCTACGCCGCCCCCCACTACGTGTATGGCGGCAAACCCATGTACCCCGCCGCGGACATGGTCCTCTTCACAGAGGCCTTCGAGGATCGGGCGCGCGTTGACCGCTGCCTCGACTCCATCCACGACCTCTCCCTCATGGCGGAGATCCACCACTACCGCCTCGCTGACCGGGAGCAGCAGCGCCTTAACCAGCGCATCGACGACCTCATCGCCGCCCTGGGGGAGGTCCAAGGTAAGGTGGCGGGTAGTCGGCACCGACTGGAAATGGCCAACGCATTGGAGCATATCGAGGATGAGGCGGGCACCATGGTGGATTACAAGCTGACGAAGAAGAAGACCCGTAGGGGCAGGAGGAGCGCCCAGCAGCCGCAGCGTATGCGGGTTCGTTACGAGGAGGGCTTTGGAGCGTCGGGGCATCGCACCTAAAAAGGGGGTGATGTTGCGATCGGACTCATTGGTACGGACTACAGTCTCACGGGGTTCTGACTACCCTAGTATTAGTCAGGGACAGTCGTCTCAGTCAGCGTTGTTTTGGATATCACATGGTACGGACTCGACTCATACCTAGGATAGTCGTAGTAGGGTTCGAGCTACTATTGCTACTGGGTATCTTACGTTCAGGAGGAGCTTCAAAGCTCCTCGTCAATTGTATAACTAGTGGGTGGTACGAAGACCGAGCTCCTTAGCTTGGTCTTCTTGAATCCTTATCCAGAATCCTGGTCTCTTCTATCCTCGTCTGCCTCTTCCTCGCTCTCTGCCTATTATTGCGTCTGGCCTTGATAAGGCAGATAGCCCAGCGACACGTACACCTGGTGGACTTCACCCCAGTGCTGGTAGCGGTCACGTTCCTCTTGAGGTCGTGTACTCATATTTGCTAAGTCGCCTTCTGTATACCTCGCCACTCTGTCCTCGCTCAAGTCGAGCATCGTTAGGACGGGCCTAACGCAACAGGTCACCTCAGTCTCCTCCACTGGGGCTACGTCACCCCAGCCCCCTTAGATCAACCCCCCCACCCTTCCACACTGGGGCGAGGAGGGACAGTGCGTCCCCTCCCCAGTCCCCTTTGTCTGGGCTATGCCAACCCAATCCAACCCCAATTTATCCGCCCTGCCCTCCCCTTCCATGCTGGGGGGGAGCACCGGAGTGTAGCGTTTACCACGAACGCTTGCCTGACTTAGGCTTCGGAGTGGGTGGCGATCCTTGCGATCTTGTAGTTACGGTTGACCCTAGTCTGGGGAAAGTCGACTGGGTGTACTTGGAGAGCTCCGTTGCGATCTTCGTATCCGTGTAGGTCGTCTCCTAAAGGTAGCGACGGTGGAGGGGAGGCAACTATCCGGAGGTCTTCCCAGGCGTCGTGATCGACCACGTACAGGAAGGTATAAGGGGAGGCGACTTGGGGATTGAGGTACAGATATACGCGATGACAGATACTGCCGATGGGATAGTTGTCCACTGTTCACGAGGGACTAAGTCACGAGGGATCCCTTGGTCTAGAGGGATATGTCGGACGACTCACTTCAAGGGGGAGGACCCTATAGAGCGAAGAACTGGTAGTGGTATTGGAAGAAGACCAAGATACCGTTCTTGGTCTTCGCAGTACTCTACTTATACAGATACGCGCGGGCTTTCAAGCGCCGCTCCAAGAAGTACTAGCCAATAGCGTAAGTAGAGCAAACCCTAGTACAGCTATCCTAGTGTGAGTCATGATCCGATCCGTTATCGTACACAATCACATGCGCCGGAGCTTACCCGGCTGACTGATCCTAACAAGTCCATGACGATATACTGCTGACGCGGTGTCATACCCTTGACGTCAGTGTTCACTTCCGGGCCGAACGTAACATCACCCCCTTTTCAGGATCGGGCCCCAGACCGACCCCGCATGATCTCCTCTCTGAGCAGTGCGATCCGTCATCCTTCCTCTACTCCCGGGCGGTAGGAGTTGCGCTCATCCTCGATGCGTTTGATGGCATTGGCGCGCTGTAAGCGGAGCACGCACTGGCGGCGCATGCTTCCAAGCTTGTCCAGCTCGGCGATCTTCTTCTTCAACTCCTCCTCCTTGGCCTCATAGCCCGCTTGCAGGCACCGGTACCGGTGTACCTCGGCCGTGACCGTCAGGTCGTTCATGGCCATACAGGCCTGGTCGACCAACTGCCGGTATGCGCTGTTCTGGTCTAGAAAGACCAGGTCGTCGTTGGTGTAGGTGGGAGAGGGCTCGTCGTATTGGGGTTCGGCGTGCACCGACTTGCCGTACTGCTGGTCGCTGCCTCGTCGGTAGGCGAGGACGAAGGGGTCCGCCGTAAAGACGAGCTGCGTATACCGAGCTGGGTGCAGTTGCCCTTGAGCGTCGCGTATCTGGAAGGGGATGAAATGAACTCCCCTGTTGTATTTGAACCCGACCGGTGGCGGTGTTTCCACCCTCTGTCGGGAAACTGGACTGTGTTCCTCTGCACGGAAGAGGCGCCTTTGTGCGGATTGTTGACTCGGCGGCAGGACCATCGGCTCTCCGTCTGTGGAGCATAGCGGCGGGGTTTCGTCGTGAGTAGTGGTGAGGTGAGTCCCATACGTGAGGTGCTCGTTGAGAGGACAATGCTCCTCCGACAGGTACCGGTCGTATGCTCGATCTTCTTGTATCTGAGCCGGGTCTTGACGGGACGGAGGTCGGGTCGGAACATAGCCTTGCGGAGACGAGCTGCGTGTGCTGACTGCAGTAGGTGTTGGCGAAGGAAGAAGGGATGGTATGGGGGTAACTGGGCGACTGGGGCTTGGTTGAATGGGCTCAGGAAGCGACATGGGTGACGGTGGCGCGTTTTGGACTGGGGATTGAGACATGAGTAGATGGGAGTGTGAGAGTGGGAGATGGGGACGTCTCTTGGGAATGTCCTGTGCTTATATGCACTTCTCTAGCGGGGTTTGAACGTTTGAACTTCCGAATGGCTTCGTCAGTGAAGACGTCATCCTTCGAGACCCACTGATTATCGGAATCAGGGTATCCACGCCACTTGACCAAATACTGCAGTTTCTTTGTTCTGCCGAAGCACCGAGAGTCTAGAATCTTCTCGACCTTGTATTCTTCTTCGCCATCAATCAAATCTGGCGGTGGGCGCTGATAGTTGGGTCCGTGTGTGGGAGTTTCGCGATAAGGAGTCAGGAGGTCCGTATGGAACACTGGGTGGATGCTCCACTGCGTGGGAAGTTTTAGGCGATAGTTGACTGCGGACATCACCTGAGTAACCTCAAACGGGCCATGTCTTCTGGGCGCAAGCTTTGTGGTTGGTTGATTGGTACGTAGGTGGCACCCTTCGAGCCATACGAGGTCCCCTATCTGGTATTTGGGCGTATCTTTGTGTTTGATCCACCCCTGCTGCGCTTTGATCATCAGTTCTTGGGCGCGCGTTCTAGCCTCTTGGAACTGTTTGATACGGAGTGCGACCTGTGGTATAGGGGATGGGCGATCGGTCCAATCAGCGCGGGGGTTATATCCCATGAGGATGTTAAAGGGGGACTCCCTGGTGGACTCGTTGGGCCAGTTGTTGTGCGTGAATTCGGCCATGGGTAGGTAGTGTGTCCAGTCGTCTTGTCTTTCGTTGACCCAGAATCGTAGGTATTGTTCTAACCACTGGTTACTGCGTTCCGACTGTCCGTCCGTTCGCGGGTGATAAGCCGTGGATATGTTCTGTTCAATACCCAGGATTTTGCATAGTTCGCGTGTGAACTTTGATGCGAATCTGGGGTCTCGATCGCTGATAATGCGCGCTGGTAGTCTGAATCGCGTAAAGACGTGTTTCACGTACAGGGCCGCAGTTCCTTCTGCGCTTATCTCTTCCAGGCACGGGATGAATATTGCCGCTTTGGAGCAGTCGTGGTCCGTTACTGTCAGTATGGAGTCGCAGCCGTCTGCTTGTGGTAATTTGGTGATGAAGTCCAGTGCTATGGTCTCGAACAGCATCGCTTCTTTTCTGGGGAATATGGGCTGTAGTGGTGCGCGTGTGGGGCGGTTGTTGACTTTGATTCGTTGACAGTCGGCGCAGCCTTTGACGTAATCTTGTGTTTCCTGCCGCAGGCCTGGCCACCAATAGTATCGTTCTACCATTTTGATTGTCCGGTTGATCCCGGGGTGACCGTGGACTGGTGGGTCATGGTGTGTCCGTATGATGTGCTGTCGTTCGTGTGTGTCCCCTGTGACTACGCGTCGTCCATCTTTGTACCATGTGCCTTCGATTTTCTTCAGTTTGTGGGGGTCTACCCATCGCTTTACCATGGTCTCGTCTTGGATGTACACTGGGTTGGTGGGTTCCATTTCTATGACATTGATGGTGTGTTGCGTGCGTGTTGGGTTGTCCGTTGTGTCGATTTCGGTGGCTCTAATAAACACGTGGTCTGGGAGTACCGTGACTTGTTCATTGTCATGCTCTCCTTGATCGTAATCTGGGCGTCTTGATAGTGCATCCGCGCGTCCGTTGGCTATTCCTTTGATGTGGTGAATTTCTATGTCGTATTCAGCCAGTTCTAGTACTTCCCTTGCTACGCGGCGACTGATCTTCTGGGGGTGTCTCCAATATTGTAAGTTCATGTGATCGGAGAAGACTTTGATTTTGTGTGGTGATCCGGCGAGGTATTGTCTCCAGTTTCGTAGTGCTTTTACGATGGCTAAGAGCTCTAGGTCGTAGATGTCGTAATTTCTTTCTGCTGCGTTGAGGGTGTTCGAATAGAATGCGATTGGGTGTCGTTTGTTGTCCGGTCCCTTCTGGAGGAGTACTGCTCCCACTGCGTATCCAGATGCGTCGACTTCTAGCTCGAACTGCTTGTCTAGGTGTTTGAGTACTGGTTCTTCGGTTACCAATGCTTTAAGCTTGTCGAATGCTTGCTGTTGTTCTGTTCCCCATTGCCAGTCGGTGTCTTTGCGCGTGAGTTTGTTGAGGGGTCGTGCATGTGTGGCAAAATTTCGGATGAAAGCGCGGTAGAAGTTGCAGAAGCCTAGGAATGATCGCACCTGTTTGACGGTTTTTGGTATGGGCCAGTCGGTTATGCCGGAAATTTTGACGGGGTCCATGCGAATCACCCCCTTTTCAATGATTACCCCCAGGTAATCGAGGGAAGAGGAGTGGAAGGTGCATTTCTCTAGTTTGAGGTAGAGGTCGTGCTGTTCTAAGAGGTCCAGTATGTCATGTACCGCTTCCGAATGTGCCTGTTCCGTAGTTGATGTTGTGATGCCAATGTCGTCCATGTAGACTCGAATGATGGTCCCCTTTTTCTCGTGGTAGTCGATGAGGGGTTGGCAGATCGCGTTCATCATTTCTTGGAAGGTGGATGGTGAGTTGGTCATACCGAAATACATTACGACTGGTTCGTAGAATCCGTATTTGGTTTTGAACGCTGCTTTGTACTGGTCGCCGTCTTTAACCAAAATGTTGTTATATCCTTGCCGGACGTCAAACTTGGAGAATATCCATCCCGAACTAAGGCTTGCGATAAGTTCTGGTATGAGGGGGAGTGGGTACTGATTGCGTATGGTCCATTTATTGAGTGTCCTATAGTCCTGCACCGGGCGTAGTTTTCCGTCCTTCTTTTTTACAAAGAAGAATGGGGATGCGTATGGGGATTTAGAGGGGCGTATGTACCCTTTTGCTAGTTGCTCGTCCAGGAATTCCCGTAGTGCTTTGTCTTCTGCTTGGTTTACGGGGTATACTTTGCAGTCAAATGAGTCGGGTGCGTCTGGTTTGAGTTCGATAGCGTGGTCCCAGGGTCTAGAAGGTGGGAGGCGTTGGGATTCTTCCTCGTTGAATACTTTGCTGTGTCTTTTGTATTCTTCGGGTATTTCCTTTTTCTCCGTGTATTGCTGTGCCGCTATTGCCATGTCTGTTGCCGTTGTTCGTAGGTGTGCCGGTAGGGATTGTTCCTCTAGTTCGCGGAGAACCCGCTGTTTGTTTTCTTCTTCAATTTCTACTATGAGTCGTCGAAGTTCTGTGAGTCCGAATGGTTTGAGTGGGTTAGTGGTTCGAATGACGATAGGGTATTGTTTGGTGTCGAGGGTGGCCGTTGCCCATTGGATCCTGGGTTGAAAGGTTGCGAGCCACGGGTATCCTAGTATGAGGTCCTCTCCCCCCACGTTGGTGACTAGGAAGCGGATGTCCTTGAGCTTTCCGTCAGTTTGTACGTTAAGGTCGACGCAGTGAGTGATTCTCCCTCCTTTATTGTGTGTTCCATCTATATTCCAAATGTTGTGGGGACGCTCTAGTATTTTGGTTCCTAGGTGCATCCGTTTGACAAAGTCCGGATGTATGAAGTTGTCGGTGGCTCCGGAGTCCACCAATGCTTTTCTTTCGGCCATGAAGTTACTTGTGCGGATCGAAACTGGAACATGCATAGATCGATAGCGCGTTATGAACGACAAGTTACAATTGACTGCCCTCACCCAGGCCGTTGGGTTCAGGCGTTTGGAAAATCCTGGCTCCCTGCCATATTTCTAGCAAACATCTCTCTTCCTTCCTCTGGAAGTTCTGCAATTCTCCCCATAATGTCCTCTACTTGCTGCGCGGAGGTGGCACCGCGGTTGACTTGTACTGGTTCATCAAGATCGATGAGGGGTTCCCCTGCGACGCTTTGTGGAGCGGTGGGTACTTCCTCGATGTATGCGCTTCTACCTTGGGGTGGCCCTTGACGTGCTTGACGCGGTTGCTGGCATTCTCGTGAGAAGTGACCCTTCTTTCCGCAATTATAACATGTTACGTCCCTTGTGTTAAAGACGCCTCGTCCTCCTCTTCCTCTGGTGAGGAATCCTCCGCAAGGGGGGAAGGGGGGTCTTCCCTGTGTGTAGTTCCTCCATTCTTGAGGATTGTTTGGGTTTGCTTCTTCGGATCCCGCGACTCTAGCGCGGATTCTTCCCGGCGTGGTGTCCATGGCATCAGGGTGGTTGCGGTATTGCTGCCACCCTTGGTTCTGTCTCTGGGGTGGTTGGAACCTTGCGGGTGTTTGTTGTTGTTTTGGGCGCTGTGCTAGCTGCCTCCCAAATCCATCCACTCGAGCTTTCATGTGGAGGTACCGTTTCTGTTGTTCGATTAGGGCATTCTTCCACTGGTGGTATGTTACCGGGCTGTGGAATTGGTAGGCGTTGCGGTATAGATCGAGGGGTACACCTCTGGTGAATTTGTCGAGTACCAGGGGGTCATCCAGGCGGTAGTCAGCTTGCCGAACGAGTTTCTCGAATGCGGTTACGTAGCTGTCAATGTCTCCCCCCGTCATTTTGAATCCTTTGTCTAGCTCCAGTCTGGCGCGTTCTTGTTCCATGTTGTCTCGGAACTGTCGCTTGAAAGCGAGTTCTACTGCACTCCATACCCAAGGGTCGCTCCTGTCTGGTCTTGTTTCGATCCATTTCTGGGTTTCTGCGGTCCATTCATCGACGAGGGGTCCTTGGATGTAGGTGAGGAACATCATTGCTTTGATGTAGGGGCTTTGCAGGCTTCGATTGGCTATGTTCACCTGGGCGAAGCGGTTCCATTGGGATAGGAAGGCTTGTGCCTTGTCTCGGTCACCTGTGAAGATGGGTGGTTCCTTTCCGATAAATTTGTCAGTGAGGTGAGGGATGTCTGCGAATCCTGGGTGTGGGAGGCCGTGTGCGTCGTCTCCTCCTCCGTCGTCTCCATTTCCACCTCCTCCGGGGTTGCCGTCTGCCGGATCTCCTCCCGGGGGGTTTCCTTCTGGTTGTCGCGGTTGGTCTTGTGGGGTGAATAGGGCTGTTCTGATCTGGGTAGGTGCTTGGGTGGTGCTTGTGGAGGTCATGACTGGGATAGACTTAGCGATGTTTTCTAATGCTAGTTCTTCTGCTTCGTCTTGGTGAATGTGAATGTCTTCGGGGTTGCTTGCGAGTGATGGAGAGGGTGCTGGTGTCTTTGGTGTGGGGGATCGTGCTGGTTCTTCGTATTGTCCGTTGATAAGGCCCCACTGATCTCTGGTGACTACGTTGCTGGCTAGGATGTCAAGGCGTAGTCCTCCTCCTGCGGGTCGAAGTACTTTGTATTTGTTGTGGAGGTCGTCCCAGCGGATTTCCGTCCAACAAGTGTTTTCGAAGTTAAATTCTACGGGGATGATGTGTCGGTTGCCTGATCTGTCAAAGTAATCGGTGACGTAGCCTGGTATCTCTGCGTCGTCTTTCCAAAATGCGGCTTCTAGATATCTCTTTGGTACGTTGCGTTCTCCTCGCCTGTCGATGTGATATGGTCTGAATGGGACCCAGTAGTCCTTGGTTGTCTTGGTAGGATTGGCCACGGTTGGGATCTTGGTCTTAATGTAGCGTTTACCACGAACGCTTGCCTGACTTAGGCTTCGGAGTGGGTGGCGATCCTTGCGATCTTGTAGTTACGGTTGACCCTAGTCTGGGGAAAGTCGACTGGGTGTACTTGGAGAGCTCCGTTGCGATCTTCGTATCCGTGTAGGTCGTCTCCTAAAGGTAGCGACGGTGGAGGGGAGGCAACTATCCGGAGGTCTTCCCAGGCGTCGTGATCGACCACGTACAGGAAGGTATAAGGGGAGGCGACTCGGGGATTGAGGTACAGATATACGCGATGACAGATACTGCCGATGGGATAGTTGTCCACTGTTCACGAGGGACTAAGTCACGAGGGATCCCTTGGTCTAGAGGGATATGTCGGACGACTCACTTCAAGGGGGAGGACCCTATAGAGCGAAGAACTGGTAGTGGTATTGGAAGAAGACCAAGATACCGTTCTTGGTCTTCGCAGTACTCTACTTATACAGATACGCGCGGGCTTTCAAGCGCCGCTCCAAGAAGTACTAGCCAATAGCGTAAGTAGAGCAAACCCTAGTACAGCTATCCTAGTGTGAGTCATGATCCGATCCGTTATCGTACACAATCACATGCGCCGGAGCTTACCCGGCTGACTGATCCTAACAAGTCCATGACGATATACTGCTGACGCGGTGTCATACCCTTGACGTCAGTGTTCACTTCCGGGCCGAACGTAACAGGAGGGACAGTGCGACCACCAACCCCTCCACCTGAGAAATGCCCCTTCCACCCCTTCCCTTTGTGCCTATGCTGAGGTCCTATGAGGATGAGTGAATGCGCACACAAGGGGAGGGGCACATGGAATGAAGGGCGATGCAGCCCAAGCAGCAAGTGGATGGGTGGCACACCATTCAGTGGTACCACGTGTGCGCAAAGAACGTGTGAGTAATGTTGCGTTTGTGCCTGAGATGCCTGAGGAGTTCCTTGAAGAGGATGACGTCCGCGCGTTTGGGTCTATGACTCAGGAGCACTATGACGCCTGGAGGCACATCGAGGCGAGTTTCCTATTGACTTGGAGGAATGAGAGCTGGCCGTCACATGACCTGGCACGTGACCCGCCTAGAGCTGGTCCAGAAGGGTCCGGATGAGCTTGCACCCGGATCGGAGTGTGATACGTGACTGATGTGACTGCTGACTTGTACGGCCTTTGATTGGATTGTGATATTAGGGTTTGTGGCTGTGTATTAGGGTTGCTGGGCTTGAAAGCTCCAGCCCTAGTAGTATAAGTAGAGGGGCATTCACGTATGAACCCCTTAGCTTTGATATCTTGAGGAATACCTTCCCTTCCCTGCGCCTTAGCTCCTTGTCCTGTGTGCATAACTCTTCGTCATCATCAGCTCCCTGCTATAAGTCGTGCACGTCGCCGACTTCTCCTTCATCATACTCGACTTCACCATCATCGTCCTTTGCCTTGCTTACCTTGGTCACGCTCTGCGTATCGCCCTAGCCGTTGCCTACGGGATACTGAAGACTTTCGACGCGTATACTCAGCAAACCGGTCCCAAATCCAAGTCAGATTGATACGTCCAGAAGGAACGTAACAAGTAAGGCGGGGGGTGACCCGGGCAAGGAGCTGTGCATGGTGACGGCAAGCATTAGCTAGTCATGTACTAGTTACAAATAAATTGATGGTTTATGCTCATTTAAACCCTTTGCTATTTGTGAGGACTTGTAATAAGCTTGCTAGAATGACGACAATATTGTAAGTGATTTACAACTTGGCCATTAGAATTGTCCACATATTGCAAGCGGCTACACCAGAGCCATCAGAATTACCTGGAAGTTATAAGTGCTTTCAAGGTAATTGTGTTCAACATCAAAATCATAAGCACTTGTTTCTTGGGTTGCAGGCAGTTACCATTTTGTTATAATAATATCAGAGAATTAAATGCCACTAAATACCACTGTAATCCACATAAGCGATTTTCAATTTGATAAGCCAATAAAAAATTTCTAAGTTTTTGCTGATGCTCTAAATGACTATAGTCAGCTGGTGTGGATCAGAAAAATGGGGCAGATCCAGGTCATGACATATGCAGGTAATAATGCAACAAACACAAACAACCTTCGCTCCATAAACACCCCAAGTCAAACCAACAAACACAAAAAGCAAGGTTACAGTCAACGAAGTCAACACCTAGTGAACCTGTGTTCATGAAAATCCAAAGGGTGAATCTTGGGGTGAATTCCCCTCCTCACGCCGACTTCTACTACCTTTGCATGTGACCTCGAGCTCATATTCATAGTGACATCACCACACTTATGTCATTACATTGCGATCGGTCACCGGTCACCGGTCATCCTCCGGTGATGCTGAGGCTTTCAAATTTCAATGTGCATTTGCGTGTCGGAGTCGATTCCGATCAAATACCGATACACCCAAACAGGCTACTGGTAGTTAGCGCTTAGCACCCATCTGCCGAGGTTACCGGCTACTGCCGGATCCCGAGTCGGACGCGGCCGAAGCTCCTTTTTTCTCCTTCCTTTGTGCAAGTTCCTTCTCTGGTTCCTTCTCTGTAAGGCACTCAAACACGCCCAGTGTCCAATGGTGAGAACCGGAGGGGTTCTTACTGTCAGGGCCATACACTATTTCACCAGTACAATCGGCTCTCAAGTATCCTATGGGTCTCTCGTTCCGAATTCTGTGGGCTATGGAGCCTCGGACCCGATCCAGGTATAAACATACCACTCCAGAAATACGTAGGGCAGTACAGATGTCTTCTGGTCTGTCAAATTTTCTAGGCAGTGTCTGACTCACCGCATCTTATAGTCCGAGAGCTCCACCGGCATGTGGAGCGCAGTAGATCTCTTGGCTTTCTCATACTAGCTGGATCCACCTCCCTCCGAATGTGTTCATATTTAGTAACCTTACTGCGCTTACATCCTCATCAGGAGCTGAGCACTGGATGCGGAACCTATAATACGCGCCTCAGCTGTTCTTTAGGCCAGGGACTAGGAAGAAAAAACAGATGCATCTCAGGTTTCACCGGCTCAACCCCTCAGTAATTGTAATTGAAAGTCAACAAAGGACAACGGGATGTGAATGCGCAGCCAGTGAAATTCTGGAACCACCATCGCTGCATTTCTTGTACCTGATAGGCCATCTCATGACAGAACTGCCTTTTATGACAAAGATAGAGACTCGCGGCCACCATAGATTCACTACTCATAGGTGCGAAGGCCAATGTCGGTGTCCTCCTCACCAAAAGTTTGGGATCCCTCTAGCTCTTAATCGTCGCGCGTCACAAGGCCTGTTCCCAATCCCTTTTCAAGGATTTTCCAACACAATCCCATTACTCGCAATAGTGGACTATTCGCATTTTGGAACATATTCCCTTCTGTCCCCTGACACCGTGAAGTCTTCCATTCTGGGGCGGTGTACATTTTTCTTCTGCACTAGACTTTTGGAACTTGGAACTTCTACGGGCTACCACCTTTGTATATTTGGTTGGATGCTAGTCGGTATAGGCCCGGATCAGATCCTTTTCATTCTTGGGATCACATGGCCATAACCTACTTCCCACTACACTGCCAATTCACCCGGAACCCCATGGCCGGGTTCGCATGGCCCACACTAAATTGACCATGTGTCAGCCTTGTTCCAGGGGGGTTTTTTTTTTGCCGCCGTCCGAGGGTGACTCCTCTCGACCGGCACACGAATGAGCCTAAATTAGGCCTGCATGGACCCTAGGCGACCGAACCCTCAAACAGGGTTCCGGCCCGTCTGGCAGTGTAACCAACATGCATTCTGTGGGCGCTGGTCCATGTCCGTGTGTCTGTGAATTGTGATGAGGTGCATATGACATGACTGTTAATCGTGCGGCCCGTTTTGTTGCCTTTGTTACACCGCAGTAGCGGCAACTAAAACAGTCAGGGCTACTCCCCTTCGGTGCTTCTCGTTGTAGACCCACTGTGCATACCCCATGAGTGTTGGCCCAGTGTTTAAAGTTGATCGTCGATGCAAGGTTGTGTCCATTCCTTGCGGCTGTGGCCTGGGGTGTGTTGTCGACGCTTATTGACACGTTGCTGCATCGTGGCTTCATTTACAGCCTACAGAACCTCATTTCCGGGTATGGGAGAGTTCGCGGGCATGTTCGTGCGTGTGCACACAGCGACGACGAGCGCTTTTCAAAATTACTTCGTGGCTCCTCGGACTGCCATATCGCTGGCGGTTGCAATGCTTTGTTTTAATACCTTTCTGGACCCAATATCCGCTATCCTGCATCCCTCGTGTCCAATCAAGAATAGACTTCGAGAAGTAGTAGAGGACTATGATATTATATACTGACAACCTGAGGGCGCCGAGTGTCAGCGTACTTTCCGTGCATGGGAAAACCATGAATTAACTTGAATCGAAGGTGACCAAAGCAATACTATTCATGTTACCTAGAACCCGCTGTAATGTGACAATGAACGCACTGTCAACCGTTTTTTAGGCTTTATACTGACTGAGCTGTTTACAACAGCACGACGACTTCTTAAGAATCATTAATAACTTAATCGACCAGAAACAGGTAAAATTTGATTTTGCTGTCCGGTCCTCAGGAAAGCAGCTGGAAAGTGGACTGACCATGTCAAACCGGGCTGCACACACGAGCACAATGCGATACAAAAGGGCATCCTGTGCACACTGGCAGTAGCCCTACATTCGAACTAGCACCTCCAGGACTTTTGCTTCTAGAAGCACGTGACACGATGAGAGCGCACACTGTAGTTCCAACTTAACGCCGAAATTTATCAAATGAACTGCGCAGGTGAGACGGAATGCGTTTGATGTAACAGGATGGTTCGTATGGTGAACTCCTGTATTTTAGCTCCCGCCGGTATGAATACAGCCCTCCAGAAGACCAGGAAGTCAGCCAAGCACCAGCTTGAGCACCAGCGTGCCGGGAGCATAATCTGTCACCAAGTACCATCTTTTGGTAACTGAGATCATCCAGTCGCTGACTATGGGTTACTGTGGTGACTCAGGGCCGCCGAGAGTGTCAGAGGCAATGCAGGGAACCTTGCAAGGAACTTTTCCGGAACTCAGTTGACTGAGCAAGTCGGCTTTTACGCGTTCCGGGCCCACACATATAATTTTCCAGCCATTTTTGATGGTCGCCGTCTTGAGCCAGTAGTCTATGATCAATGTACTTTGTTACGTCGGCGCGAGAAAATGTCTGTGTCGGCTGTGCTTTCACAATAAAGCTCAAGCGTTGATACCACAGATGTGATGGCACCAAAGCGTTTGACCCTGGTTTGGTGTACCATGCTGCTGGTCTCAGCGACTCTGATGTTTGACAACTTCTCATGCGATGTCGCGCTCAATTGCCTTCCTTCAAGTTCTATGTTTAGCCTTTACCACTGTAATACCACACCGGACAGAACAACAACAGGTACCACTAGTACCCGCACAGGACAGTTCCTATACCTGCCGCATTCAAACTGGAATTCGAGCTAATCGACTGTGGCATTTACAGAAAATGTCGGCTTCCTTGCTACTCCTGGCGTGGTCATTTCTTATCTTAACAATAATGAAACGAACGCAAGACAAGTCGCATCCTCTGCGGCGAATGCCAGCTACATGTCGATAGAGGCCAGTGTAAGAAGCATTGTGATGGTCCTCAGGCTGCTCCCAGCTCGCCACAACCATCCTAAACAGAAGGATGCCCAGTGTGGCTATCACCTGAATCTCTATGGCCCGGCTAGCTAATCTCACTCTGGCAGTCGACCTACTTCTTCCAGAATACTCACCGAATCTTCGGTCCAGAAACGATAGCCATCGCCTCCAGTCTCCTTGGGCACTGCTGATGTGGGCATGTATCGTCTCCTGTCTCGTTGAACACATCTTTACTAGTAAGCCTATGTATGATGCCCTGTCCGACCCTAGGTGACAAGATGGAGTCGGTTTTCATTGCACTCCTGCCTGTGTGTTTTTTTTTTTTTTTTTTTTGGATCAGACCTGCCTGTGTGTTTCCATGTCTCGATTTCTTAACACGAATCTCCATTAAGATGACCTCAGCCATGATAGCTGCCCTCATTGGGTGGGACACTGGCACCCGGAAGGCTTGGGAAATTATTGATGGTAGCAAGGTGTGGCCCAGCAGACAACGTCCATCACGCGTATACTAGATCAAGCCCGTGCTATACGCCTCAAACTTTTCGCATTAGACTACACCACGAGCACTAAATCAGCCTGGAAATGTATGCTCGACACCAGATCGCGAGGGAGTCGGTGTTGTGAGTTTACGTGTACAACTTGAACATGCCATTGGTTCCAGTTTCTGACTCTGTTCATGTACAACTATGTTATGGACACGAGGTTGCGACGCACTATTCACGAATCGCACTATACAAACACAATCAAAGCAAATTATCATGTGTGCGTCGGCCACAACACAATGCCGCGACACGAACCCCCACTTCACCTCCGCTTGGGCTGTGCCGTGGTCCCCGCGTTAGCCGTCACAGCAGGAGGACGGCCCTTTGAGGCTCCCGGAGCCCCCGAAGACCGGTAGGCAGCGTCAGTTGCTAGGCCCTGTGAGCGCGGTGGATTGCGAACTTTATTCCCAGCTGCGGGATTATATGGGGGCGATCGCGAAACGTAGCGTTCCAACTCTCTCTTCATACTTAACGATTGAGAAGCTGGGTGTCAACACCGAGCGACAATGGAAAGAGAAAAAATACATGCATTTCAATATCTGTGTCCATCACATCATTTGTATCGTTGGAAACATCTGAGTCGTTGGTGCCGGACTGGGTGTTGTCGTCTTTGTTTGATGTATTGTCCGTATCGGTACTGACACTGGCACCGGTCCTTGAAAAGCGCGGCCAGACGCTACGGCAGAGAACTTACGTCGTACTACTGTAGTCGAGTACGCCGGTGGGTCATCGCCAAGAGACAAGTCAACCTCCGGGTCTGTCGTGATCTAGTTGTCCGGCATACCTGGGCGGTCTGGATTTAAAAAAAGATAGAGGGTGTCAAGTAAATTTACCGTAGAGGCAATTAAATAAGCCTACGTATGATGGCGAACATCTGCGTGTTCTTCTGAGGTGATATCAATCCTGACGGCGGTGGGCATTTAGCTGGTACACATAGGTTCGCTGTTGTCGCTTACGGCCCAACTGTAATACTGGACTGCATCGCGGAGCTACGAATTCGTGATATTGGACTGGAGTTAACAGGGCACGTTTATAGTAATCTGTGGCGACTTGAGATACTGGCACGTGCGCCTATCGATTGTGCCAACACAAGGCGATGGCAATACTATTGTGGTGGCACTTCCAGGCTCATTGGCCATGGGTTGCTATAAGGGACTGGAAGAGGCACCAGATGGCCATCAAAGAACAGAAAAAGGCACCAGTCACTTATTTCAACTCTGGGGGCAGTACAAAAATATTTAACGCTAATACAACTGTAGTTTCTGTAAGAAGTGCAGTGCAGCCTGTTTAAGAGGTTGTTGTACTTGGTTGCTGTTGGTAGCAGAACTTAACAACAGATGGATGCGATGAATAACTAGTCTTCGCACCATGGCTTAGGGCTTGCCCACAACGGGCTTGGAGGGGGGGCCTTTCGGGCGAAAAGGGGGAGGCCTGGAGTAAATTAGTTTGGGGAGGTCAGGGTAAGGAACTCTGCTGTTGTCGACGTACTGTTCAGGAGACGTGTCTCCTCTGGGCACTGTGTGAGCACTACCAAAGAGCCGAGTCAAAGAAATCCACCAGACGTACGAGGGTACAGACGTGCTAGAGGCCACCTCCTGGGTACTGAGCACAGGATTTTCAGATCCCGGGAAGATCTCAAACAGGAAGAATATGGATACCTCACAGTACTTGGCTCGGAAGAAGTTGGTTGCTGGGAAGACGCCATTGCTATGCAACAGGGTGAAGGGCGATGAGCGATGGTCCGGGCCACCGAAGATAGCGGATACACCGTGACGCGTGACGTGACTAGTACGTGACACAGCCTTTTCTAGGGTTGCTCGTCGATCGCGGTTGTGGATTCGATATGTTGGTGTGGTGTGGTGTAAATTGGAGTCGTCTTTCCACTTTTCCACTGCCACAAGTTATTTGTGCCGCATCGATTCGGTGTCAGACTTATTTTCTTTCATTTGTTTGGAATGCGGCAAATTTCGGGTACCGAGCACTGCCAATGGGCTGTGTATTACAATATAAAACCCACTGAATGCCAGCTACTACCGTTCTCACCTCCGCTTCTCCTGCAATACGTTTAACTACGATTTCGGTGTCACGATGATTTCCACTCCCGACAAAGCCAACTTGTTCCCGGTCCTCCCTTCCACCATCAGGGACTCCAGGTATCGAGGCGGCGTGCGGTAAGTAAGAGGTTCTCTCGCGTTCTCACGACCACTTCACAAACTCTTATTGTTTTTCCAGTGTGCGTGTCTCGCCGACTGTAGTTCCATTGGGATCCAATCTGGTATCGGCGTGCGTTGGTTTCCTACGTTCGTTGCAAAGGACTTTTGAAACTAAATCTACTGTAGGCCATCGTACCAGACCCAGGGATGGACGGTATCCGCTCACCCGGAGGGGAAGCGTTACGCCCACGTCGAAACGCATCCAGGGATCACACTTGTCACGGAGGCCCATATTGCCGAGACTGGAGTTTCGGACCAGTTGTATGCCTGGCTGGCCGTGATCTGCAATGTGATCACCGAGGAACACGTTCCACTTCCGGAGGCTTCCCATTTATTCCTCGAAATTCATCAGGACTCGGGCACTTGCAACTATTATTTCGCACAGCATGATCTTCGCACTATTTTTTGGTTGCACGCACTCGATACAATCAGCGTTGGACTTCCACACTCCTTCTCCAGCGGCCATCTCCGTACGTTTGTGGGATATGCGTTACTTTGCTAAGTGAACTAAAAGTTTCCGTCTAGAATATGCTCTGCAGGAAAATTACTGGATTCATGTCGAACTGTTCCCCGAGACCGCTTCTCCGTATTCTTTGACAGCCCTGAATGAGCTCCAAGTCGTTTTTCTGCATGCCCGCGCAGGTGAGGCAAGAAATCTCTTGTTTTCCGCACCAGGAGGTGACAGACAACATTTAGATGCCCTTACGTCGGAAACTCCCACATTCCCATATACGGCTAAGCAGAGCGAAGAGTTCATCGACCTTCTTCAGCGTAGCAAAGGTCCGTTTAGCTTATTACACCCCACGTCCCCTCCAATTGACTGGTCCTTGGCAGATCATGCTTCCAGCCCTTACATCACCACTTACGTTGCTAGATTATGGGCGACTGTCGGTAAGTGTTATGCATCCCCAGCCCAAGGGACTTCTTACGATCCTTACTGCAGCAAACCATCGCTTTTTTATCCATTTTGGCGAAGAGCATTGTCGCCTGTCCTCCGATCAATCAATCTTGGAAGTTCCGGATAACAAGCGGAGCCTCGTCCTAGCATTCATATCTGACGCACTTCTTTTCGGCTTGCCCAATGAGCACCAAGCGCGATTCGAGAGCCTTTGGGTCGACCAACTTGCTTACACCGCCTCTTGGCGCAAGCACGTTTCTGGGACTATTGACGATCTGAATCAAATGACATCATGGGTGAGCCCAATTTCCACTGGTTCAGCATCATTGCTGACCTTTTCCTCCAAGTTCTTAGCACTTACCATGTGAGAAGCTCCTTCCCGCGCCAGTAAAAGCCAACTAATCTCTTGCAATTTGTAGATCAAATACCTTCATGATACAAGTCTCTTCTATTCCTGCCTTGACCCATTCCTCGTTATTACTATGCACCTTCGGCCTAATCATAACTTCGGTCCTCCTGCGAGAACAGCGGGGTCTTGTCGACACAAATGCCGCCACAGCAGTGAGCATAGTGACATGATTCTACTTGGTGGCTGCGGTTAACGTTTGACAGGCCGTGTACCTGGATGATCGGAACACTACGAGCTGCGGTTTCCAGCCGACTGCGATCGTTCATAGCCTGCCGAAGGCGTTGTTCGTCTGGGCAACGCTGTTGTTCGCCATCCAGGGTTTTTGGATGGCCTTTGCCAGTCTCCCCCCTTACTTGATCGTGTCTACACTCTTCCCTATAGGCGCAGTGCTGGTAGTGGTGTGTGCGTGCATATGGAAGGCCCTTCACCCGCGCCAGAAGCCCTTCGAGGACCCCACGTTATCGGCGTTTGTCCCCCCTCTGGTTCCCGCAGAAGACCAAAAGGAGAAGCTCACGGCCGAGCTTATGGTTTAGACGAAATTCTATCTTGTTTCAACGTGAAGATATTTTATAACGTATTCACATGTACAATAGGTGCGCCCGCTTGTACGAGACATATATGGACATTTGGGCACCGTTTTGATCATAAATCACCTCAGTTGTATGCGAAGGGGAAACCATTACGTCCAATCACAAGTTCTTCACCCATTGTGTGCACTTGTAACTTCTATCTCATGCTGTGCCATCGAGAAATGGGCTAGTTGAGAACGTATTCTTATGACAGACGGCAAATGACGCAACTCTTGGAGAGGCCCCACCCTATCTCCCACTGCGGGGTACATGGTGCCGCACTTGGTCATGCATAAAAATACGATAATTGATGTAAACGTATGCTGTGCACCGAGCGCATCAGTGAAAATGATGCAACGATCGTGGTGGTGCCAGAGGAGAGGAGCGACGCGATCGAGCCAACGAGTGTCAGTGATAGTCGCTCGCCTGTTGTGATCATCGCAACGCGCCTCTGTGCCGTGGCACGGCGCAACAGATCCTGGCCGCCAGCGATAGCAGGAATGTTTTGCAGCCCTGTGCTCAGTTCCCATACCCTTGCTCCAGTGGTAGCCACGAGCCTGAGATCTTAGCCTAATTGCTGTCTCGACTCACCATGCGTATCGGTTGGGTTGGGTTGGGCCCCCAACCCTGTATCAGGTTGTTAGCCTCCCAATTCGGCCCACCCTCTGGCTGGAGTGACAATCGTGTGCCACTCTTGGGGCACTGATCATGCTCCTGATCACGCACGCCAATCGCACAGACCGCTCTCTCTTGGCCTTGTCCCTTCTTGGATGATCTGCGTTGTCTCTGTATCGCATTCGAGGTTGTCTGACTGAGTGCTTGATTGCCCTTTCCCAGGATCCCATATCTGGCCTTGTGCCACTCAGGCTTCAGTACTTCAGGAATCCTGAAAATCGGCACTAGTTCTGAACTCTCCATAAAAATGTCTAGTGTGTTTCTGGGTTCTGGGTTCTGGTCTAGAGAACATTGAGAAACAAGAAAAGCCACTGGAACTTAGAACACCAATTTGCCTAATTAGTTACTGAAAGATAAATACTGCTCTGGTATTTCTTGCACTCTACCCTTGAGCACCCCATCACACCTCACCTGTTTGTCCACCATGAGGCCATCTAGCAGCTCTCTACTAACCTGACGTGTCTTAGTGGCGAGGCAGAAGCTCTGATAGGATCGACGATGACCCTGAAGACTCATTATGTTATACCTATCCTGCTGTGGAAAGCGGTACACGTTCCCAGTTCTTTGCGCAGCTAGGATATATTTATAGGTAGTCAGGGAACTGTCTCAGTCGAGGAAGCTCTACCTTCGATGCTGCTAGTCAGTTGTCCGACCTTCGCAGTCCGACCTTCGTACGATCACCGGCGACCTGTACGACTTCTAACTCAATTTAGAGACACATAGCCGGGGACCAACTGAACTCCTCCAGCTGTATCTGTATAACACTACATAACAGGGTCCTGCTACGTGACCTATCACCCTGCCCCAAGGTTGAGTTCGCTCCGATGTGACGGCGTTCTCGAGAAGGGGACCGGTGGTGCTAAATGGCCGGTGTCTCGCGCAGCGACGCCTCGCGATTCACGCGCGTGTGCCTGCCGGACGTACGCGTACCGCTGAAAATGATTGAGCGCTTGCAGGAACTGCACGCCGACCTGTCGTGGATGGATCGGAACGTCACTGGACCATACAAGGAAAGTGTATAATAAACTCACGGGAAACATGCGGAACTGTGTGAACAGGTCAACCGTCAGGTCGCGCACGACTTCCTGCTGGTGGAATAGCCCGAAGCTTAGGGGGAGGAGGCCTCCGTTATGCGGTGGGATTAGGGAGAGAAGCTGCAGCGGAAAAACTGGGGGTCCTATCGACGCCAAATAGCAGGGCAGGGGACAACATACCTCCGTGACTTGATCGTATGTTTCAACTGCATCCACCATAGTTCGCATGATTAATTCCACCTCGGCATCTTGCATGTGCTTTACGTTCCGCAGTCGCCATAGTTGGTGACTGACGTCAAACCCTCGGATTGCACTACCCGCAAGACTGTGCTTGAAGTCCTGTTACACCCGAGGGTGAGCCCAAATAGCGTAATCCACGGTTTGAAAAGTTTCAGTGACTATTACCTCTTGACACATACGATGCATCGCTGTTCTTCGCCAACCCTCGATCCGACTTGCGTTCGCTAGCACCTCCCGGGAACCAGCGGCGTCGTCGAGAAAGACGATGCCACTTCCCAAATGAGAAGTATCTCCCGGACCTTCGGTGAACGAACCACCGGGAAAGCCGATCGTCGTTGTTCCGAGGACGTCCTCTTCGTAACGAGAGGCTAGCCGAACAAAACGCCATACGTATTCTACAAAGCGCGCTCGAACCAGTGTTTCGCCAAAGTGAAAGTTGATGGCAGTAATGATCTAGGACACGGAAAAACGTCAAAAGCTATTAGGTATTAGCACGATTTCCTGTGTACTTACATCCTCGATGAATACATTATCGGCGCTGTCCGCTTTTGCGGTATAATCGCTTCTTGGCGCTTCCTTTTCTCGTCCAGAAATGCGACCGAGGTCATCTTCGCTGCCAATCGACGACTCAGCTTTGAGCGTTCCGGTACGTGCAATCAGCGATGGCGGTCCTCCTTGAGTTCCAGATTGAGGGTGCGACGAGTGGATGTCCTTAGAAACGATCATGCGCCCGCCACCCACATCGCACAGGAGGTCCCAGGATCCCGATGATTCAAAAATCGGGTTCGTTACGCCCGCGATGTATGCCGGCCTAGGAACGGTGTCAAGCCAAGCAAAATTAGTCATGAGCGGCCCGTGGCTGTGTCGGGCTCTTACACGGATTCCCATTCATCGCGATTTGTGAGGTTGGCATAAGGAAAGGCCCGCTCTATAAATCCCCGCAGTATGATACCGCAGCCAGATCCCAGCGCACATGCGGACAACACGTAACTGGATACCTGACCCGCAGGCCGATTGTGTCCGAGGAAGATGATGCGTTTGCCAGTTACGAGCGCGTTGAACATCAGGATGATAGGGTGGGTGAGACTCCCATTGGAATGTAGGTGAGGGTGCAACGGTCCAGTTATGGTTGCGCTTGAGAAGGTCTGGATGAGTTGAATGAGGGAATACTATGGTGTCCGAATTAGATATAGCGGCAGAATTGTCGTCGGAGGACACGTACGTCGCCGACTTCCTGGGGGAATGTGTACAAAGGCATTTTTATCGGTAGTTGATGGCCCTTGTAGTCAATTGTCGTATGGTAATAGTGAGTATCCTTCGTCACGAAGCGAGCGTCCGATGTCCCTGCGTTTAGTGGTGGGCGCTGTTGTTGGCCATGAGAAGAAGAACTCGACGAGGCATCTGTCGATCTTCTACCACTCTTAGGTGCTGTCGAGCTGCCGTGGCTCCCGTAGCTTGAGGCGACTCCGGGAGGGGCGGCGTGTTCAACCAGGCCACTTTCGTCGCCAACCCAGACCGCGCTTCCTCCTAAGGAGAACGAAGTCGAAGCTTCTGACGGGGAATGTGGTGCCCCGTTGTGATGAGAGATCGACGACGCCATGATGCTCGTATCGGAACTCGCACGCCCTCGCCCCTCCAGGCTGTCCTTGGTTCGCATGATAATCCCTTCGTCAAAGCTGTTATGCGACCCGACAGAGGTCGTCGGTCGATGATATCCCCTCCCAGGTTGTTGAGATGGTTCTGCAGTACGCGAGGTAAACTTTTCTATGAAAACATCCTTGCGCTCAGAGTTGCGCATGATAAGCTTTTCGGAACGCGTCAGGATTGGCGCGGCGGACAGATCCATTGAGTTGATAGCATCGAACAGCCGTGCCAGACAATCTTGGGACGGTGATGAGAAATAGTCGTCAAGAGCCAGCAGAAGTACGGGCTAGCCGGAAATGCGTCAACTGGATATTGACTGATTAATGAGGGGGTGCAAGAGGCGTACTTTGAATATCTGGATGAAGGGATGTGGTGTGCATATCGCCATGGCTTTTACGACAGCACCCCTAGGTATCGGATTAAGCTTCATTTGCGTAGATAACGAATTATGGTGGCTCACCTCCGTACGGTCTTATCATGCTTGGTACGGACCAAGTTGAGTACGTAAAGCAGCTCCGACTTGTTCTCCTTCCCCGCACGCCCTGGTATTTCCAAGGCCAGAACTGGCGCAATCGTGTTGAATGGCGTTTGGTTGAGAAAAAATATGGTCCAATCCTCGAGATGCTTCTCGGCGCCATCGGGCAACATCAAGTTGGCCAGGAGCCTTATGAATGCCAGAGAGGTAAGATGTCGCTCGATCGAGGACGGTCTGTGGAAAACGTACCCCTCGTCCGTCCCTAACGGCTGTGGGAACTGGTATGTGAGTTGAGCACCACGGTCAATATCGAACTCTGCCAAGAGGACGAAGGAGCAGTGATGGGTACTGGTAGCCATATTGGCGCACGTAACGAAGTAGCGAGGTGAGTGTAGAGGAGCACGATCGCCAGAATATGGAGTATATTGAAACTATGACCCTGCAAGCTTTAGGTATAGAGAGACCAAGACAGCGCTAATGCCTCTGCGTTCGCGAGCACCGTATTATCGAATTGCCTTACTTGGTATAGACCGTTCTCTGACATCTACGATCCACGATTACATCACTGCCCTACTCAGAGTAGCGAGGGCCGCCCTGATGTTAGAAACGCAGCTCTCCAGCTGCGCACGCACTCGTTCTACCAAACCCAACGACAAGGAATGGTTAGCGCTGACTCACAAAAGGAAGTATCTAAACTACACGCGGGACTCGGAGAAGGGAAGAACCCAGAGTGAGGAGCATGCGTACCAGGAAGACAGGGAAGGAGCAAACGAGACAAGAGGGACCTGCCTTGTTCTCTCTCTGCCTCTGCAACCGAATCCATCATGTTGGCCAGTGACTCTCCCGCCCTCTCGTTCTCGACGACGAGCCGCGAAAATACCCAACTATTCATCATCGCAAGAATCTCGAGCTGCTTGTCCTTCAGACCTACAAAGGCATTATTAGTACTGCACTTCATGCGTACGGCAAGCAGGGTATATGCTCATACAGTGCGCATATATGCGCCCAACTAACTTTGATAAAACTGCATATCTCGCATGGCCTCGTTATCAAAGGGTGAGACTATACAGGAGCTCCGATCGAAGGGAGCTGAGGCATCGCGCAGTATAGCAGCGACGGTGCGTGTCCGAGGTTTGCTGCTATCTGGGGCACTTCCCACTGCACCGGGGTCGGAAGACCTTAGGCCCGGAGATGAACGCATCCTGACAGAGTTGGCAGATTCTTTTCCAGGAGATGACGGGAGAGGTGATTGCAGGTCGGGAAGCATATATCCGATGCGCGAATAGGCAAAGATGTAGACCCGTTGTGTGAGAGACAGACATTCGCAGACGCGACGCAGTCTCGTGATTTTTAGTCCCGGACCACGTGCAAAGGACAGGAAGTCCGGGAACACAAACAGAAAAATACCATGTTTTACGTGTAGAGGACATTGTTGACCTGAAACTATCTACCGCGGCGCAGGCAGCCCTGAACTAACAGCACCTATCTCTGTCAGGCGAGTTAGCGGGTCGAGAGTTCCCTTGAACTCGGAAAGGAACGCCGCATCCGTGTAAGGGCACCGTACGCTGGGCGAACCCTTGTAGATCGGTGTGTAGCTTGCAGCGCAGATCTCAAACTCAGTGAACTCGTCGTATGAGATCTCTACAGCATCACGCGGATTGCGGTCGCTGGCAGCAATGCGTTGTCGAGCCTACTCTTAACTTAGCAATATCCCACAAGTTACGGTATTGTGGTGGCATCTTACCATAGAGATAATTTTGGGATCGGGATCGAGATCAAGCAACTTCCGTGCGAATTTGGCAGCGCTCCCCGAATTCCCGGCTTTTGTGAAGACTTGAATAGCGCTGCGCATGGCAATACGCAAATGCGGAGGCTGGAGTTGACAATGCGTGAAGTACGCCGCAAGCTCAAGGCCTCTCTTAATGTTGTCCGGCTCTTCTTGAGCAACACGGCGACGCTCGAGCTCGATCGAAACACCGAGTAAATACTCGCGAGCCGTGGTCACTGTTTCGCGCCACTACACCAAGGGACCCAAGTCAGAAGAACTGACATGCAGAATGAGACGGCGCTCACCTCCTTGGCTTCTTCATCTGACGAAACAGCTACGAACAGTAGAGATTGCAGGACAGACCGGAATATCGCCTGCGCTTCGGGAAGCTTTGCACCCGACACGGCACGAAGTCCCTCTGACAACTCTGCGCGAATTTGGCGAAGGGCCTGCACCGACACGGGTAGTACTCGAGAAAGAGATGACTCCGTGGGGTCGCGACGGATATGCAGCTGCAGAGGAGGGAGTGATGCCAGTGGTGACAAATACGTGTGAGAGGACCGGAATGTGGAGACGAAAAACGGTTTAAGGATAGTAAAGTTGACGACCCCAAACTGGCGATTGAGCAGCTGCAAAACGAGGTGTCATCGCTTTTGCACTGTTTGAGGCAGTCAACGGCCAAACCAACCTGCATGGCCGTCTCGAAAGAGCCAGCGGAGACATGGTCCCCAGCAAAAGGTGAATTTCGCGTCCAGATCTCGGTCTCGTCAATACCCGGCGCAGCGCCAGCTCCAAGTTCCTCTGCTTCCTCCTCGTCAACCTCCTCAGCTACCTCACCTTCGTTGCCCTTTCCATCCGCCCCTACGTCAAGATCCCATCCATCCTCGTCAGCAGTTAGATCTTGTTCCTCGTCCTTGGCCCAGTCATCGAGAGCCACGGATGTTACAGCGGCGTCGCCGTTATGGGGTTCAACGCCAGTCTCCAAGTTTCCATCAGCGAGAGCGCGGTCGAAGAAGCTCTCGCCGCCTGGGACAGTTGGCCACACAAGGTTGGCGGTCGGAGTAACAATAGGTGGGATCTTCAGGCTTGCCCGCCCGAAATCCGGAATGTCGTCAATATCACCTTCAGTCAGGCCAGCATTCTCTAGGATTTCGAGGGCGATATCCTCGAGGCCATTTGTCTTGGCGGTCAAATAAGCTAGCGGGTCTGGGGTGGTGTGTCGGTACCGAGTGTGACTGTCAACGTTAAAAACACATACGTAGGCCAACCTCCCGTAGAACGGCGATACGACCCTGTATGTCACCCGCATACAGTGCGTTGTGGAAACGAGACATTGGGTCGCCACGAGCCTCCGCAATTTTCTGCATCTTTTGGAGCTTGTCGGTGCTCCCTGTTGCAAGGTATAAGAACGAGAGGCGATCAAAGTTTTTGGTTTGTTGATAGGCCTTCTCGACAATCTGACACGATAATCAGAATCACCTTTGACGTGACAGACAAGGGTACATGCCTTATGGTTGCCTTGTTTAAGAGCTTGTTGGGCCAGACGGTTCCAACATTCGGGACGATCGATCGCTTTGGCAGTCTCGAGTGCGACATCGAGATTACCGCACTCAATAGCCAGATCAAAGCGCGTGTTCTTATCTTCGACGAAGTGAAGCGCGATCTATCGTCGAGTTGTTTGATGGTTGTACCACGAGCACTTCAGTGGCACGTACCTCTGGAAACCCTTTCTGCTGCAGATATGCAATGATACTTTGACCCAGCAAATTAGAGGTGCGGATGAGGTACAAGACTTCGTCGTAATTGTTACGAATTAGCGCAAGCTTGAATCGGTATTCTGTGGGGTCAATTGTTATAGTGCGTGGTCGGGCGGAACGGTCCAGACAATGCACAATCTTGCCCTTGATGCGAGTCAAATAGACTGGGTTGTCAAGGGTGCAAATGACCCCGTGGTCACTGTAGTTGAGAGGATGAGCAACGGGATCAGAAAACAGCGGTTGAAGACGGACCCCTGAGGAAGACAGTATTTGACGTGATTCAGGGTAGAGTAAACAAATACGCCCGCGTCGTCCCACGCGCCCGACTTGATACGAATAGTCTCGTGGATGAGTGTACTCTGGGTGAAGGTCTTGTTGGCGATTGTTATGGCTGTACGTGGGGTAGAAGTAAGACTTTATTCTACACCAAGAATCGGGAAAGGCACTCACTGTGTTTACTCAGAAGGGCAACTTGGGATCCGTCTTGGTTCCATACGATGTACTTGACCGGAGGAGTGTTGAGCTCAGAAATGGTTTTTTGTTGCTGGATGTCGTAGAGCACAACAGAGCTCGTGGAACTGAGAATGAGGCTAGCCGTTCCACCAAAGAATATCTCATTCGTCTGTACAGGGGGTTTGATACTCTTGACGGTAGCCCCGGTCAAATCGCAGACCTCGATAAGCTGCACGGAGATCGTTAGAACAGATAACCCTCGGGCACATCGTGACGCACCTGCGTGTTCTTGTTCAGAACAGCAAACCTGTTACGGGCAACAAATATTGCACTCTGCCCAGGGCCGCGTTTTCCATCGAGTGATGAGTCTTTTAGCTCTCCGGAAATATCCTTAGGGAGATTGGTTAGCTCGTACAGCCCGTTGTCAGACGAGATGGTCAACAAGACAGCGCGTTCCGCTGGGTTGTAACTGAGCGTCCTGGGAGGGACATACGGACTACCGAACTTGCGCACGCTGAGAAGTCCGATATCCGAACCTGTGTTGATGTCGTATGATCGAACGTATTTGTCCCGGACGTAGTACACGGTGTCCCCGTGAAGAGCAAACGCGGGGCGCTCGCGTTCCAACTTGAAGACAATAAGACCATTATCATGACCTGTTCATAGCGTGGGGATCAACGAGCGAGTAGAGCCGCAAGGTAGGCACGCACCCGCAGCGAAGAGGTTAAGTTCTGGATGCGAAGCCAAGACCCAGAAGCGGTCGTGCTCTCTGCGGAAAGTCTGTACAGCAGATCGTTTAGCCAGGTCCCAGACCCGAACGGTTTTGTCCTCTCCACATGATACAATAAGCTCGTGCTTGGGGTGGAAGACGGCGCTGGAGACGTTATTGAAATGGCCACGGCAAGCGTCGACCTCCCACGCCTTCAAATCACTCATCCTCCATAGCTTTATCTGCCGGTCGTCGGCGGCAGAGATGATGAGCGGAAGTGTGGGGTGGAAGATAGCGTAATTGACACCACGGTCGTGACCCTCCAGGACATACTTTACTGTGGAGAAGTTGTCAAATGTATCGAACGTGCCCGGGGCTGCGTTTGGCGTATTCTTGCGCAGGCCGGAGACGTCCCATACCCTGACGGTCTGGTCCATAGACGCGGAGACTACGAGGTCATCCTTGGGATGGAAAAGGGCAGACATGACATAGTGGGAGTGGCCAGTGAGGATGGCTATGCAGTTCCGGGAGGTGCTATTCCATATACGAATGGTCTGATCGTCTGAGCAGGATATCTGTAGGGCACGAAGTGGATTGATTGCAAGTGGGAAGGGCATGATGATAATACATACGATCCAAGGCATCTCGTGGTGAAACTGGACGGTGCGCACGTAGTCCAGATGCCCATGTAGGGTAAAGAGGCATTTCCTATTTTGCGGCCGGAGGTCTAAGATATGTAAATATGGGGAGTGGTCCAGATTATAGGCGTATTGACTTACCCCAGACCTTGATCTTATAGTCGTCGCCTCCGGTCACCAACAACGGTCTACTGGGGTGGATAGCGACCGCGCGAACCGGTCCTTCACCAGGATAAGTGCCAAGCCGGTGTAGAATGTTGCGGGAAGTCACCTTCGTGTTCTTCAAACCGATCTACTAAGACGCCCATACGGTAGTTCCAGAGCTGCACGCTTCCATTGTGCAGCGAGGCGGCGAGCAACGGCTGTGTCGGGTGAAAAGCGAGGCCTGAGGACAGCCTGTGAGGATCTGCGAGTTTTTTGCAATGCGACCTGCGTACCCTTCACACGATTGCTCTTGGATTCGAACTTCGTAAGCATTACAGACATGGTGGATTGCGAGGAATTATCAAAGTGTCGTCACAGGGGAGAAAAGTGAGCAAGTGAGCTGGCGATGTTCTGAGTCCAAGGCACGGAAAATGAATGATAAAAAAGTAGTCTGACGCACGCGGATTGCCTTGCTCTGGTGTTTTTGAGTACAGTATCAAAGTCGAAATGCGCTCTCGAGAATCGTCGCGCGCCTCTCCTTCGTCGTGGCCGATTGCCAAAATAGGAATCTGCCTCCAACTACAAACTCACCACCAGCCAAATCTTATTAATTGACTCGAGCTCGAGGGGCGTTGGCGCATGGGGGTTTTGGGTCTCACACCATTCTTGCAGAAAGCATGGTAAGTTTTTCTTCCCTAGTTCTTTTCGTGTCTCACACTCGAGCAGTCCACATGTAATCACGCAGCTGCCCAACCGCTTCAAGTCCCTTTCCAACAAGACAATAGTAATGTGACTGCGACTGCGATCTTCTCCATTCACTCTGCCTAATCCTAATCCGGTTCTATTTAGTGATGGGACTCTCGTCACGCAACGCTTCCACTTTGCGCCCATGCCCCACGAGTATAGGCATATCTTGGGGTGGTACCGCCTTATTCAAGAATTCAGGGAACACGGAATCCGAGCTATATGCGTGTTCGACGGTGAAGAACGGACCACTGCAAAGAGCTCTGAGGTAAGCATGGTCCCCTCCCCTTTTTTTTTTTTGTGTGTGTGATTGACGCGACACAGCAAAGCCGCCGGCGAAACATACGGCGTACAGACGCCTTCCGTGGAGAGATAGAATCAGACAGATTAAGGCGGCTGCTAGATATGACAAAGGACTTGAATGCTCTGCGCCTACTTGATAAAGACGAACGCCTGCACATCGTGACGTCCCTGCGGGAACATATGTCCAATTTTGAAGGCAATCTCGTGCTCAAGCCGCTGGATCTCCCGAGTCAGTCATCACCCATAAGTCAGTCTTCTCGGAACCGCCTCTTGGATGCAGACCCTGCACTATCTCCCGGCGAATTTTCCCATTTGGAGGATGCAGATTTAGAAGATCTGTTTCATGAAAATTGCCCTTCTGTGAATACCACCGCAGTCGCGCCTCAAGATATCGATCTGATGTATGTCCCCCCCCGTGATTTACTCGCACAGAAATTAAGACCGCATCCTAGGTTCGCGAGTCAGTACAGCGCTGGGACCGAAGAACTGGATTTTCATCATGTTGGACAACTTCCTCCGTCGTTTGGCGTGATCGATCAAAGCGAAGGCAGATATGATCTCGGCGGCCCTCTCTCTATCCCAGATATAGAACTCCCAGAAGCCTATCAAGAGGGCGAAAAATGGCAAGGTCTGGCTTCATCCCTGACTGATCTCTACATGGACTACCGTCGCGGTATGGCAACAGTAGAGGTGATACCATCAGCTGTCACCTCAGCCACACCCCCAGTGGTCGATTCACAGGAATTGGGAGAGCCCGCTGATGTTCAGACCGAACCGACCGCTACCTCGTCTCTAGTCCACGGCACTTCGCGCGTCTCTTTGGGACCCGTGGACCTGACCGATACTCAAATTGCCCATGCCCCCATGTCCAGGACCCAGTACCAGCTGACTGTAGAAGAAGGTAAACTCTGGGAGAAGCTCACAGATCCTGAGGGGGCGTCCGACCACGAGGAGTCGCCAACTGAAACTGTCCTTGCGTCCCTGCGAGAGAAGAGTTGCTTTATGGTCGAGTCCCTCCTTCGTCGTAGCAATCCCCCGACGGTCATTACGTATGAGGAGAGTAAGAGCATCTTGCACGCGATGGGCGTGCCATGTATCGACACTACAGGCCCTTACGAAGCGGAGGCCCTCGCCTCCTCTCTAGTACTGAACGGCTCTGCAGACTATGTTGCCAGCGAAGACACCGTATGTTGGGGGACTCGGACACCTTTCTGTTATCCTTCGCTCACCAAGCCTTGCTCTCTAGGACGTGCTGGTCTATGGGGCACCTCTTCTCCGCAATATCACAAGCAAAGAAAAACCCCTTTTGCACATTTCAGGCTCAGAGGTGCAGTCTGCGCTCCGTCTCGACGCCGCGACCTTCGTTGACTTTGCCCTCCTGCTCGGGACGGATTTTACACCACGTATTCGGAACATTGGCCCATGCCGAGCGTTACAATTTATCCGCAAGTACGGTACGATAGAGCGCATCCTCAGAGAAGAGAAGCGGTACGTCCCACGTGCAGGTGTTCCGCTTCGCCCATACCTCCGCGCTGTACGGGACGCACGCGATGTGTTCGTAAACCTTCCTCCTGTACCCGCACCACAGATGCTAGAGCCAAAGGAATATCGGGAAGGGGACGTAGCCGCGTTACTAGAATCACATCGTCTACAGCGCTTTCTAGAAGCAGATACACTTCTTGGCTCTTTGGAGGGCAACTACTTCAATGACAACCCTACAATTACGATCTAATTTTGCTTGATATGGAGTGCAATTGAAATTCACAAAGTACTTCATACACGTAGCGTAAGCATGCTGCTAGCGTGTTGCTCATGACAGATGGCTGCAGGCAAATACAGTAGGGCGTTCACAGGTCGTGAGGAGATGGTCGTCAAAACAAAACAAAAAAAATTCTACGTGTGATCACAACTCGCTCTTGAGAATGATGCTATAACACCGTTCACAGAATGGTTTGTTCTCCCGCAAGAAGAATGATGGGTCGTCGAACGGTTTGTCACAGCCCTACATACCAGGAGTGAGTTGGTAGGAAACGAGCGCCAAAGGCGGAAACATACGGTACAGCAAAAGCACTCCCAGTGATATTTCCCACCGAGAGCCTCCACGGCCTGCATTCCGTCCCGGATGCCGTTCTTGCACTTTTTGCATTTCGGGGAGCGGAGTCTTACGTGACACGTCTCGCAATATGGGTATCCCTTGTACACGGTAAAGCCGACATCGTCGTTCTCAAACTCGCCATCACCCTTGAACGTGATGCCTCTCGCACCGTGTGCGCTTTGACGATCAATACTTGGCGCCAAGAATGGGTCGCCGCACTCAGAGCAGAAGAAGTGTTGCTCGTGATACGTGCGCTTTCCAAGCTCCGGGTCGTCAAGGGTAATGAAGCGTTCATCTACAATCGCCGTCTTGCAGTGATAGCACCTTGGCGCAAAACGCTAGATCACCGCTCAACGGTAAGCGCCGAGTGGTCGTAGAGAGAAAATAATTGTACCTCGTGGTAATCAAAATGGCAATAAGGTTTACCGTCACGCTCGTAGGAGCTGACATATTCGAGCAGGTCGTCACAGTCAGAACACCGGAAGCAGCCTGGGTGCCACCGAACACCCATCGCACTGACGATGCGCCCAACAATTGGACCGCCACAACCGCCACATGCCAAGCCACCACCACGACGAGCAGATGATGCAGGCGGGAAAACTCGCCCGCCACCAGTGGCGGGCATCGGGATATTGTTCGAGTGCTCGTGGTTACGACGTACTTCCTCTGATGAAAACGTGTCGTCATCCGTGTCTAACGATGCAGTAGGATCGGAAAAGGTGATTTGTGGGAGCTCGGGCTCGGAAACAAAAATCGAGGCATTTACACAGTCTTCGTCGAGATTCCCATCACTGCACCCAGGGGCTGATACCGTTACTTGTGGCTCAGTCGGCGGTGGTTTTCCAGAGACAAATCTCTGGGAAAAGGCCGATGGAGGAGGACGAGAGACCACTGGTTGCTGAACACGAGGGCGCTCTACTGGTGGCTGGCGAGGGTTTGCGGGGGTGACAGAGCGACTGCGAGACCGTTGATGGTTCGCAGCTGATGGTACCTGAGGAAGACTGACAGTTGTTTTCTCCGGTGACGATGGAACAGACACGGCGCTGCGATGTGAGGGTGTAGGCAGATCGCGAGTATAAACTTTATGGGCGCTCGATGGCATGGACCGGGTTTTCATTGGAGGGAGAGTCCGTGTGGAAATACCGGAAGGAGAAGGAGAGCGCCGGAGAGAGGGTGGTGGCGCATCATCTAAGTTGACATATTCTCGTCTTGGCTTACGTGTGTGGCTGGCAGTGGACCGTTCCCCAGTGCTGGGGATAGGTGCACGCGGAAGAGAAGGGAGGGATGTCGGCCATCCTGTAGGCGAGGAAGGTTGTGAAGCGGCGAGTCCGGAGGAGCCTGCTCCAAGGGGAATTGTAGGGGGTGAACGCATTGTCACTGACTGAGTCGAACGATGGCTTGACTGTACAGGGAAGCTCTGCGGTGGGGGATCCGGAAGTGTCGACGAGCGACCAGCGCGACCACGAAGAGGTTCTTCATCCCTGCCAATCGACGCTGGCACTCGAGTATGTCTGGCATTATTGTGGTTAATGACAGATCGGGATTTGGGAGGTAAATCTCTTATTCCGTACTGTGGACTTGGTGTCCCGCGATCCAGTTGGTGCGCTTTGCCATTTTGGGATGGTTTCCCATCATCGACCGACGAGGCAGGAGAAATCGGACGAGAAGGCAAGGTACTCTTTGTTGGGGAGACAGGCCGAGGGGCCGATGGCCCAGCAGTAGTGTAGGGTCGGGACGAGCCGCTGGGACCGGATTTGACGGGAGATGGTGGTCGGGTGCTCGCTCTCACAGGAGAGGAGGAAGGATTAGGAAGTGCTCGAGAACGTTCACCAAAAACGCCAACCGTGGGTGGAATGACGGGGGGTTTTCCAATGGAACCGTCGAGTGGAGAGGGTGGTAAAGGTCGTCCGCTAGTGAAGCTTTTGGTACGATCGCGTTGTTGGTTGTCCTCTGCCAGAGTGGCCGAGTTTGGGGCCGAGTGGGTCGAGTTGACAGCCTCCTGTGAGCTAGATGCACTGGCAGCACGATCAGAAGGCTCAGGAAGGGTGCGTTTCCAGTAGGGAACAAATCTGGTCGGGTGAGACGAGGAATCTGCAGGGAATGGCACAGACGCCCCAAAAGAAGCGGAGGACGGTTTCATGCCATCCTTGACCGGGCTAGAGCTCCGGGTAGCATCTGAGAAACTACCTGGGGTAGAACGGGGAAGGGGGAGTGGACGCCTACTACTGGTGGGCGAGGTAGGAGAAGCCGAGGGAAGAGAAGGCAGGGGCTGAGTTGGGACAGTAATGGCTGCACCGGGAAGTAATGTAGGTGTTTGCGACGAGTGACTATGGGACTGGGGCGGGACGGGTACTGGGGTAGGTCCAGGTGTAGGTAGAGGAGGACGAAATGGAGGCGAAGTGAACTGTGATGGGGGAGCACCAGGAGTGGGCAACGGCCTCCGAGAGAGGCCATTAAAAACAGGGCTTGTAGGTGGGGAAGTATAGCCTACATGAGGAATGTCTGGTGATTGCTGAGGATATTGAGGACTTGGCGCTGAAATTGGGCTGTGACCGGGAGCTACTTGGGATGAAATGTGATCGACGTTGTGTGAGTGGGCAAGATAATGTAAAGGTATCGGGGAAACGGGCGTTGGAAGTGGCTGGGCTGCTGGCGGAAGCTGATAAGTGGTCTGACGAAGTTGACTGGGCTGATGCTGCGAAGGTCGAAGCTGTTGTGGGTAATCGCTGTAAGGGGATCGTGACCCGTCAACGCTGCTCGGGCGATGTTGTTGGTAGAAAGTTTGATTGGACATGATTTATGGCGTGTCTGGAGAGAATTAGTTGTCAGTGTGTCCAATGAGTTGATCCCGCAATCATGAGACGAACAGGAACAGGAACGCCTTCTTACCTGACCATCCACATGGACACCCCCGCACTCACTCGACAGTTGGCAACGCAACGGCGACACACAGAACATATCATTCATCACGTAATCATTCCGCTCCATTCCTCCGCGATAACTCGATGTCCGCTAGCAAACCTAACTTGGACGGCCTATTGATCTTTGAACAACCGTTTGCTAGGGTTAGCTGCATATTCTCTGTTTTTCTCGGGTTCATGTCTTCCCTTAGGTTCCGTACGAGAACTACCGTAAAGTATTTCGCACCGCTCAGAAGAACATCGAGCGTGAACTCGGGGCCATACAGACAGCCTCTAACGACCTGGAAAAAAATGCTCAGTCTTCCTGCCGAGAAGACCCTCAGGGAGCTATCAGGTCCCTCGAGGGCATGATAGACAGAGTCGAAGGTCTCAAACGAAAGGTCTATATCCCCCCCCTTCATTGAGCTTGCTCGCTCACTCCCCTATTTGAAATTAGCTGTCCGATCTGCAAACGACTGCAGGTTCACCTACCTTGGATGTCATGCGTGAGAGATGCAAACACCTCGCAACAATCGAGGGTATCGAGAATTCCAAGGACTCTGAATATGCACGATGGGTCGACATCCGCTTAGACAGATGGATAGTAGACTGGGTCCTCCGGCACGGCCGGGTGCAGACTGCCAGGCATATTGCCCAAGAGAAGGGAATCGAGGCGAGTCCCAAACCCCTTGTTATTCCCTTCCTCGCTAAATTGTATTGCACGGTGTTGCTAGGCTCTGGTCGATATTGATTTGTTTATGGACATTCGTCGGATAGAGGAGGCCCTCGGCAAGCATAGCTGCTCAGAAGCACTTTTATGGTGTGGTGAAAACAAGAATTCCCTTCGCAAGTTCAAGGTATCTCTCTTCCATCGCCCTACTTCCCTGCCTCTGACCCCCGCGTTAGAGCACGCTTGAGTTTGACTTGCGTCTTCAAGAATACATCGAACTTGCTCGCGATCGACGAACCACAGACGCCATTGCCTATTCGCGGAAGCACTTGATACCGTGGCAGGAAAGCCACTTAATGCAAATTCAACAGGCCTCTGCATTGCTCGCATTCCCACCTACAACAACGTGCAACCCATACAAAGTAAGTGCTCTCCAAAAAACACAGGCGTCGTCGGGTTTTAAATCGTCACATAGCGCCTGTATGACCCCAATCGTTGGTCAAACCTAATACAGTCTTTCCGTCTCGCCATCTTCAGCCTCAATACCCTACCCTCTGAACCCTTACTGCATCTCGCTCTCTATGGTGGCTTATCGTCACTAAAGCTTCCGACGTGTTACGACCAGGACATGAGAAACCACGACTGCCCAGTCTGCGATCCCTGGCTCGGTAAACTTGCGGAAGAGGTGCCATTCAGCCATCACGTTAATTCGACCATCGTCTGCCGCTTGAGTGGTACAATAATGGACGAAGATAACCCCCCAATGGCGTTTCCTAACGGCTATGTCTACTCCAGAGAGGTAAGTTCTCTATATTTATCGCTTCCCGCGCTAAGCGCATCTTCCTCTTCCCCCTTCCATGTTTCACCTGCGATATCTTTTTTCTCACCTCTAAACCCGATCAGGCTCTGGAAGATATGTCTGCCCAAAACGACGGAAAGGTCAGATGTCCCCGCACTCACGAGGAGTGTGACATCTCGAAGTTGAAGAAGGTGTTCATATCATGATTTTTGGGTTTCTTGTAAGCTCTTGTATCCCCGCGCACGATGTTGTATTATAGCATGCCTTTCTCATCATCACCACTCCCCTGGAACGGTCACATCGTCTTTCCGAAAACCTCGGGGGATTGCACCAGCAGACTGGCCATTGCAGCCATCTTTGTCGCTTCCGAAGCGGTAAAGTTACGAGAATCAACTGTCCTTGGATGGCGATCGGCTTCCAGATCGCTTTGCTTGCAGCCCCAACGCCTTTTTTTTTTTCATACTCAGTGTTTCTATGCTATGGACTCATCAGATCAGAGACACCAAAACTACTCTGGAAAATAATTTTCATTATTGCGCGGTGTGAAGTCTGCGGACAGCGATAACAAGGACATCTTCACTATCCTGGCCGCTTGCCTGAATTCAAGACGAGGTACTTGATGCGCGGTAACTAGGCCACTTCTGTGGGAGGAACGAGTATGCACCGAAATGAACTCAGGAACTGGCCGACACTCGCGGCCTCATCTGCCTTAGGACAAGCAACAGACCAGTTCTGCGACTGCTCTTCTACAAGACGTTTTCCATGACTCGCTGCTTAGTCTTGCTCCGGTTGCCTCATGACATTCATTTGGGACTAGCTGCACTAATTCGATTGGTGTGCGGAGGTAAGAAAATCGAAGGCGGACGCACAGTTCTCACGACCATCTATCATTTAGATGTGATGGCTTATCGTTTGACCTACCGGTAGTAGATGTACATTGTACACCCAAGCTTGGCGACATTCATTCCAGACGGCTTGTCCATCAACACGAGAATGAGAGTCGTGACATCGATGGAAGTCTCTTGCTCTAACAACCAGAGAGAATGAAATTTTTGCGTTACCACCGATGGAATCACCCTTCTCTTTCTGAAGCTGGCGTTAAGAAGGAGAATGGTGAAACTACTAGGCATTTCAAGTCTCGACGACTTCCAGACTTGCCGCGTGGGTCGCCGACTTGAATACAGATACTGCCATGAGGCGTTTTTTTTTCTTGCGCGAATATGTTACGCAGCATTGACACCTTGAACACCCGAGAACGAAGCCCTCACGGACTTTCAGTGATACGACCCCCACAAAGGAATAAATTCATCGAAATTTTTAAATTGAAGGCCCGTGCCCGTTGAGAAGCCATTAAGAAGGGTGGGTCATTGCGGCGCCTCGGCCCTGAGCGGCCTGAGCGCGTAAGCCACCAACGCTATTCCCCTTCCCCCAACAACTTTAACGTCTGACTCACTCAGGGAGGAACGAAACACGAGGGCCATACTTTACCCAGTGAGGGATCAATCCCCGGAACTTGTGCCGTAATGCCGCGGCGACCAGCTGTTCACTCGGGTGCAGTGCTGGTAGACTGGGATAAATAGCAGCAATACACCGCGATAAATAGTTGGGTACGTGGTGCCCAAGGATGACTCGATATCTGGACGTGAGGATTCCAAGTCGAGACGTGCGCGTGTTCTTGCTGTGCCGGCGCGCTGCACCGCATTGCCAGATCTAGAGTCGGCCATTGGCCACTGGCACTCATTGGGACAAATGCAGCCGAAATTAGATTCACCATCTTGAGACGGTGAGGTACGGGCCGGAATATATTGCACCCTGGAAAGGTAAACAGCAAGACACGAAGCAGTGCCAGTGATAGTGTATTATATCCAACTGGCAGTCACCACTCTCAACTCCCACTCAACAAACTCTTCAATTGGCAACCACGGACCGCCGGAGCATACCCCATATCCATCCTCCGTTCCTAGCGCTGTTCTAGTCATCTTCTGTCATCGCCTCCTTAGTTAAACGCTCACTGCGGCGTCTCTATGACCCAAATTACTATGTGACAACGCTCAGGTTCATAGACACGCCCTGCCCGCGGTTTTGGCCCACGTGTCTGGACGACACAGGCTTACTCTCCGTCTCTCCACTCATATGTTTCATCAGACTCGGCGCCAAGTTGACGGTGTTTGTTGCACTGCGATCAAGATGACATACCGTGGGGGGCCAGGGTTCACCGTTGGCTCTTTGGACTCATATCATTTTACTTGTTTCTTCCGTAGTTCTGACGGATTGACAGTGTTTCCTTCTTCGTCGCTGATTGTTCCTCCACCTCCGTTCCGCCTTGCCGCTCGCCAACATAATATAATGGAACTGCGATCCGGAATCCTTGTTCTAACCAACTTCTCCCGTTTCCAGTTGTATTGGTGATACCTCCAGCAAACCCCCACAGAACCCTGTATCACGTTCCATACATCGAGCATCACCCTACCTGCACATGTCGCAACCGCAATCCATGTACTTTGTTCCCCAGGTAACTGGCGCAGAGAACATGCTTCACCATGGCTATATAGGACTCACGTTTGGAACGTATTCGGAGACATTCTTTGCTTCAGTTCTCAAAGTGTCTCCTCGATCCATCCAAGTAGGCTTCTCGGCGCCCGGATGGCCAACGTCGTTCTTCATCGCGCCCATCACCTCGTTAGCCATCACCGCCAATGCGATGTCCTCGCGGGGATTCCTCATCATGGTTCTCGACTATAAGGCCGAGTTAACGAGGGGAACCATCATTCCACAAGGGCTATGGCTCCCACAGACCCCGCGCGATATGCGCAAATACGTGACGGACGCCGTCCTCCAACTACCAATTTTCCTCCGCCAGGACGACGGGTCAATCGGGATGTCGCTGTCGGATGTAGTCCTTGGAAACTTCAGAAGACTTGTTGACTCTGTGCAACAAGTGAACGTGGGTGGCAGGACCTCCGTCCATATCCGGATCAATGTGAGTTGCGTGCCCGCCGCGTGTTTCTCATTGTGTTTATCTCCGCACCCCCAGTGGCCTGGCTATCATGAGTGGAAGCGCCAATTCCAGACACGAGACGAGACTCCGAACCGTAACCCGATAACCTTTGAGAAATTCGTGAGGCATATTGGTCGCTCCGTCGATAAGTTCATGAGTGTAAGTGCCGTTTTTTTTGTGGCTCTCTTTTTTAAGAACCGGGTCATTGACCATGGTTTAGGAAGCTGTTTCAGAAGTACATCAAGGCGACCCTCGCTGGCGCATCGGGTTCAACGGTATCACCCGCAATGATGTCATATTGGTCGGCGTCGTACACGTGTCCTCGGGCAGTTGGATGCCCATCATTCAGCTCAATCGTCACCTGGCCTGAGTGGGTGTCTGTCTGTGTTTCATAGGTGTATATTTTACAATAGCCAATCACCTTTGTCCTCCACGATCTGATGTTTCGCGCGTTTATCATTTGTAGATACACAGCTATTTATTCAACTTACTGTAATGTGGGAATATAGAGCCCCGTATTAGACCTATGCCCGTTCTCGTTCCCAGAGGCTGTGGAACTGTGGCCCGACGGTTTAACTTTAACTATACATCAGTCGCGTTTTCGTACACCATCCCGCTTCAACGGTGAAGGCGCTGGCTTGGCGTCATCGGCGTTAGCAGAAGAGGTGACAGTTTGGGGATCTCCGATTTGACGCCATCATGTTGTTCGGTTCGTCGAACATCGAACATATCTTCTGGGTCACTGGTAGACGTGCATTTCCCTGTATTCAGTTATTATGCAGTGGCGCTCGTCTGCAATAGTTCAGGCCCATCGTCAAACCATATGCGATTCTAACTTTTTTCGGACAGCGCTGGACTTGGACCGCGTGGTACTGTCATGGCCTCACCCAGCCGCAAATTGGCCATGGGGATCATTTGCTATAAGATAGCCGGAACTCGGGTCCATCGCTAGTTCCTTGTTCCTTGTTTAAACTGGGCGCAAAAGTACTGTAAGCCCTTGTTTGCGGATTTTATTCTGACCAATGGTCAAAAAAAGCCCACACTGCGGCTGCGTAGCGCACAATACAGTACGTGATTTTCCCACGGACTGGTTACGCTAGCGGTTAGCGGAGTTTCAACGGAGTGATGCTCAGGGGTTTCGGTCGAACACGCCTGCGCACTATCGCCCATCTTCCAACCTCGTCAGCATTGACGGTTTTGGATGACTACGGAGCGACTAGCAGGCTAAATAAGCATAAGTCGGGAATGCAGGCCGGCCGAATGTTTGAGGAGGGATAGTGACTTCACGCTCCGCTCTAAGGTTTTCAATTGACTGTTTATTGTGCAGATCTGGGTCAGTTTCGCTTAAACGCGACGCCAAACAGTCGGGACCTAGAATCTATGTAAATAGAGAGACCTGTTCTAGGTCCCCCTCATGCTACTAACCCCCATCTCAGATTTATATCCGCCTCCTGTGCAATGCCATTGGTAGAATGGAGGCTAGTAACCATCACATGGCTCGTCGCAACTTCGTGTACGCAAGAGTCCGTTCAACGAACGCTTTAAGGAGTCGTCGTCGTCTTCGTCATCTATCCGATCCAGACCACCAATAAAAATCGCCAATCACTTTCATTGGCTCCTCACGATTTTAGGGGGCTGGACCATTGATCAGGGGAAAGTCCGGCCAATGACTGCCCAACATGGGGGTCGTGTGCTCGCCCTACCTGTCCGGGACGTCCATACCAGCATATTTGTCCGCCTGCATCCACGCTTTACCGGCGCTCCATATTTCCTAATTTTATAAAACCCTAAACTACGCCTGGACTGGACTGGACTTATCTCCGTGTCGCGGGCGTTTCCGCCCGGGTATGCTACTCGCAAGCAGGGCTGGGCTGCACCTATTCCCGAGTTTGTGCTCCACTGGCCAAACCCTCCAGCCGAGCTTTCATCCTGATTCTAGCGTTTCTCGCTTCATAATCTCCATTCGCCTCTGACATCGTCGACTGCGACACTCTCTCCTTCTTACACCCTCCCTCCACTCCCTCCTTTGCCGGAAGACATATCTGTGCTTTCCACGATCCACGATGGCGCGACGATCTACCTACCAAATCCGCTCACCACCCAAGGAAGTGTTTCCAGAATCGACGCTCAGCCCCGGTGGCCTGCAGCTCACGACTTTATTTTGGGATACGGGAATCTTATTTCATCAGGGCTCTCATGCGGGTGCCAGAGTTGGCAATAATTTCGAAGTATTCGGCTGTATTACGACGCGTGAGCCCCCGACCCCTGTCTCCCACCTTCATATTATCTGACCTACGATAACTGAATCAGATGTCAGTGCTAAATGCAATGCGGTAAGTGCTTGATTCACGGTCCCAGCGGCGCCGAGATCACTTGGTTTGAGGGGAGAATTGTGTCCTGATTTTTGTGCCTAATTTACAGCCCCCCCATCCATCATTCTGGCGACGTATCCCCTCTCCAGGAAGTTCATTCTCACTCACAAGCCCCATTACCCCTTTCACATCGACGACCTACCAAGGTGGGGTCCATCGACGGCATCACCCTTTCCCTCGGAATCATTCACCTCATCCCCAACTTCCTCCTCACACGACGACTGGGCCACCAAACGAGCAGTTCTCACAACAAGGACGTGCTACGACTCATTTGCCAATCAAACACGATGATGACCAACGGGCGTCTTCTGACGGTGCAGTGCACCACGCATCCGAGGCCGGTCTAGGGCCAGTCCAGAACGGTACGGCACCTGGATCGCCTATTGACAAAGAGGCGGGGTATTGCCGCGGCGCCGGGTACCCCAATGTCACGATGGGCAACTCCGCACCCCAGGGCCATAATCGCAATCCACTGTTCCAGAATGCCACGGGGCACGATAGGACGGGTGTGGGTGGGGTGCGCAACGGCAACATCGATATGAACAACAGACATGCCACCCCAGCAGGGTACCCGATCGTCCAACCAACCTGACCATCTGTATGCAAAGAGAGGTCGTTCGTCGAGACGACTCGCACGCTCACGAGAGTCAAGCTTAGGGTCAGTCAGTCCTTCAGTCACAGTGGCATCTATGTTGGGGTCCATGGACAGACAAATGACGTTGGCGATCGTTCTAGGAGTGTATGACATGGTCCAACCGGTATCATTTCGAGCACACAGGAGCGGTTCGTTTCGCGCGGGATGTAATGTAATATTCATCTTTCGGGAATAGACCCACTAGTGTGACGCCGTTCGTTTCCATTAGTATGTGACACGATAAGAGTCCAGGTGTGCTGGAAAACGCGTTCGTGAGTCTAGATACTAGAATGGCAACTTCTGGGTCTTCTTCAGCAGATTGGATCTCCTTGCCAGCGGCAGCGGCTTGCCCTTCGCACGGTACTAAGCGAAAAAGAAGAATGCAAATGTCAACGAGGGAAATGGGGGACCGAAGGGAGGAGAGACGATGTGACGAGCAAAACACAACTCGAACAACAACACGCACCTGTTTGAAACGCTCCACACGTTTGTCCATGTCACGCAGCAGAATCTTCGTGCGGGTGATGCGCCGCTCGCGCGTACGTTCCCACTTGTGACCCTTGAACATCCTCTTCTTCCCGGCGTAAAGGCGGTTCCCGACGTCCGCGCCCGCAACGCTGCGTTCTCGTAAACTTCCCACCCACTCCACAGACCCCTTCCACGCGGCGTCTGAATCGTCCTCCTCTTGTGCGGGCCGCCGATTCGTCAACCCGCTGACCTTGACCTCCTCCGCCGCGCGATCTGCCGCGGGATGATGATGGGTCGACGCGGCCGAAGCCGCAGAAGCCGCGGTCGTTGTTGCTACCGCCAGCTGTCCAGGGCTCATTTTGGGACCTGGTGGGAGGAGATGCAGCGTCCCGCTAGCCCGCGCGTGCTTGATGAGTTCGGCCTGACGACGCAGAGAGTACTTTGGCGGTGCCCACCGCCCCGACTCGGGGTTTTTGTGTGGAACGAACGGGTTGGGAATGGCCCCAGTTCTGGGAAGTTGTTCAGGTGTCGACCGCTCGGAAAGTTTGGAAGTAGCCGGGGAAAATACGGTCGGAGGTGGGACAAGCTCGCGTAGTCGAAAGCGCTTGACTGCGCGAAGAGATTGGGACATATTGTCGTCGGGGGACGGGAGACAACGACAGCGAGGAACTGGACCTTGCCACTGTCACCGACAGCAGATAGTCGCTAATAGTACATCACGTGCACGCAATTTACGTAAATCTCACCAACCCAACTCTTCACCGAGTAAGAACAAGAGGAGAGTTTACAACGCCGTTACCCTTCATTAACTATTGGTGTCGAAGAAAAAAAAGCTTCCGATCATATCTTTCAATCTGTCCATCCGCTATCCGGGAATCCCCTGTTTCCATGTGAGGCATTTTCTGCAATTGCTTGTGATCTAGGCCCCTTGCCGTTCCAGCCAGAGGGTCCTTCACATGAACGACGGCCGCCGTCAGAAAGGAAAAAGCAGGGTCGACAATCCGATCGGAGGTCAGCCCTCTGCGATCACAAGGCGGCGTGGGCCGTCGCACAACCGTCGTGAACATATATGAACGGGGGGTGAGTAAGGAAGGCATTGACGTGAAACGCCTCGCACGCGAGGGCGCGCATAAGCGCCGTTGTCGCCGTCTTCGAGGGCGTATGAAATGGAAATAATAATAATAATATCGTGTTTGGCAGGTCTGACAGACCAATGGACAGGCGAACGTACCGTAATCGCAACCCCCATTGTGAAACGAATTCATGGTCCGAGAAGAGGGGCAAACGTCGCGCGTGAGCACGTCCGAAGTCCCCTTCATGCCGACCCTGCTGCCTTCTGAACAGAGAAGATCGTCGACCCAGACGCCTGACAGTGGTTCGAGCGCGCTGCCCTCGAGTCTCGGTTATTGTACCGCGCCGCGTACGTGAGCGCCTGCAGCAGCGCATCACAAGACCACACTCCTATAGGGGTACAGCACGAGGTACCTGCTTGCGTGCGACCCGTCGTCCCCGTCGTCCCCTCCTCCGCGGCTCGGCGCGCGAACGGCGCAGGAAACATCAGGAAACATCACAGCAGTCTACTTCGGGGGTCACAGATGCACGGCAGGAAGGACAAGAGGGACGGGTAGCAGTCGGGCGAGAGGCGCATCCGAACGTGGCGTGCTCTTCCTGCCTAGCAGCGTGCTCAGCGCTCGGCTGGGGACAGTACCAGCCCCTGCCTCGGAAATACCTACGTTGGTGTGTTGGACATTAGTCGACGTGATTGGACATGCACCGGTTGTCGACTGACGGCATTCGAAGAGGAGCGGGAGAAAGGCGATTCCGAAATCGGACGAGCACGCCATGCCGCATACGACCAGCTCATTCTGCATCGTAGCACACGGAGGGCCCTCTCTACTGGTGACGGGTCACAGGCCATGATGGACGTCGATACATCAATGCATGGAAATGAGGAACTGAGGCTGGATGGAGGGTGTGATCAGTACCTGTAACGGCGAGTTTTTCTTTTGAATTTCGAATCCCCTACTTGGCGCCTCGAGGTACAGAACCCCATATAGCATTACCATCACTGCGGGCATTCCCCTCTGCCTTGTGCAATCAGGTGTTCTAATTGAAAGCGGGCGGTGTGGGTGACCGACTCACCGACGCAGGCGGATCGGTTGACACGCAGACGTAGTCGTTGAAATAACGACGTTTACAACACGAGATGTCGACAAATGAAATGTATTAGGGTTGACAACATTTCAACTAGTCGACGTCGATGGGCGACCCAACAGCCATCGCAAAGGCAGGTGGACTGCTTGCTGCAACTCCACACTTTCCAACTAAGT
>JAKELK010000257.1:0-86401 GCA_021525775.1 Lactarius deliciosus
GGTACATCAGTAGGTCTGGAAGTGAGGGAGTTGTTGAGCGCAGAACTAACAAGCAAGGTAAAGATAGCAAGATGCTAGTAGACAAGTTAACTTCAGAGGGGAAGTAAACTCTATATATATACACACCTAGTAGACAAGTTACTATAGACTGTCTGTGAGTAAAGGTAGTGTAAAGAGAAAGTAAAAAGGGACTTACACTTCAGAGGGGAAGTAAACTCTGAAGTGTGAAGGTGTAAACAGCAGTCCTTATATACAGGACGCTTAGCTAAGAATGGTCTGTGCGCACTGGTGACCCAAACACAATACATGTGGTCTGTGCGCCAGAGGGAGAAATGCCATTGGAGGGCAGAGAACAATAGCTGCCTAAAGCAGACAATACCGGTATCTTAATAATAGAGAACAATAAGAGTCATGTGTGACTCTGACAATAAAGATAAACAAAAGCGGTCCGTACAAGTCCGGAGTGTCCAAAAGAGTCCATAAGGGACAGATACCGAATATAGTATATGGGCTGACACAATCAGATCCCACGAGACATGTGACTTATGCAGTCGCGTCTCAACATCCCTCCATGATAGGGGCAGTCCATGATATGACAGAGGTGATAAATTTGGAGCGTGAAGAGCTACGCAGAAGATTGGGATTGAGGTTGAAATCTTGGTAAGTCCTGATAAAGGGCTATCTTCTCTAGAAGAGACAAGATGACGTTCCATCCATGGTCATTAGCGCTTCATTTGTCCTTGATACAGGACAACTTTTTGAAGGGCTGGAATTTGTGACCAAGGTCCAACTTCTTCAGGGTTCTAAGAAGGGTTTTTCTTAGCTCCAGAGATCAGAGAACATGTTGTGCTTTTGACAATGTGATGTCCTTGTTGATAAACCAAGGATCGACGACCATTGACTGTTTAACAGCACTATGTTTCTAAACCAAGGATCGACGACCATTGACTGGTTATCAATCCTATGTTCTGATTCTCTTGTTACACCATTCCTAGGTCAGCTACCATTTTGTCAAAGGGGTCTTTGGGCAGGGACTTGGTGAGTCCATCTGCAACCATTTCCCCAGTGGGTGTACGTATCAGGTCTATGACCTTATTCTCTACGTATTCCCTGACTACATGGTGCTTTATTAGGATGTGTTTGGACCGCCTTCCAGTGACTGGGTTTAATGCTAAGTCTACAGCACCCTTGTTGTCACAGTGTAGGGGAATTGGGGAGGTAACCTCATACCCTAGTTCGCCTAGGAAGGTAGTGTACCACTGAGCTTGGTTAGAGGCCTCAGAGAGGCTCATGTACTCGGCTTCTGTGGTAGACTGTGCAATGGTCTTCTGCTTTCTGGTACACCATGAAATGGCTCCATTGGCAAGCAGGAAGACGTAGCCAGAGGTGGAGTGTTTTTCTTCCTGATCTCCCCAGGAAGAGTCACAATAGCCATGAAGGCCTTCTCCACCATTCCCTCCAGCATAGCGTAACGCATAGTCCTTAGTACAGTTAAGGTATGCCAGGACATATTTTGCTAGGCGTAAATGCTGTGGTGAGGGATTGGAAGCAAATTGGCTAAGGCGTGCAACAGCGAAGGAAATATCAGGTCTGCTTCCAATCTGCGCATAGAGCAGAGACCCAATTATCTGTTGATACTTCTTTATCTCAGAAGTAGAGGCCTGATCGTCATGTTTGATCAAGTGTGCCTCGGCGCCAGAGGGAAGAGGGGTATATACTGGGTTGGAATCTAACATTCCAAAACGCTCAACTACATCGTGGATGTAATCTGATTGGTTGATTTCCATAGTGCAATTTGCACGGTCTCTGGTGATGTTAACACCTAGGTAAGACTGGATTTCACCAAGATCAGTCATCTCGTATCGGCTTGATAGAGATGCTTTCAGATCATTGATCTTTGGTAGGGAACTCCCAAGTATAGTAATGTCATCTACATATAAGATCACGAAAAGTGTATCACCCCCCTCTTGAAGATGATATACATATACTCCTGCATCAGAGTACATCCGCGTAAAGCCTAGGTCACAAAGGACCCCATGGAATTGCATGTTCCATGCGCGGGAAGCTTGTTTGAGGCCATAAAGGGCCTTCTGTAGTCGGCACACAAGGTGCTCTGAGCCAGCTGTGACGAAACCGACAGGTTGCTCCATATAGATTTCTTCCTCCAGTTCCCCATGAAGAAACGCCGACTTGACGTCCATCTGGTGAATATGCCAGTCTTCAAGCGTAGCCAACGCAAGAAGTAGTCTTAAGGACTCAAAGCGGGCAACTGGGGAGAAAGTTTCGTCAAAGTCCACCCCCTCTAGTTGGGTGAACCCTTTTGCCACTAGCCTAGCACGAAAGCGACCATCCGCTTTCTTTTTGAACACCCATTTACACTTGACCACCTTCCTTCCTTCAGGGAGGGGTTCAAGTCTCCAGACATCAAGCTTGGTGAGAGCATCCAGTTCATACTGGCATGCTTCAAGCCAATCACCTGCTTGTTCAGACTCCATGGCTTGCTTGTACGTCTGTGGGTCCCTGTAACCGGGTACCTCAGCAGCATTTAGCAAGTCCATCATTCCCAGCCTGCTGCTACCCTGCACGAATTCGTCGTTGTCCTCTGTGTAGTAGCGAGGATTCGTGAATCGTACCCTTGTGCTCCGCCTTGGGCGTGTAGGCGAGACTACCTGAGTGTTCCTGGGAGATCTAGGGGTTTCCCTAGGAGGAGACACTTCCCTGTTGAAATTAGGGGCAGGTATAGGTGCAGCGACAGCTGGCCTTGTGGAGCGGGTACTGCGACGACGTGTGGGTGCAGGATTTGTAGGGGGAGGTGCTTGGGAAGGGGGAGTGTGATATATTGTCTGGTCTGCCGGAGCAGGTGTGGAATTGGGTGGGGTGCTAGGCTGTTGTAATAATACAGGTGCCGGAGGTGGTATGACAAAGACTGGTGTAGTCTGAGGCACTGTAGGGGCAACAGCTGGTGTAGGCGGGCTAGGCACTACAAATATAACTTCACCGCTGGGAGCACTCAGGGGTTCACCAAACGCGGGAGAGGTAGAGGGTTGTAAGTGTTGAGCCACAACACTGCGGGATGGGAAGGTGTCTTCATCAAATGTAACATCTCGTGAAGAGATGAAGCACCGGCTATGTCTATCCCAGAGTTTATAACCCTTAGAAAAGGGTTCATAGCCCACAAACACGGCTTCCTTTGATTTAGGATCTAGTTTGCGCCGGTTGTGTTCGGGTACATGATAGTAGGCTTTGCAGCCAAATACTCTAAAGTAGGAGACATCTGGGACTGTACCATCCCAGAGCTCTAGCGGAGTTTTCCACTGATTCGAACGAGTGGGAGTGCGGTTATAAATTTGCACAGCAGTTTGAACTGCTTGCTCCCAAAAGCCAAGGCTAAGGCCTGCATGGTGGAGCATGCTAGTGCCTTTTTCCATAACCGTACGGTTAAAACGCTCGGCTCTCCCATTCTGTTGTGGAGAATAAGGCATAGTGAGCATATGCTCGATTCCTGCTTCCAGAAGAATGTGCTTTAAGTCGTTGTTGACATATTCGCCACCACGGTCCGAGTGTAAGGATTTGATGGGCTTGTTTAGTTGTTTTTCAGCCCACGCCTTGTAGTGTAGGAAGGCGTCCTTAAACTGGTCCTTTGATTTCATAAAGATGACGACTGCAGCTTTGGAGAAGTCATCTATGAACGTGGCGAAGTATTTGTTGCCCTGGATAGAGTTGCTCTGTAGTGGGCCAACAAGGTCACTGTGAACGACTTCAAGGGGTTCTGAAGCACGTTTCTTGGAAGGTGGAAAGGGTAGACGAGTAGATTTGCCTAGTTCACAACCAAGGCAAAGTCCATCTTCCACAGGGGAATCATTTATATGGAGTCCTTTAACTGACTCCTGAGCATATCTTTTTAGCGCATCTTTGGACATATGTCCCATGCGCCTATGCCAGACATCAAGGCTCGCAGATGCAGGTGCGCGGACAGCATTCATAGCATGTCCGTCGAGCCAATATAGCCCGAGAGCCTTGTGTCCTTCCGCAATGGTCTCTCCTTTGTGTCTGATTGTAAAGGAGGTGGCATCAAAACTAACTATGGCGCCCTTTGAAGTGAGGCAGGGCGTGGACAGGATACGCGAGTGCGTATTTGGGAGGTGGAGCACATTTGATATTTTGAGGTCAATGCCTCGATTGGTGCGGATTGTAATAGAACCCGTTCCAACACTTTGTAGGAGAGTGTTGTCACCAAGGAGGACATCAACACCTTTGTGAGGTGTGTAGGTGTCGTAGTCCTCAAGATAAGGTGTAAAATGTGCTGATGCTCCGCTGTCCATCATCCATCTTGATGCTGTCTGAGTACGATGGGTACTCATCATGTAAAGGGAGACCTGAGGTACCTCATGTACCTCCTCTATTTTGCCAGAGCCGTTGACTATAGTAAATAGACGACTCTTTGGTACAGGTATGCTATTGGCCGCAGCAAACCTGTTTGCCGGAATTGAGTCCGGCGCCTCAGTAATGGTATTCTGAGCAGCTTTCCCTCGCTGCCCAGCCCTTCCCTTTTTAGCGTTCTCCTGATCCCGCTTGAGTTTGTAACACTCTGGCTTTTTATGGCCAGGTTTTTTGCAGTAGTGGCAGATTACGTCCGAGGACGCAGAGCTGCCTGATGCCTGGGGAGGCGAGTGCTGGGGCCTGACTGGGGCAATCTTTGTAAAAGATGCCGGAGGGCCAGCGATGCGGGATTCCTCATTGATGAACCTATTAATTAGGTCCTGAGGGAGGAGATTGGCAGGGGGGCCAGATGCGAGGATGGTGCCTGCTATGGTGCTGTAGGAGGGGGGAAGCGCATCTAGAAGAATGAAGGACATTTGCATGTCCGAGACGGGCATTCCCTGCTCCACGAGGGTGTTCCTCAAGTCCAACATTTTCTGGAGTTGAGGTAGGAAGGGGGTACCTTCCTGAAGCTTGGTATTTGCCAAGCCCACCCATAAATTGAAGGTGGCCATAGAGCCAACCTGACCATAGAGGTGTTCCAGCTGCTGGAACTTGTCATGGACAGTTGGGAAGACTGCCATGGACTGAATACCGGAGAGGACCTCCGACGTGACTGAGAGGAATAGGAGGCCAGTGATGACCTCCTCCTGCTTTGCCCATAGGGCCAGAATTGCCAGACCTTCATCCGTAGGACCTGTTGGTCCTACCACACCTGCTGGTAGAACAGGGTGCTGGGGAACGGTCGCAGGAGCTGAATGAGTGAGATACCTGCTGCACCCATTCATCAGCATCAAGGACGTGAAGGTTGTGGTCCAAGTCTGCCAGTTGGTACCATCCAACTTGGAAAGGACGACGGAGGGAGGGAAGGTAAGGTGGAAAGACATTTGAGATGTTTGTAAATCTGGTTCCGAGGAGCAGTCAGAACCAGTCCAGATCTTGGTAGGAAAAGTAGAGGTCCAGCCATAGGAGCGCTATAACTCCATAACACGTAAGGTGTCATGCCTCAAGTTGTGCGACTTGGATGTATACTATAGTAGTGGAATCATTTTAATGATGGCTGCCTTACTACTTAGTCTCCATGGCCCAAATGTTACTAAGGGCGGATAGTCATGCACGACGCCATAGGTTTCAAGCAAGAAGGATCATGGGGGCATTGTCCGGCGAAGGACGCTCCGAGTCGATCTCTAGCCTAGTAGCATGAAGGCTGGGGCTACCCAAGAACTATAGTAGAAGGGTAGTACCCTAGAGAGGAGCCAACAGCGAATTCCAGAAGCAATGAAAGGGATCAACTCCCATAACAATTGCGACTGTCGTCTGTGGAGTCTCTAGAACAGACCATTAAGGGTCTTGGTACTAAGTAACTAGAATAGTGATACATGCCATGCAGCGAATCCTGCACAAGGGGAGCGAATACTTCTCCTGGCAGAGGTCTACTCATAGCTACTATGTATATATCATTATAGTATAGTAGCGTCTCCTAGTTGTATCAGAGGGAAGGACTTCTGGGTTTGACTATTAACCAGGCCTTCACACCCCTTAAAGTGACCCAGGTATTAACCGAGTATCACCCAACCATTAGAGAGGCTTATAGCCGCAGGGGTCTTCCCCCTTTGGCCTATGAAAGCACTTCCGGACGAAGACCGGGTAATGAAATTATAGTAGGAGTAGTGCGCACAGAGGAATTTAAGGTCACATGGGACCTTTCATGAGAACCTCCTTAGGAGGCTAGCCAAAATGGCACATGACAGAGTCATGGTGGACGAGAAAGGATGTGTCGAGTGTAAATGAAAGAGGATGCTCACTGAAGGTAATGAAGACGACAAAGATGTGGTCGGCTGAGAGAGCAAGGTGACACAAGTAGATCTGTAGTAGAAATGGCGAGTTAGTTATTAGGCGTCAGGGCCCATAACCTGTTGAGCGCAGAACTAACAAGCAAGGTAAAGATAGCAAGATGCTAGTAGACAAGTTAACTTCAGAGGGGAAGTAAACTCTATATATATACACACCTAGTAGACAAGTTACTATAGACTGTCTGTGAGTAAAGGTAGTGTAAAGAGAAAGTAAAAAGGGACTTACACTTCAGAGGGGAAGTAAACTCTGAAGTGTGAAGGTGTAAACAGCAGTCCTTATATACAGGACGCTTAGCTAAGAATGGTCTGTGCGCACTGGTGACCCAAACACAATACATGTGGTCTGTGCGCCAGAGGGAGAAATGCCATTGGAGGGCAGAGAACAATAGCTGCCTAAAGCAGACAATACCGGTATCTTAATAATAGAGAACAATAAGAGTCATGTGTGACTCTGACAATAAAGATAAACAAAAGCGGTCCGTACAAGTCCGGAGTGTCCAAAAGAGTCCATAAGGGACAGATACCGAATATAGTATATGGGCTGACACAATCAGATCCCACGAGACATGTGACTTATGCAGTCGCGTCTCAACAGGAGTTGACGCCATTGATAGTCTTTCGCCGAACTGAGGAGAAAACCCGTAGGGAGCATTAGGGGGAATAATGGTCTCGTAATGGTCTAAGATGGCCTGCAGACGAAGTGTATGGTCCCTGAGGTCGATATTACGAGAAACAGATTTCAGGTAAGCTCCAACGCTCTCTCTGCATTTTGATACGTTGAACCACTGGCCTGGAAGATCGCACCAAATCTCGGGCCACCGTTCCATTGTTGACCGCGATGCCTCTGACGTTATTCCTCCAATGGACTCGTCATATTTCTGCTTTCGTTCCTTCTTCTTAGCGGCCTTCGTTCTGGCTTGGACCTCCATAGTTTGCGCAGGGGTTTGCTCTAGGGGACGAGCAGACTGAGACATCAATTTTACCAATCGCGCACGGTCCGGATATGTGCCGTCTGAAAGTACGTAGTGAAGGTCTGAAGGGCGTGTAAGATCACGGAATCTTGTGTCTGTCGCAAAAATTAGAATGAGTGGAAGGATATCCGTGTGATTAGTCGCGCTGAAGCTGGCTGCGGGTAGGCTGAATGCTAATTTGATCCTGGAGTCTCGAGGATCGCGGTATAACGCTTCCTGACAGATATCGTATATCCTGAGCCAATCCTTCGCGGCATCGAAAGTAAGCCAGTATCGACTATATCGCAGGGAAACTCCATTTCCGGCTGGGCCAACTGATTTCCATGATTCCATTGTATCCCACAGCTTGAGTGATTTGCGAGAAAGGCAGGGCCGGTCGTTCAAAACAGACCACGACATCTGGTAAGCAGCATGCTCAGCGCCTTGCCCGTCGGCTGTGTCCCTTGACTTGTGCACGACGTCGTCTGAGATTGGAGCGTGCGAATGCCTCAAGTTTTGCAAGTCACGTGGATAATACACATTGTTACGAGAGGCTGCTCGAGTCAGCAATGACGCTTCCCGATGAGGAATCTTGAAGACGACGGGTTTGTCGTAAAGCGCTTCAATTGCATGTGCGTGTTCGAGAATCGAAAGCACAGCCGGATGAAAGTCGTGGTGCTGTGAGAGAACAGGAAGGCTTTCCCACTCCACCGTAACCATTGACCTTAGGTGTGGCGGGTGATACACTCTGCTAGGCGTCAAATTGCCTATTGCTTCCAGGAGTTTTGCGTCCTCGTCCTCGTCTAGTCTTTGAAACGATAGGAAAGCGGCGCTTTGCAACATATTAAGGGATTCCTCGGTCCCGGTGTGTCCGAGTAACGGATCGGGGAGGCAATGGCTCGTGAGCGCGTGCAAATAACATTGGTACAGCTTGCTATGCAGGCTCACATTTCCTGTGAGGCGTCCCAGATCGGTGTCGATGGTATACTCATGCCAGTGGACGTGCCGCGCCGTTCCCGTCTCTATGGAAACGCGGGAAAAGTCACCTTCCAGTCCAAACTCGATATTTCCCTGTGGAATAATGACCCGTCGCGGCATCTCTGAAGAGCTGTTGCTCGGGCGCAAAATGAGTTGATTTTTGAGTCCAAACATGGTGCCGCAAGACTGAGATTCATCGATGACGTAGCCGGGAATGCTTCGGCACTCCAGTTCTGAGTTGTGATTGATGAAGAATACGAGGCGCAATCGACTTAGGGAGGCTTCTAGTGCCTGGTTTGTGTGCGTGACGACAATATGCTCCGGAGATTCCAGCGCAGAAAGAACGTGGGATATCGTTTGGAAGGTAGTTGAGCGAATATCGATCAGATGTACGGGTGCAGCGCTATTTCCAGAAAACTTGTGGAACGTGGACCGGGTATCATCTGCACGGATAGTGAATCGCCAGTTGCATGGATCCGGTGTCCAAGGGGATTCAACAGGGCGGAACTCGACTTCTCCGGTGCCAAGGTCAAGCCAGTGTACATAGTCATCCACGAAAGCCTTCGGGAAGTCACCAACGAATACTGCGCGTGGAACAAACTGTAAGAGTCGAGAATTCTCTGGTTTCCGGGCTTGCAGAGTTAGATCTCCATCGCTCAGCGAAAACAATATCTTTAGCTCGCGTCAGCCGCTGCCAAACATTGACGATGACCAAACTCACCTGATACCCTAACACACTTGATCTCGTCATAAATTCCATCGAAGGGATGTCAGCAGGAACTACATCAAGAACCCGCTGAAAACAGCACATGAACATGTGTGAATAAGCGTATTTCAGAATAATGATAACACTCACGGTTCCTAGGACACTTGCGTAGGTTGGATGGTCGATGATCTTTTGTGGCAGTCTTCCAAACGGGTCCCCACCGATGAGTAACTGCCCGGTCAATAGGTTATAATGCACCTCCTGACTACCCTTTACGATACAGGAAATCCATCGTGAGTTAGGAATGGGGAGTACACGCCAATTCGAAGAGGTTTGCCGGCGGAACCCGGTCCATAAATTTGTGAGGCCGCGATCGAAGCCTGATGGGTTAGACTTTACAGAGTATCGGAGAGATGGCTCGAGAAAATGGAGTAGGCGACGATGTCGATTGAGAAGCCGAGTGAGATAACGAGAGTCGTCGTCTTTGAGAATCGATGGGGTGTTGTCGTGCACAATCACTGCGCAATGCACAGCTATAGCGATATCGCTGTCGCTAGAAAGTATCCCAGGGACATGCTCCAGGCAAACATCGTAGGTGGAGGAACACGTCGCTGCCAGTATGCACAGCCGTCGACGCAAATTAGCGCGTGCAGTTTCATCGTCGGTCGTCTCTAATTTCGAACCAAGCTCGCTAATCCACCTATGTGCTACGCTCCGTGCCCTCCGGAGTAACGCATAGGCGCTTTGACGAATATCGCGGTCGTGAGATGAAGATAGGAGCCGGCTGGTTAGAAGAGCTACAAATTGTTGGATCAACGGCGGGATAGTGAAGGGTGGAGTGAACATACCAATAGTCCTGACGGTGACCTCCTCTAGCCAGTTGGCTTCTATTCTTCCAAGAAGACCCTCAAGTTCATGTAGAAGGGTCCATCCGAAGCTGGGAATGTCAAGGTCGGTGTGCCACTCACGTACACCATCCGACGATGGGCCAAGATGCCACGCCGCCTGAGTGATTAGTGTATGTACCTCCTCGCGGCGAAATGAAAGCGAGGGCGATGACAGCTCTCTTGCTATGTTTAGCCATTGCAAACGTGGCCCGCTGCGCAACCCAGAGAATGCGATATACTCGTGAGGGCTCAACTCCGGAGGGCAGTCAGCCTGAGCAGCGATCACCTCATTAGAAGTATGATGTGTTCCAGACACAAATGAGTGGATCTTGTTATACGGAGACGACATGGGGACAGGAGGGGCACAGAAGTTTGCGATGGTAGATCCAAGAAAAGGCCGCCCTGCCCAGGATTTGGCCTTACGATCAAACAATTTATAGGATAGCCCATTGTTGAGTAAAACCTGAGATTGATTAGCAGGAATTCGAACCGCCTTGTAATGACTTTGGTCGCGGAAAGAGTTCGTGGTGGATGCGATCGTGATCCGATGGTATGAGTAACGCACTGCCCAAGGTTTTAGACCAGAGAATGTGTCTAAAAAAAGCTTTGGTTTGTCAGCCTTGACAGGCTTGGCGTTGGACATCCCAATGTCGCGGAGAATCTTGTAGGTTACCTCGCGCCATGTGGAAAACGCACGTGGCGGAGAAAGCTCGAATACTACCGATTGTATTTTCTCTGGATTCTGTGGGAGTGGCCATTCATGGATATCGATCTTCAAGCTATTGGCTGACTTCTCTGTGCGACATTTTTGACACTTTGACTTCTTATGGTTCGGGTTTCCTTTCTTGTCCGGTATGGAGGTGTGACTCATCTCTGAAGCCGCGTCCTTAAGTGATTGATGCCGCTGGTTCAGAGAATGGAGTTCAGAAAGCTTTTGAGTCTGCTCTCCCGAAGCACGTTGGGTGATTTCAATATCGAGTTGTTGCAACCTTTGAGAAGTACGGAAATACTGTACGGAAAATGACGATTCGGTGATATTGTCCGAGAAGATGGACGTCGTGTTGGAAGCCTTCTCATGCCGCTGTAAAATATACTGTTCAATGAGCATAGCACGTCGTAGGGAGCCAGAGCGATGGAGGAGCAGGGGATGGAGGAAGTCTTTAGGAATTTCCGGTGAATAAAGTCCTAGGAGAGGGCACTGTTGGATGGCCAAAATATCCAACGCCGTCCAAAGATCCATGACTGTTAACATCATAACTGAGTTATCCTCGGGATCGGCACCGTAGATGACCCTCGCAGCGGAGAAATACTCCTCGATGCAAGTCGCAATCACATCCGGAGCGTTGTCATCGTGGAGAGACGCGTCGACCCAATTATCCAGATATCTCTCAACGGACAATTCGAAGTCCGCGAGAGCAGCGCGATTGTCCTCTGCGACAGCGGCCGCGAGTCGGCCGTCCAAAAAAAGAACAAAGTTTGATGTATTCGCGAGACGTGGTCGATGAGAAGGGTTAAATTGCTTCGAGGTGTAGCCGCGAGACGTCGAGGAAAGTGCCTTCAGGAGGTATAGGTGTGAATTGTCGAGCGTGAGTGTGGAATTGCTGACGACGTCCAGCTCCTCGGGGCGCCACGCCAAAGAGACTGATCGGCTTTTCTGAAAACTTGTCCACCGTTTTTGAAGAAGCTTCTCTGTCTTCTTCGCGGCGCGGCACACAGCTCGATAGACATCATCCGAAACAGAAGGACCTAGTTTCAAAAGACGTCGCGCCATCTTGACCCTCATCAGGTAAAGCGTTTCGCTTGAAAAACCCATTGTGATGGAAATTTGGAGGAGATACGCGTGGAAAAAGAGCATAAACGTTTTGTATATGTCGTTGTCTAGAGAGGTTTGGAGGGCCACCCTGATTACCAGCCATAACGGTGATCTGCGCCAAGGTTTGTAAGCGCCTTTCCAAAGAACTTCATCTCCTATTCGCTTCGTGATACAATGTACAGTGGCCGGTTGACCGAAGCCTCTCAAAATTCCCACCAATAGCTGAGATATGTATCTTGGGTCAGCGCTCTCGCGAACTTCGCGTACAGTGGATCCCGCCTTGACCGTGGTCGCAGTAGAATCCAAAACGTCGACGTCCATTTGGATGAGAAAGGAGGAAAGCTCCTGAAGAAAACATTCGTTGAAAAAGACCTCGGGGGAGACTTGGACTGCAGGACCGGGATAGGAGCAAATGAGCCTGCCATTGGTAGACACGACGACGCCGTTTGGCGGAGTGACTTCGAATATCTCAAATTGAACATGATCGATAGCCACGCGAACGACGACTGCGGCATTCTGCTCTCGAACATGCATTACGAAGACATCTGAAAGTGAAGGTGAACGACGATACAACACGCGTGGGAATTCGACGCACCTCCGACAGCAAGATCTGATAAGGCCCCTTTGACTTCTGCCTCTTCTAGGGGTGCCGCCGCAGTCTGGTAGATGGTTTCCATCATTTTCATCATCCGAGCCCATATCGACTGCTGAGCGGGCGGGAGGTACTGGCAGAAAGTTCGAGCGGCTTGTATAAGGACGTGGCATAACGTTGCATTTGTGCCACATTCAGCTTTTTCCGTTGGGGCTTTTTGAGGAAGCCTCGGGGGGAGAAATACGTGCTGGACAACAGAAAGTAAGTCGTCGGGGTTGATATCAGTTATAGGGGGATCCATTTTCGTTCGAAGGGACGGTTAATGAGACACAAGAGATAGAGACACGAGAGATAGAAGGTCCCTGACCTAAACCCTTGAGCTTGCCAACACAAGCGCCGCCGCACGGACGCCGCAGCAAAAAGGTCATCCACATGATTGGTAGGCGCTAGGGTGTTGCCGGTGAATTACACATGGTTCTTGGTGACGTCCTGCCAAAGGGGTACTGTATCTGTTATGAGAGGACTCGACTGTATTGCGAGAGACACTATAGTCACATGTGAACAAGCCAACCAGTTGCCAGGTCATGGAAACGTATCGATAAAAACACGCAGGGGGACATCGCGATTGATTCACCCCGGCGCGCCCATGAAAACATCGTCTTCGCCCCCACCCAACTCACTAATAACGGCGGCGGACATCCCACGCTCTGTTGTCTCGGCGCGGCGTGCATCGCGCAGCCTAGTGAGCGCATCTAGTACGCCGTGCCACGCGTCACGCTCAACGCGCTCCTCAAGCAGACCACGCGTCTGTTCCTTCACGCCGCCGCCGCCGCCAGCATCCGACAAGAGTTGCTGCCCTCCAGGAGCAGGCGGTGAGGGGAGCCCGACACCCTGCGGGTGGGACGAACCCTGCTGGCGGGGCGGTGAGGATGGCAGGGGAGATGCGTGCGGCGCGGATGTGTGCAAGTGAGGAGCGGAGGGCGGCGAGGGCCATTTGTATGCTCTGCGGCGGCTGTAAGTCAGAGGGAGAGGGCAGGAGCTGGTGGCGCACGTCGAGGGTTTCAAAGTATTTTCCGACCTCGACAACGAATTGTTCGCTGCGCTCGTCTCCCTGCGGAAGCCCGGCGTCTGGAGCGTCGGTTTGTGGGAGAGCGAGGAGAGCGAGAGAGGAGCTGGCAAGGGAGAGGAGGCGGCCGATATCCTGGAACGCACGTTAGCGGTAAAAGAACGCGGATGGAGAGGCGAGGCGGGGACGTTTTCTACTCGACCCAGGTCGTGTATTTGACGAGCTGTACGAGACGAGTTCCATATCACGTTGACACTTTCGGGGATATCGGGCCGTGAATTGCAAGCATTGCTCAGCTATATCGGAGTTATATCGGTCAATGCACATCTGGCTGTCATGTCTTCGCTCTTCCTGCTGTTTCTTGGTCACTGCGATCCGAAGTTTGCCGTTACTATACATGTCGTCTTCTGGTTTGTTTTCTGGTCTTTAGCACGGACACCTCGTACTCACGCGAAGAACGCTCCATACAGATACGATGCGCGGCTCCTCGACGCACTCCCCACTGTAACTGTCAATGTGATACCTCCACACGTGCTGCTCAACTCCCCAGGCGGCGGGTGGTCCGACCTCCCCTCCGACTCCGAGGATAGCTTCTTCCTTATGCCTGACGAGACCGCCGACCTCCACCGCTCACATGCGCGCCCTTTCCCCCGCGCCCTGCCTAGATGACGACAATGACGCGTGGGGCGGTGACGTCGGAAGAGGTGAGCACCTTGGCTCATTTCATACATGGTGCCAGTACAGCCAGACACGGCACAGGCAGATGGCGGCACACGTACGCGTCAACAATTCGTGTTGACCCTGCTCATGCTTTTACCGATTATATATAACAACACCATCTCTACAATAATCTTTTACTGTACCATCCCAGTCTTTTCTCCGAGTTCACCAACACATCTCCGAAACAGTCAGAACACCAACCAATAGTTGGAAAAAAACGAACTAGCACTGTACAACTTGGAGAGAGTAACTAGGGATTGTTGTTCGACAAGATCATAAGAAAGAATAATGAATAGGAGCTACACACATGTGCAGTGATGTCGACTTGCGTCGGAGGAGGTCATAGATAAAACATAAAGGGACCGATGTCCTATCTCCCAAAATACACAAATAAATACTCTCATCAGTTCTTCACAAGCAAGGTCATAGTCGACAAAGTCGACTAGTTATGTACGTACACGTGAAAGGGCTACCATCCCATACCGCGCCTTAACAGGAAGCCTGTTCACGATAACAAGCTTCGTTCTAAAAAAAAAGAAATCGTTCGATTACCTTCCCTGCGCAAACACCAGCACACAAAATGATCAACAGGACAAGCCTTACAAGCAAGGCTTCAGTCGACGAAGTCGACACCTAGTGAGAAAACGAGATAACAATACTGGTGATTGCCAATGCAGGTGCATGCAGTCTGAGCCGTAAGTTTTGTCGCACACGACAGGCCGACCCGGATTCGGAGGGAGAGCCTGATTGTGCTTTTAACAATCAACAAAACTCGTTTTCCTTTCTTGCCTTTCGCATTTCGAGATCTCACCTGAGGCCCTATTACGCATGCTGGGTGTGTTGGCACACTGTGGAGTTGGTCGTGGATCGCAGTCAATCATCAGATGCGTTCCCCCGGAACATTATAATTTTGCCTTTCTGCGACAATGAGTTCGAGATGTTGCATTGGTCATACGTATGTCGTCGTCATGAAACGTAGTACCCAGAGGGCAAGTGGTGAAATGAATGAGGGTTTTTCCACATCACGAGAAGGTTGAACGGGTGTGAAAAATAAAGAGGGAGAAGAAAAGGGTGTGTGTATGAAATAAAAGGCCCATCGAAAGATCTTTATTTAGCCCGTCAGACCTGGCGGAAACCCGGAAAAATCTACTTGGTCTTGAACGGACCGTCCACCGACCGAGTACGATATTCGTAGACGTAACCGGATGTTACTCTGCGTGCCCAAACAAAGCAAAAAAAAGAATGGTGTGAAGTCAGCACGCACACATTCATTAGGGCAATAGTAGGGCATTGAGGGAGGAAGGAGGACAGGAGAAGACTGGATATGACAATGACGAACTCACACCGGCCGGCGCAGTAATGCGCATCTGTTGCGTCTCTGTCGCCCCCGGATTGACGTCCGGATGCGACATGGGTTGCATCTGCAGCTGCTGAGTCTAGCGACGGCGGCGAGAGGGTACGAGATCATCAATAAAATGTATCTCTCATGGTTTGTACGGGCGGGTTGCTCACCTTGGGGACGGCAACTTGGAAGTTGATGCCGGCCACGGTGCTGCTCCCCGTCACCTGGAACCGCGCGAGGATTTCCACCACTCCCTTCTGCGCCGCCGACCGTTGCGGCGTCAGCGAAATCACGAGGTCGTTCTTGTTGTACGCGTTGTAAGACTGTAACTTCGATGCGGCAGGCCTGGGCGGGGACGCTGCCGCAGCAGGTGCGGGTGCGGGTGCAGGTGTGGGCGCGACAGTCGAAGTCAAGTCGAAGAGGCTCGAGGGGAGTGACGACGCGGCTTGTGTCGGAGCAGAGGGAGCGGGCGAGTCGAAGAGGCTGAGGATGTCGCTGGCGGTCGTCCTTTGCGGCTGGGAAGCTGACGTTGGGGCGGTGGGAGACGTCACACTCGAACCGCCAAAGATCTCCGCGAGTAGATCTTCGTTGGTCTTTTGGCCACCAGGTACGGACACCACGTGCTCGGAGGGTGCAGAAACATCATCGCCAAGTAAATCGGCCTGTTTAGAGGAGGTTTCTGGTGAAGTACTAGGTCAATCAAGAAATGTCCACGCACACTAATTCCGGTCCTAGTTGACCCGACGGGCTTATTCTCGCTCACTAGTGGCAAATTGCTCGGCAATGGTATAAACGAGACATGGTCAAATGACATACCGACTCCGGTGACAGTGGCCTTCAATTCTGGAGGAGGCATACGCTCCAGTACGCCTACCCGCAGTTCGCCAAGTGAGAAGAGGCTTGCAAACTCGACCGCACGCTGCTGGAGCTCCAGTTCAGGGTTCGTTGTGTACCCAGCAAGGACAGCGGCGATGCGCTCTTGTTGATTGGGACTCGTTGTTGGTCGTGATGATATCTTGGTGATCGATGCAAAGACAAATTGGCGCGCAAGGTGGTTGGCATATGGTGAGTCGAGGATGGAGAGGATGAGGTCGATGATTTCTACGTCCGTTACCTACACTCCGACGGAGATTATTAGAAGACGCAAGAAACAAGGCCATCCTCCGTACCGCTGCAGCCTGCTCCTCGTCTACGAGTCCGCCCTCGATCAGAATCTCGCTGTATTCCCCTAGAATCCATGTAGCAGACAGAGTCAGCGCCTCTTGCGAGATGTCTGCACGAAGGGCGGCGTAGAGTTTCGAGGCTATGTATGCTTGCAATTCGGGGGTATGGGCAACGAGTCGGATAAAAGCTGAGAGTATTTCCTCTCGAACGTAGTTTCCAGCCTGTTGGGAAAGCCGTCGTCGTCTTGAACTAAAAAGCAATGCAGAGATTAAGGACCAACCAGCTTCAAAACCCGAAGGAAAGTATCAATGTGCCACCGCTTGTTGGGTGCAAACCGTTCGGCAGCTAGGCTGATTTGAGTAGTCATGCCAAGCTTGAACTCGTTGTCCGCAACCTCCAGGAAGGCTAGTAGCTCCCTGGTCATGACGCGAATGTTCTGCTCGTTGATGAGCGCATAAGAGAGTTCTAAGGCCCGTCGTCGGATGGAAATATCACCATCTCTCAAACAATCAAGAATGGTGTTGCGATGTCGTTGAACAGCATCAGTATTTGTTAGGACGACCTTATTCAATGTATTGAGTGCAACATAACTATCCACAGAGTGGTCAAAAAAGTCGAACAGGGAAGCGGCGAGAGGAAGTACGGACCGAATGTTATTGTCGCGGTTGCTGAGGAACTTCCCGAGTATGTTGATGGCCATAATCCGAAGACCGCTGTCTGCTTCCGCTTCAATCTCCAGGACGGTAAGGACGGTTTCATAAAGAATGGCGTTTCCGACATTTTTCGTCGAATCAGTGTTTGTTGCTACCTGTCGCGGTCGTGTGAAAATCAGCCTCGTGAGTGTGAGCGTTAAGGATGATCTACTTGGGCCAGGATGTCATTCATAGCCTCGCTGGATGTGGCGTGGCCCTTCCCTACAAGCCGGAGGAGCCGCAGGATTTTAATTTGGAGGAAAGGATCCGTGATACCGGAAACGTCGTGCTCTGGACTATATCCAGTAGTGACCAAAGATTTTAGATGTCGAACGAGAAGGGGCACGGCCTGAAAGCACACGTGTAAGTAAAGGTTCGGCGCTAGACGAGGAGTTGGATACGTTTCGGAACTCTTCGAGACACCCCGAATCGGCTTGTACCATGTCAATTACCAGCGTGATCGCGGTTAAAAGGACGCCGTGGTTGCGATCGGCCAGAAGGTTCTTAGCTTTGGAGGTAAAATGGTCAGAGAGGTCAGGGACCTTCTTAATGACGCGTAGAGCACAAAGGGCGGCCTATAAAGAGACGTGAGGAAAGGCGGATAAATGGATTTGTGAACGTAAATACGCACTTTCTTCCGAATGTACGTGTTGCTGGATCCAAGGAGCTTCTCGATCTCATTGACAAGATCCCGCGACATCTCCTCAGAGGCAATGTTTGCAAATGTGCAAAGAGCCAGCCCAACTGCATACATATTCGAGTGATTCATGTCGCTGAGCGAATGATCAGTAGGCCACAGGGGCGCATGCATAAAGACGCACTTCTTTAAAGAATTAGTGACAAGTGTGAGGACCTCTTGGCTCTCATCCAGCAAGAGCATGATCCCGAGGTATCCAAGCCGTTTGTCTGTGAAACGCGGGCTAGCGACGAGTTTCAGGCATTCGATCTGGCCAAAGTGGGCGGGAGAACCGAGCATGTGTATGTATAGGAGTTTCGCGACATTGTTATGTCGCGCGTAAGAGTCTTCCTCCCTGAAGGAGGCCCTGATGGCTGCCGATTCTTGTTGGATGAGTGCGCGTTCATCAGCGACAGTCTGGGTGCAGAAGGTGAGCGATTGTCGGGTCGTGCAATCGAAAGACCAGGCGGACCTTGCAGGCTCTGATCCCTTTGATGAGGGCTGCGTGGGGGATGAGGATTATTATTGCCACTAATGCATGCAGTGTACGACGCACCCTTCAGGTTGTGGTAAACCATCGCCTCTCCAGAGACCAGACAAAATTCACACAACTGGTGTCAAAGCACGGTACAATATTATGTAATCAGTCATCAACAAGTACACACACTCCCGCTCTAAATCATCTACAGCATTCTCCTCCGAGCTTCTACATGCCTATGGCCCTAGGATCTAAAATTTATGATCCATCCCAGACCCCTGGATTACTGGTCGGCATTCCAGAAACAAAATTGTGTGGGATTAAAACGCGGACTATCGACATGCGTCATATAGTCGTAGAGCGTATCCTAAGCAAACCGCCAGCGAATAGCTATCGCCCGCTTGTACACCTTATTTTGGTTCGCCGGGGCCGCTCCTAAGGCTATGAGGATATCCATACCTTGCCGTCTCACCATTCCCGCTACCGGGTGTTGTCGAGGATGCCGTTCAGACCTTTTTTTCTCAGGCAAAGGACCCGCAGGTTTCAGGAAGAAACCTCTGACAATCAGCGCTAATCAGCTCCCAGTACCTAAGTATTATATGACTTGCTGATCGTATTTGGCCGGATGCATCCCTGACCCAGTTCTCGAGGAGCAGCCAAACTCCCATATTCGCATCTGGTCATGGCAAGGTCTGTCATCACTTTTTATGAATAGCGCCGGGGACAATCAATTGAGGTCGAGATATCGAGATTATCATTACAGTATCTTTCGGGTTATGATAAGTATACAGCCCGTTGATTAACTTGTGCATTACATTATAAAGTACAATGTAGTCCAGCCATCCACGTATCGCTATGCCTGCAGAGCGACAACGTTCTTGGCGAATGGATAATCAGTGTATCCAGTCGCAGCCTCCGTAGTGAAGAATGTATCACGGTTATAGGGCGTCAAAGAGTGTCCTTCCTTCAGACGCAAAGGAAGATCGGGCTGCGATGTGGTCTGAGAAATGGCTTCAATAACTGCCGAAAACACGACTCACGTTTGCAATGAAGTGGCGACCAAATGCGACCAAACCTCCGTATTTCTCCACCGTGTTGATCGCGGCAGCACCGTCCATGCCACCTGCCGCAATGTAAGGGCGATCACCCCAGATTTTCCGCAATGCCTCGTTTGACTGAGCCCGGCTTTCATCCGTGACGTCTCCGTCAAAGATGCCATCAACGCGCGGCTCGACAACGTGAATGTAAGCCAAGTCTGGGTGTGCATCACGGATGCGTTCAATGAAGGTGGTGAAAGTAGGGAGCGGATCCTTCATCCCCATGTCTATGAAGAAGCATTAGAAGCTTGGAAAGAACTGCAAGACGACTATTCCTTACCTTGAAATTTGGACCACGGGCTGATGCGGACAGCTGTCCTTTCTGCACCAATAGCCCCCACAACCGCGTTGATCGCCTCGAGAGGGAAGCGCACACGGTTGTCTACAGATCCCCCATATTCATCCGTCCGTTCGTTTGACACCGTCTGTAAAAACTGATCTAGGAGGTAGCCATTGGCTGCATGTACCTCCACGCCATCGAAGCCTGCCTCCATGGCATTGCTTGCTGCCTTTGAGTACAGTTGAGCATATTCCTTGATCTCCGCAGTCGTAAGTGCGCGTGGAACAACTGGTCCTCCTTCGCCGGAATGACCACCGAGGGGGATAGGGCTGGGGGCAACGACATCAAACCCACCCTCCTGCCTGAGAATGGCAGGATCAGCAGCACGTCCAAGCACCCAAAGCTGGAGAAAGATGTAAGAGCCGTTGGCGTGGACAGCATCCGTAATCTTTGTGCGGCAAATTAGCGCATACAGTAGCTGTGGGACGCGGTGAAACACAAACCGTCTTCCATCCAGAGATTTGCGCGCTATTCCAGATACCTGGCACGTTCGCATATCCCGCTGCCTGAGGAGCGATGAAAGTAGCCTCTGATATTATGAGCGTTCCCGGTACGCTCGAACGCTGCGCATAGTATGTCTTTGCAAGTTCACCGTGGACATGGTCTTTGTTCGCACGGAGGCGTGTCAAAGGAGCCATCACGACGCGGTGTTGAAGATCGGTGGTCCCGACGCGGAGGGGCTGGAAAAGAGCAGACACAGAAGAGGACATGGGTTGAGGTTGTGAGAGGAGTTGTAGCAGTGGTAAGGCGATATGTTGATGTTTGAAGCACTTTCAGGAATGCATTTATAACCTCGAGCTCGGCCATGAGAACGATGCTATTCGTCGTATTGACCTTAGTTGTAACCACCAGTAGCTGAGTGGTGAGCCCGAGAACCCTTTGTCAACCCAGTGGTTTGTAAGCACCACGTCGGTCAGCTTGGTAAGCGCCAACTGTAGCATCATTTCTGTCCCGTTCATTCGTCATTCGGTGTTGGCTGGCCTAAGAACGCCTTGCGCTTATTGATTCTGCGCCTTTGCTCGCCTAAAACAGTACAGCAGGCGTGCTGCTTCACAGATAGGCTCAAAATCCCGGACACCGTTTACCGGCAGCCTGAGCAAGCAAACCGCCAGCGAATAGCTATCGCCTGCTTGTACATTTTTTTTGGTTCGCCGGGGCCGTCGCTCCTAAGGCTATGAGGGTATTCATACCTTGCCGTCTCACCATTCACACTGCCGACTGTTGTCGAAGGTGCCGTTCGAACCGTTCTCTCAGGCAAAGGATTTGCAAGTCCCATCCTGAAACGTCTGAAGATCAGCTCCCAGCTCGTAAGTGTTATCTATAAACGACTTTGCTGATTGTTTTTGGCTAGGTGATGACATCCCTGACCCAGCTTAGCAGATCGGCACGCACAACGAAATTGCGATGAGTACTGTACGATTCGACATCGCTTGCAGCTCCCACGGAGCAGCCCAACTCCCATATATCCGCACCTGGTCATGACATGGTCTGTTGACACCTTTTATGGTGAGCACCGCTCACATGGGTTGAGATCGAGATATCGGTCATGATAAGTACACGACCCATTGACTGACTTGTGTATGTACATAAAGTACAGTGTAATCCTGTTTCTATGGTGTCTAATTCACAAAATCACTCGGCCATCCATGTATTGCTTTGCCTGCAGAGCGACGACGTCCTTGGCGAACGGATAATCAATGTATCCAGTCGCGGCCTCCGTAGTGTAGAATGTATCACGGTTATAGCGCGTCAGAGAGAATCCTTCCTTCAGGCGCAAGGGAAGATCGGGCTGCGATGTGGTCTGAGAAATAGCTCCAATAACTGCCGATAACACGACTCACCTTTGCAATGAAGTGGCGACCAAATGCGACCAAACCTCCGTATTTCTCCACCGTGTTGATCGCGGCAGCACCGTCCATGCCACCTGCTGCAATGTATGGGCGATCACCCCAGATTTTCCGCAATGCCTCGTTTGATTGAGCCCAGTTTTCATCCGTGACGTCTCCGTCGGTGGTGCCATCAACACGCGGCTCGATAATGTGAATGTAAGCGAAGCTCGGGTGCGCATCGCGGATGCGTTCAATGAGGGCGGTGAAAGTAGGAAGTGGGTCCTTCATGCCCATGTCTATAAAGCTGCATTAGAAGCTCGGAAAGAAGGACTACGAGACGGGTATTCCCCACCCTGAAATTTGGACCATGGGCTGATGCGGACAGCTGTCCTTTCCGCACCAATAGTTCTCACAATCGCGTTGATGGCCTAGAGAGGGAAGCGCACACGGTTGTCTATAGGTCCCCCATATTCATCCGTCCATTCATTTGACACCGTCTGTAAAAACTAGTCTAGGAGGGAGCCATTGGCCGCATGTACCTCCACGCCATCGAAGCCTGCCTCAATGGCATTGCTTGCTGCCTTCGAGTACAGTTGAGCATATTCCTTGATCTCCGCAGTCGTAGGTGCGCGCGGAACAACTGGCCCTCCGTCGTCGGAATGTGACCCGTCACCACCGAGGGGGATAGGGCTGGGGGCAACGACATCAAACCCACCCTCCTGCCTGAGAATGGCAGGATCAGCAGTACGTCCAGGGGCCCCAAGCTGGAGGAACATGTAAGAGCCGTTGGTGTGGACGGCATCCGTAATCTTTGTGCGGAAAATTAGTGCATACAGTAAACGAAGGAGATGGTGAAACACAAACCGTTTTCCATCCAGCAATCTGCGCGTCATTCCAGATACCTGGTACATTCGCATATCCCGCTGCTTGAGGGGCGATAAAAGTGGCCTCCGATATTATGAGCGTTCCCGGTACGCTCGAACGCTGCGCGTAGTAGGTCTTTGCGAGTTCACCGTGGACCCGGTCTTTGTTCGCACGGAAGCGTGTCAAAGGAGCCATCACGATGCGATGCTGAAGATCAGTAATCCCGACACGGAGGGGCTGGAAAAGAGCAGACACAGAAGAAGACATGGCCGAAGTGACGACAAGGTCGTGAGACGCGTTGTTGTTCGAAGCACTTCTAGGAAAGCATTTATAACCACGAACTCAGCCATGGGAATGATACCGTTCATCCTATTGAATGTAATCACCAGACGGGTCCTCCGAGGACCTGTGGTCTGTGAGCACCACGGAGATCAGCTTTGTAAGCCAAGAACGTTGCGCTCACTGATTCTGTGTCAAAATCCCGGACACATTTTACCTGCAGCACTCATACACCTCAAAGACCGTGCGAGCCATCATCTATCTTCTCGATTCCTAGCAAACGTCCACTTCGAACGGGCATTGCTTGCGTTCTTCTAAGCGTATAGTTACCCGCAAAGCAACGAAAGGGCGTGCACTCTGTGTCTGTCCGCGCATCACCCATAGTGCCCGGATCCATCTATTCTGCGTCGTAGTGATTATCACGCCGATGTCTCCGTGAGGACGTTCAGACCGTCGAGATCCGCACGCACCTCCCGCTCGCAGACGTCAACACAACCACGAACGCCCTCAATGTAAAGAAGACGAGGACGGTGCATCGGCTCGGCTCTTGACTGAGGAACACTTCCGACGAAAGGAACAACACAAAACCTGGCGCGTGGGTCGATTCGCTCCCTACCTTCAGTCAGCTGGTTGCACGCATCCATGAGACACCCGTTCCAACACCGGCGTGATGAAGGCAGCAACACGGAGGGGATGAATAACCCACACAGAGTCGATTACTCAACCGAAGTTGCTGGCATACACACACTCTGGGGTGAAAATTCTTCAAGTTACATTGCAGCTGATGGGCCCGACCGCGCCAGATACCAGTTAGCTAGAGGCAAACAGGGGGATGAAAAAGTGTGCGCTTCATAATCACACGGTAGATCTTCTTACATTCGCAGAGCGTTTACTGTCACAGCGTCAGCCGAGAGCGGATAAGCGTGCCTGGCACGAATCCTCGAGAGATGCCGTAACTACAGTAGTTTGTTCGTGAGAAAGATCCGTGTCGCGAGTCTTACCAATCACATCTGATCTCACAGCCTCAGCCTGAGCTTGAGCCCTGAGTTAGTCCTCGTGGATCGGAAGGTCGGTACAGTCCACATTTCAAGATAACTTATGCACCCTGAGACCCCTTTAATGCAGTGCTAATAAGTTATCGCCGCGTATTTTGCGGAAGTTGTGTGTCGACAAGGTAGAGAGAGTTCGTCTCTTTTCAGTGGTGCTCAAGACGCCCGTTCTGTTATACTCTCCTGCCCTTTTTGTGATGGTGGTTAACTTCACTATTTTTTTAATGTGGTGTTGTAAGGTACCTTCCAAGAGGTCAGAAGAGGCTCCGACTCGTGGAGGCCGTCACATTCGCTACAGCTCATCATGCATCATGCATCTGACTTTCGCAGAGCGCCGGGTCCGAACCCGGAGTACACACTCCAAGATAGGAGTCGAAGTCCACTGGCCGCTTTGACCTCTCCTTGGATCGCTGCCATATTATCCTTTCGATGTCAATGTATGTGACACGGAATCATGATGGGGCCTTAGTAAGTCGGTGTAGCAGCACCGACGTTCTGTGCGATTTCTGCTTGATGCGGCCATGGATATGGACCTTACAGTAAGCAAACTTATGAATAAGCACTCAATTTCCCTTGGCTATGGACTCGGAAGCATATTAAGCATATTGCATACCAGATTGCCTGCGATTGGTCATTGTGAATAATCACCTCGGTCTACCTCGGTCTCGAGTACACAGATACCATATAACTTCGAGGAACGTCGTATCGATTCTTCATTGTTCTCTTCACCACACCATTGTTCTCTTCACCATGACTATTGTTCTCGTATGTAAACTGTCTTCGCCTCATTTCTACTTCGAGTGGTATGAGTCCTGACTGGCATGTTCTATTGCAGGTTACTGGTGCCTCTGGCTTTGTTGGCTCGCACGTCGTCAGCGAACTTCTGCGAGGCGGTTATACTGTTAGGGGGTACGCGGATATTCTGCAGTCCTAGAGTGTTGATCCGATGCTAACCCCCCCGCGCCGGTGTTGTCAGCGCGGTGCGAAGCCGCAACGTCGCTCGCGTTAACAAGAGCTACGAGTCCTTCGGCGACAAGTTTTCCGTCACGGTCATTGACGACTTGGTCACGTCGGACTTGTCAGACGCCGTGAAAGGTATGCGACGAACCGGGCCCGTTTCCTCGTATCCGATGGCTGAACATAGTTTAGGGGTCGATGCCATCATTCACGTTGCATCCGCGCTCCCCAATGCCAATCCAGACGTTGTCCTTGATGTACGTCGTAGCCGCACCTTTTGTTGTCGGAAAAATGGTTGATTAAGTATTTTTTAGGCTGCCGTTGCTGGGACCACTCGCATTCTCGACGCCGCTCTCGCCGCGGGCATAAAGAAACTCGTCATCACCGAGAGCGCTGTATCGCTCGCCCCGGCGGGTGATTTCTGGAAGGATATAACCATCACTGAAGAGTGTGAGTGCTCCAAAAATAGTAGAGGGGAGGGGGGGTACCCCTTCTCTCGCTTGCGGAAGTGGAGGTGTAACTAACGTGAATATGGGCCAACAGCATACACTACCCAGACGAGAGAAGACGCGCATAAGCCGGGTGTGTCCGAGTTCGACGTATACGCGATCTCCAAGAGCCTGTCCGACCGCGCCGTGCGTGACTTCAAGCGGGCCCACCCTGACTTCGACATCGCATCTATCCACCCATCGTACATTTACGGTCCCGTCGGGCTTGGCCAGGTCTACGACAAACCTGCGACGGGCACGAACCAGCTTGTCTACGGGCTCATCTCCGGTGCCCCTGGTCGCCCCGTCAGCGGGTATGATCCCGCATCCGGCGTCCCGGCGCTGCTGAGCGTTGACGTCCGGGACGTGGCGCGTGCTCACGTGCTCGCGCTCAAGCTTCCCCCCTCCGAGACTCAGAAGCGGTTTACGTTGTCCACGAACACGTTTACCTGGAAGGAGGCCGTCGAACTCCTCGCCGAGAAGAGACCAGAGCTGAAAGGACGTCTGCCTGTAATCACAGGAAAGGAACCTCCCGTTGGGCCAATCGCTACGCTGGACACCAGCAACACCCAGAACGTGCTCGGCTTGAAAAATCCTGTCAAGTGGCAGGACACCGTTTTGGACACCATCGACGATCAGCTGCGCCTCGAGAAGGAGCTTGGGGTGGCCACGTAAACAGAGGGGTGCCCGGAAATCACAGGAGGGGAGAGAAGTAGTTGAAGATTTTACGATTGCGGCGCCGCCTCGTGGGCGCGGTGCGTCAGTCTCATGTCAGAATGTTACTTACAGTGCAAACAATGAATGAGTGTTTGAGTATTGGAACGCGCAATGTATCATGGCAAATATCGTGGGCTTGAGAAGACATACAGTATTTCCACTTGAGCAAACCGATTACAGCGTATAGTCTTCTTCACCCCGTTTAAGTACTTTATTCCCATTGCGACGGTCCGGTGGACCGTACTTGTGGTCTCGACCCGCCTGGCGCTGCGAATTATTCACACGTTCTATTGCTGCCTGCAACGACTTTTTCTGCAGAATAACAAACAGAAAAAATGAAGGTTTACTGAACACATTCTGCAGTTGAGAGTGTTGTTCAACGGAATACTATCTAGGTTGCCATAGAAGGTTGCTGTCATGGGGAACTTGACGCAATTTACAGTCACATTCAGAATCTAGAAACGCAAAAGAAGTACAAAGTAGATCTGCTCCTGATTTGCGGAGATTTCGAGGCTATCCGAGACAAACGCGACCTCCAAACGATGGCGGTGCCGCAAAAGTATAAACGCATGGGTGACTTCCATAAGTGAGTAACGAGTGATCGCCTGACACGAACAACCACGCGGCAAAAAACTGAGCTTTCATTTCCCAGATATTATACGGGCCAAGCTACGGCGCCCGTATTGACGATCGTCATCGGTGGGAATCATGAGGCCTCGAATCATCTGTGGGAGCTGTGAGTCTTTCTGGTGACAAACTCCTGCGTGTGAGACGTGCGTTACTGATTCGCGTTCCCGCAAGTTATCATGGAGGCTGGCTTGCTCCAAATATTTACTTCCTGGGGCACGCCGGGTGCGTTCAAGTGAATGGGATCCGAATCGCAGGTGCATCAGGAATTTTCAAACAGCACGACTATCATCGCGGTGGGTATTTCAGTGAATTTCCTGGCCCTCTTGGGTAATTCTAAGACCCTTTGTTATTGCAGGCCACTTTGAAAAACAGCCGTATGACAATTCGACAATGAGGAGCATTTATCACATTCGAGAATACAATGTTCGCCGCCTCGCACTGGTGAGCATCTGTCAGTGGGGGTCTCATGGTAGCCGACCATATCCAGCTCTCGTCGCCAGATGTTTTTTTGTCTCACGATTGGCCGAGTGGTGTGGAGCAGCATGGGAACGTCAACGACCTGCTCCGACGCAAACCGTTCTTTCGTAGCGATATCGAGTCGAATCAACTTGGCTCGCCACCGTTGATGGGCCTGTTACGAAACCTCAAACCTTCGTGGTGGTTCGCTGCACACCTGCACACGCGCTTCGAAGCTCGCGTGCAGCACGACCCCCCTGGTCCCCCTGTAGTTGCGGCGGCCAGCAATCCCGACGAAATTGCGATAGGCGACGAGGACGATGACTTTGAAGTTCCCAAAGACACTACAACACCACAAAACCCAGACGAGATCGTGCTCGAGAACGACATCGAGACCGTCGCGCCACCACCACTACCACCACGCGAGACCAAGTTTCTTGCACTGGACAAGTGCCTTCCTCGCCGCCAATTCCTCGAGGTAGGCCCTTTCTTCTTTTAGTAGTACTGAGGCTTCCTTTTTCCCTACAGGTCGTCGACATCCCCGCGAAGGAGGAAGGGTCGTCAAGCGAGGGGCCCACGGCAGTCGTGCTCTCTTACGACCCTGAATGGCTCGCCATCACGCGTGCTTTCCAACCGTACCTCTCGCGCAAACGCGAACAGGCCACCTATCCTGACCCAGACGCTGCGCGCGAAGCCGTCGCGCGCGAGTGGGACTGGGTGCAAACGCATGCACTACCAAAACTCGGTGCCGAGTGCCGCGTCGACGCGTGCCAGCGGTTCGTGCAAGGCGTCGATGGCGCGTGGCAGCAAACAGACGCGTTTGTGGCGCTACTCGAAGTGGAGAACGTCGTGCGATCATAGCGGTAAACGCGTAACGGCGCGGTCCCAGTCATAAGGAAATTTCACCCGGCGTCGTCCTGTCTTGGTAGTGGGAAGAAGGGGACCGGAGTGGGGGTGTAAGAGTATTAGCTACTGGCCAGGATTGGCACGGAAAAATGCGCGAATGAATTGGAATTCGGCAGTACTGTTGACCGGACCATTCGTTTTGTCGCATGTGATTTATAGCAGTTTCATTACGGCAGTGTTCACGGTTCACGGCGGCTTTTCTCCGGGGCGTTCCCCACAAAATATCTCCTCCTTTTCTCTTGCCCATTATGTTGCGCACTGCTCTCGCCTCAACCCGGTTGCCCCTTCGGTCCAAAGTCCCTTTCAGGTGCCACTCTAGCGAGTTTGGGTACTCCATCCTTGCTGATCCGCTTTGCAACAGGGCGTTCTCGATTTCCCCTACGTGGCGTGCACCAAATTCGCTCGACGCATTTACCGAGGAAGAGGAGCTCCTACGTGAATCTGGTACGCAGCTTACTACTACTTTGTAGAAAAACGCCTAAGAGGTGTACAGTGAGGCGCTTCGCGCAGGATGTTGTGGGACCTAAAGTCCGCGAGATGGATGAAAACGAAGGCATGGACCCCGCAGTAATTAAGGGTCTCTTCGAACAGGGAGTGCGTGGCTATACCCCTACTTGATATATCTAGCTCAAGCCCACCCAGCTCATGGGCATTGAAACGAGTGCGGAACACGGCGGCGCAGAGTCCTCATTCACTTCGGCAATTATCGCGATCGAGGAACTTGCCAAAGTTGATCCGTCCGTATCTGTCTTGTGCGACGTTCACAATACGCTCGTAAACACCGTCATCCGTAAATATGGTACCCCAGAACAACAGGAGAAATGGTTGCCAGAGCTTTCCACGTCGAAAGTTCGTCGCCAGTTGCTGCCGTGTAAGTTTGCGCTTTCCCCTGACCATGACACACGTATAGCTTGGCAGCTTTTGCTTGTCCGAGGCCGCGTCTGGTTCGGATGCGTTTGCTCTTCAGACGCGTGCAAGAAAAGACGGTGACAACTGGATCATCAATGGCTCCAAGATGTGGATCACAAATTCGTATGAGGCCGAAGTATTTCTCATCTTTGCCAACGCAAGTCTTGTGTCGTTATATATGCGTGGCGAATATTACTTAGCACTACTTGGCAGATCGATCCGAGCAAAGGTTACAAGGGTATTACTTGCTTCCTAGCTACCAAGGACATGGGCGTCCAGATTGCCAAGAAGGAGCAGAAGCTTGGCATCCGTGCCAGTTCGACGTGCACCCTGAGCTTTGATGACTTGAAGGTCCCGGCTGAGAACATCATTGGCGAAGAAGGACAAGGATATAAGATTGCCATTGAAATACTGAACGAGGGTTCGCCTCGTCTTTCACTCGTTTTTCATCTTCTCATGACAGCGCGACAGGTCGTATCGGTATCGCAGCACAGATGCTTGGCCTCGCTCAGGGAGCATTCGCCAAAGCGGTTCCTCCGACGTACGAGCGCAAGCAGTTTGGGCAGGCGGTGGGTACGTTCCAGGGCATGGCTTTCCAAATCGCACAAGCCGCTATCGACATCGAGAGTGCACGGCTACTTGTCTACAATGCCACGCGGAGAAAAGAGGAAGGGCGCAGCTTCGTCAAAGAGGCAGCCATGGCGAAGTATTGGTCGAGCATTGTGGCACAACGCGTGTCGGGGCAGGCGATCGAATGGGCAGGCGGCCTCGGTTTCACGCGGGAGACTGGAATCGAGAAGTTTTGGCGTGATTCAAAGATTGTGAGTTTCTATCGCCGAAGCGAAACATACCTAACGTAGTAAATTTAGGGTGCTATATACGAAGGGACGTCCAACATTCAACTACAGACCATCGCTAAGATCATCCAGAAGGAATATTCATAGAATTGTGCATACAGCGCCATCGGAATGTATTTTAGCAATATCACTTGAACACAAACACTCTAATACTCTACCTACGTCATAATCTCGAGTCTCTCATCAGATTTCCGTACCCAAATCTATCATTAGGCTCGGTGATCTAGGTCAGCCGTTGACCGGAAAGGAATGGTATCCTAGAGAACTTCCGCTTCTTCGACACGATGGCACTTTCTTCTTAGACGGAGTGAAGGAGTTGCAGTCCTTCAAAACGATAGTCTCACGGTGTTAATTCATCAGCAATGCCGTTCAGACAACCCAAAAGTCTTGGACGAGATCCCGGAGCTGACGCCAGAAATACCCCAGAAAACAGAAATTTTTGGCAACAACCCCAAGTCTTCCTTTCGTAAAGTGTTTGTTATTGCAGCACTAAGAGGCAGCACTCGAGTGGCTCACACTGTCTTCATTCCACTCTTCTTTCGGTCGTCCTAATCTAGACATTCATGGAAGGCATTGAAATCCAAATTCTGTGTCACTTGAACAGGGACTCCGGAAAGAAGGGAAGACATGTGCTATCAGGAGGATGCATGTGTTATTCGGGATCGATGCTGGTCCCGAGTGTCGAAGTAAATAATTAATGCGCCACCCATACGAAAGGGTAGACACCTCACGAAGCGTCTGCGGAGAAAACGCAGGAATAAATTAAGAATATAAACCATTCTTTTGTACGTTCCTTGTCCGCGCAAATACTAGGAGAGATTCATAGACTGCCCATCCGATTGCCGAGGACAGTATTTTCCGAGAGAGGCGGAGGGAAGCGCCATCGAAGAAACTATATATGCCCCGTTCCTTTCGATACAAACAAGATCAGAGAGTTTAAAATCAATCCGAAGAGTGGCACTGACGTTCCAGACAGCCAAGATTGTTCGGGTGAGGCCGTGATATTTTTGTTCAGTTCGAACTTGCATTCTGGTCTATTTAGAGTCCGTTAATACCCGAAGGGAAGAGAAGAAAAGGAGGGAAAACCTTGATAACGTCGAAAGGATGGGTCGCAAGGGTCGCGACAGTACCTGCAGCAGCAGCAGAGCAGCTGTGGAGCATCGCAGAAGCCAGAGGGGATGAAGGTGGTAATATTGACGCGGCTTCGTGCTTGACACCCTCGTAAAAGACCAGGAAAAGACCTGCGTAGGGCGCGTCGCGCAAGGACGAAGCAAGGAACCCGCGAAACAGCTCCGAAGGCCCCGCGCGAGTGATTGACTGCACGGAGGAAATCAGGGAACTATATGCATGTAGATTACTCTGCGAAAGAAAATTGACGGGCGTCAAAAGCGCACTACAATGGGGCAATGGGCAAAAGCATGCGCTAACTTCGTACCGTGCCTTGAGCACCGATAACGGATTCAGAACGAAGCCGACGGCGACACGGGTGGTGGCACCAGCCAAGAGATTTCCCGAGTTTGTGAGAACGGGGAGAACGGACGAATGTCGTTCGGGGTCGCGTTTGCGGACGGCAGCGAAGATGGGAGAAACGGCCATGAAGCCGCGGGCTTGATTCAGTCCTGTCATGTAAAGAGCAATTCCGGGAACGTTACTGAAGGCGTTCACTTAATTCGAAAGAAGAGGCCAATACGGTCAAGAGACGCACCGAATCAACGTCGCGGACGTGCCACGCCAGAGACCAAGTACACCGTTAGAAGAGACGATTGCCCGCGCTGTGGAGCAGATGGCACCGCGCTGTCTAGAAGAAGATCAGAGTGGTGGGAGGAAGAAGAAAAATAGATGCCCACTTTGCGCCAAGTGTAGCATTGCCTTGTTGAAGACGCGTCTTCATGAGGTCGACTGTAGAAAGATGATAAGTACGTCGCGTGAACGGACGGAGAGCAAATTACATGGTTGCAAGAAAAGTGACGACGTGAGCCCGGAAAGCGCGCCTGTTTGGATTGATTGGTCTGCATGGTGAGATACAGAAGTATGTTATGGTCGGTACCTGAGAATAGGTGTTTACCGACATCGCTCATCTGCGTATATGTCAATTGAATGCTTCAAGATGGGGCTTGGGTAGTCGCGTTCTCGGTGTCGACACGTGACGCGTGACTTATTACCTCCGTCCATGACCATGCCTGATGTGGTACTCGGCACCATGCTTCGGTTCGATTCCGTGTCTCGGCTCAACGCATAGGGCTGCACCCATTCTCTTGCACCTATGACTGATTGGTTTGTTACTTTGGGCCTCGTCTTCGGTGGGTGTTGTAGGTATGTCGTGCTTTCCAATTTACATTGTTGTGTGTGCTGACTCGGCACGAGCAATGCCCTCACTTTAGAACGTGTTACCTCCGAATACCCAAGGTCGGGAAGCCTTATCACTTTCTCTCAATTCCTTGTCATCTCCCTGCATGGACTTCCCAAATTCGTCACATTCACCCGTGGGCCATTCAATATTCCCGTACCTCGACTGCTTCCTCGCAGGATACCCCTCACACCATACCTTATACAAGTCGGACTCTTTTACACTATATCTTTGCTCAACAACCTCGCATTTGGCTATAGTATTCCCATGCCCGTGCACATTATCTTTCGAAGTGGGGGGCTAGTTATCAGTATGCTCATGGGATGGTTAATATCGGGCAAATCGTGAGTTTTCCGCTTCTTAATTTCTGCGGCTAACTTGTAACACCAAACTAGATATACCATCTCTCAAGTACTCTCGGTGCTTGTCGTCACTGCTGGCGTCGTTTTGACCACGCTTTCATCAAATCAAAGCCACCAAACGGCGGATATCACCACCTTTGATTCACATCGTTATCTACAGGGAATAGCCATCCTGACTTTGGCCCTCGTTCTTTCTGGCTTCCTCGGGGTAGTCCAAGACAAGACGTACGCCTTGTACGCAAAAAGTACCCCACCAGATGCTGAAGTCAGACGAGCCGACTCGTCTGCCGACACGAAGGTGGTCGTACTTCCGGACATCTGGGAGGAATCCATGTTCTACCTCCACTTCCTGTCCTTACCTGTCTTCTTTTCTGTCCGCAAAGACCTCACCATGCAAGTCAAGGAGTTGTTCACAAGTGCGACCATGCTCCCCGTCCCTCTACTTGCTGCGCGGATTACCCTACCAACTGTGTTGCCGACACTGCTGGCCAATACTTTAACACAGCTCCTCTGTGTGGCAGGCGTCAACCGCCTCACGACGCAGGTCCCCGCACTAACTGTTACACTCGTTCTGGTCGTACGCAAGGTTGTCTCCCTCGTACTCAGTGTGCTATTGTTTGACGGTGCCAATGTCATATGGGGCATGCTGTGGAGCGGCGCATTTCTCGTGTTCACAGGCACCGTGGTATATACGGTCGGTGGTAGTGCACCCATTAACCGTGAAGGGAGAAGAGAGAAGAAGGAATAAACAATGTTTATGCCATTACTGACCCTTTACTCAACGCTGTCTTGTCATAGTGCGATCTATAGACTGTATCTTATCTTGTCTAGTACAAACCAGAACTGAAGATGGTATTTATACACCTGCTAACCTGTCTTTAAGTTTATCCCAAGACGCTGCGGTCGCAGTTTCGATCCCCGCAGCTCGACCCCATGGTGGTAAGTTAGTCACAGTAGAGTCAAAAGAACGATAAATTGATCATATACTCGTGAACACGAGTTGTGCATATTGTTTGCGGGCCCCAAGCAGCGATGACTAAGCAGACGACGCCATCTCCCCTGCCATGCATCGAGTTCTCAATCTGCTTCCTAATTGACAGCATAGCATATGATATGGGATTCGACAAAGCGAATTTTCAGCGCCCAAGTTTGTACCAATGCTATGCCCAATGCCTGGGCGTTGGCACAAGCAAAGTTAGTGAGAAACTGGAGCAGCCGGACGACATGTGGCGATCACAGTATTAGGAACGAGATGCCTATATCACTGATCGATTTCTTACTGGCCTTACTAGAGTTGGGGTGCATTGTCGACGAGGCAGAAGGAGCTTTCCAGATGTCCGCCACTTGCTCCACAACCGTCTTTTGCCACCAAAGCTTCATGTCCAAGTTCATGTCCTCATTCTCCCCAGAAATAGTTGAGATACAGGCAATCCAACTCATTCCTCTTACTGAGGCATCCAACCCCACTCAAAGATACCTCAATCTTCAGCGTTCTGGACGTTCGCGAGGACCTTCATTCAAAATACACCCTTCCGTGAGGGAGATCTACAAAACAAGTATCGGACGTTCAACATTCAACCCGTGACACCCCCGATTTGATGATCAGTCTGTAAATGTGTACACGCTATCTGATATCCATCTTTGCACTGGTAATGTGACCGTCTGACCTTTGCACCTTTGGGGTCTGTCCCAGCCCCAGTTCCACCAGACTAACATTCCCTCCTGTTTCCACCCACTATGACCAACTGGGCCGAAAAAGGGTTTCCACAGGTTACTGTATCGGTTTCGGAAAGGCGTCCTCAGAGGCCGAAATGGAGGATGCTTGGGCTTGTCTCTCTGCTCGTCGTCCCGGTAGTACTGCGTTGTATTGCCCACCTTGGACCGTTCTTACCCGGAAGAGGATTCGGACGCCCGTACGCAAAAATCTGCCCTCAGGCTGATATCCTCTACCCAGATCGCAATGCGCTTCTCTGGGATAGTCTTGGAAAATATTTCAGTCAGGACGCGTTCACTTCGAGAGCGGTCGAATGGCTCGGAGGCGCAGTGCGTGTTCCGTGAGTGACCATCCTCCTTTCGGAATCTCGTTACTGAGTCCCCCTATGTCGGAAAAAGCACGGAATCCTACGACAACATGGGCCCCATCGGCGTGGACGAGCGATGGGAAGCTTTCAGGCCGTTCCACGACTATATCTTTCGATCGTTTCCCCTCATGTATGTGGCAACGTATCTTCGAAATTGACAGGGAAGTGAATGTCATGATCATGCACGTCACACCAGCCACGAGACTCTGACACTTACCAAAGTCAACACGTATGGGACTGCTCTATGAGTGGAATGGGTCAGCCCACGGTCTCAAACCTCTCCTTCTAGCCGCTCATCAAGGTCTGGCCACGGACTATGAAAATCTCAAATCTCTGAGCCTAACACTTTTTGATAGACGTTGTTCCTGTCGACCCCAAGACCGTCAACCAGTGGAAATATCCCCCCTATTCTGGGAATTATGATGGTATAGATTAATCACGTCTTCGTCTGCTGGATAACTCAGGATGGTTTTCTATAGGCGAGTTCATCTGGGGACGAGGAAGCTCCGATGACAAGAGTGGACTGATTGGAATACTGTATGTGGTATTTTGCCGTCTCCTACCGTGAAAATGAGGTTAATGCCAAGCAGCTCATCTATCGAGACTTTACTCGAGAAGAATTTCAAGCCCGCCCGTACCATCGTTCTCGCATTCGGCTTTGATGAAGAGGTTGGCGGCATGCAGGTCAATAACACTCCCCTTTCTAGGTTCCATGACTAGGCGCGCGGACCTGACTCTGTTCTGATAGGGTGCTGAGAGCCTGTCCCAAGTATTGTTGAAAAAGTATGGCGAAGGCTCCTTCGCACTCCTCGTGGACGAGGGCAGTAAGCACCAGGAAGATGGTTATCAATAGCTCACACTTATCTCGTTCGTAGGTGGGTTTTCCGAAATAGGGGGCACTGCCATTGCCGTCCCTGCCACCGCTGAGAAGGGATATATCGACACTATGGTGACGGTCTCTACTATCGGCGGTCATTCTAGCATTCCGCCCCCTCATACTGTTCAGGACTTTTTCTTTTTATCACGTGATCTAATTGTCCCTCAGAGTATTGGCATTCTTCTCCGCCTCCTCGTCGAGTTCGAAGCCAATCCGGTCAAACCTCAGCTCGATCGTGCCTCCCCTGTTTACAGCAACGTGCAATGTGTAGGACAGCATGCCAAGGAATTCCCGGCACACTTGCGCGCACTCATCAAGACATCTATTAATTCTGACTGGGCATTGTACAAACTGGAGGCGGAATTGATAAAAGACGAGACATACAAATCGTTGATTGGTACTACACAAGCGATTGACCTTATTCAAGGCGGGGTGAAGACGAACGCGCTGCCTGAGGGAGCTTGGGCGGTCGTCAATCACAGGATCGCTACACAAAGGTTCGATCGTGAAACCATTCCTTAGAATTCCACTATTCATATCGGGTTTTCAGCTCCGTTGCTGCGGTGCAACAGCACGACACCAACATCCTGAAGCACTTGGCGAATGAGTTCAATCTCAGCTTCACTGCATTTGGCTTGAATGTCACCCCCGATGGTACCCCCAGTGCAGGCAAGCTCACCTTGACGGACGCCTGGGGATCTGGGTTGGAACCAGCTCCAGTGACACCCACGGACGAAGACTCAGCTCCGTGGCAATTGTTGAGCGGGACGATCAAGGCGACTTACAATGCTCACCGGGGTCTTGAAGGTGTAGACAACATATTCGTCAGCCCCGGAGTTATGGGTGGAAACACGGGTTGGTGTATTCGTTGTACAGCTTTCAACGGAAAATTGATGTGCGGCCGCAGATACGAGGTACTACTGGAAGCTCACTCCGCACATCGTACGCTATAATCACAAAAGCAAAATGGACAATGACGCCCCGCATACCGTAAACGAACGTATGTTTTATTTTCTGTTTGGGGTCGCAGTCATTCACATTTGGGCAGACATCCGTGCCGAAAGCCTTGTAGAGATGATCAGGTTCTTCACTACGTTGATTCTCAACGTGGATGAAGCGACGTCGTTATAAACATGTACAGTGAGTGATGTTCATGAATATTACTCTGCAAGGGGTGTGAACGCGGTCACCAAACAGTGCACTAACGACGTACCCATCTAGCGGTATCGGCCAATATTGATCATTCGCGTCCTTGTACTAGTAGTAAAAATTCAATGACGACCCCAGAGTCGAAATAACTAGCCCTTTTGTGCTCTTCTTTTGTGCGCACGCCCCTCGCGTGCCCTTGAACCCCACTTGTTCTGGCCTGTTAAATCCATGGTCCCAGTTTCACTTGCTTACATCTCTTTACTCAGCTATCTGCCTTGTCATATTATTAGGCAAGCTATGGTCTAAGATAAGATTGCATCTATCTAGTAACCTGAACCGAAGATAGTTAGTATCGTCCTAACCTGCCGATACCAATTTGGGAAGAGTTCATGGAAGACCCGTGAGGCCGCGTGAGGAATTACTGTATGTGCAAATTAAATCGGACTGCGAACGTGATGTGCTTCGTATCTCACGATGTCGAATAGCCGACAACCGGTGTCTACGCAGTTCGACCGGGACGAACGTCTCCTGTTTTCAACCACGATGATGGCTGAAAAAGATACCCTACCAGCCACCGTACCGGTCCCACAAAGGCGTCCTCAGTGGTCCAAATGGAGGGTGTATGGGCTTATTACCCTGCTCGCCACCCCGGTAGTACTCCGTTGTGCTACTCACCTTGGACCATTCTTACCTGGAAGAGGATTCGCACGCCTCAACGACGCAAATATCTGTCCTCAGGCTGATGCCCTCTACCCGGATCGCAACGCACCACTCTGGGAGAGGCTTGGGAACGATATCAGTCAGGATGCGTTCACTTTAAGAGCCGTGGAATGGCTCGGAGGCGCGGTGCGTGTTCCGTAAGTAGCTGTCCTCCTTTCGACGTCTCGTTATTGAGTTCTCCAGTACGGAATCCTACGACAAGATGGGCCCAGTCGGCGTCGATGAGCGATGGGAGGCTTTCGGGCCGTTTCACGACTACCTCCTTCGGTCATTTCCCCTTACGTATGTGACAACCTATTTTCGAGGAATGTCACCATGATCTTGTACATCACACCAGCCACGAGACTCTAACACTTACCAAAGTCAACACGTATGGATTGCTCTACGAGTGGAAGGGATCGGATGATACTCTCAAACCTCTCCTTTTAGCCGCCCATCAAGGTTGTTCTGGTTGCGGATCTCCGACGATCACTAAGCCTAACATTTTTGATAGACGTTGTTCCTGTCGATCCCAAGACCGTCGACCAGTGGAAATATCCCCCCTATTCCGGGCATTATGACGGTATGCACGGGTCACGTCTCCAGGTGCTAGAGAACTCAGGATGGTTTTCCGTAGGCGAGTCCATCTGGGGAAGAGGAAGCACCGATGACAAGAGTGGATTGATTGGCATATAGTACGTGGTATTTTGTTCCTTCCCTTTCGCGGAAATGAGGTTTATTGCAAACAGCTCATCTGTTGAGACTTTGCTCGAGAAGGGTTTCAAGCCCACCCGTACCATTGTTCTCGCGTTTGGCTTTGATGAAGAGGCTAGCGGCTTGCAGGCTAGTACCATGCTCCTTTCTAGGTTCCACGAATGGGCGCGCGATCGTAACACTGTTCTGATAGGGTGCCCAAAGTTTGTCCCAAGCATTACTGAAAAGGTATGGCGAGGACTCTTTCGCGCTTCTCGTGGACGAAGGCGGTAAGTGCTGGGAAAATGGTTATCGATGGCTCATATTTATATCGTTTGTAGTTGGGTTTTCCGATGTTGGGGGGTCTGTCATTGCCGTCCCTGGCATCGCTGAGAAGGGATACCTCGATGCCATGGTGACAGTCTCTACTGCGGGCTGGTCATTCCAGCATCCCACCCCGTCATACTGTTGGGTACCTCTTTCTTTATTCTGTAGTACGTGACCTAATCGTTCCTCGCAGAGTATTGGCATTCTCTCCCGTCTTCCTCGTCGAGTTCGAAGCCAATCCGATCAAACCTCAGCTCGATCGTGACACTCCCATTTATAGGACTGTTCAATGTGTAGGACAGCATGCCAAGGAGTTCCCGGCACACTTGCGCGCACTCATCAAGACATCTGCTCATTCTGACAGGGCTTTACGCAAACTGGAGACGGAATTGATCAAGGACCCAGCATACAAATCGTTGATTGGTACTACACAAGCGATTGACCTCATTCAAGGGTGGGGTGAAGACAAACGCGCTGCCCGAGGGAGCTTGGGCTGTCGTCAACCATCGGATTGCTACACAGAGGTTCGATTGCGAAAGCCACTCCCCAGGAATCACACTATTCATGTCGGGTTTTCAGTTCTGTTAGCGTGGTCCAACAGCGCGATACTGATCTCCTAAAGCAATTGGCGAAGGAGTTCAATCTCACGTTCACTGCCTTCGGCTCAGACATCACCCCTAAGTGTACCCCCACTGCGGGCAAGCTCACCTTGACGGATGCCTGGGGAACTAGCTTAGAGCCAGCTCCGGTGACACCCACGGAAGATTCAGCTCCGTGGCAATTGTTGAGCGGGACGATCAAGGCTACTTACAATGCTCACCGGGGTCTTGAAGGTGCGGACAATATATTCGTAAGCCCCGGAATTATGAGTGGAAACACGGGTGGGTGTCTTCTTTGGTCAATCCTCCGTTGAATGCTGACCCGCGGCCGCAGACACGAGGTACTACTGGAAGCTTACACCACACATCGTACGCTATAGTCACCAAGGCGGAGTGGACACCTAGTACCATACACTCCGTAAACGAACGTATGTGTCACTTATCTGTTATTTTCTGATCGGGTCTCAGTAACTTTATATGGGCAGATATCGGTGCCAACGACTTTGTGGAGATGATCAGGTTCTTCACTACGTTGATTCTCAACGTGGATGAAGCAACGACGTTATAAACAAGTCCCGGGACTGATATTGACCAATGTTGATTATGAGACATTTTTCCTGTATCTCGTTCTACGTTTCGTTTCGTGTCTGCATTTCGATTTTGTTTCCGCCCGCGCATGTAAGGGGTAAGGGCCTGTCCGGTGCACGATACATGATTTCTCGCGCAAGACATGGGACCAGACCAAGAAAAAAAAAACAAAAAAAACCAAGAGAATGTGGGATGTTCTGCGACTTTGTGTGACGGGAGAATGAGAAAATTACTGTCAGGAGAATCTCCCTGCCTCGATTCACGACGGCCCCACAAGGCCGTTTCATCAAAACTTTCAGATTCTTGAGATGTACACTTTTGTGCAAGATACAGTACATAGGATTATCAGGTTGGTGTATCGATGGTCTCAATGTGGGGCTCCCAACGTGGTTCGTTGATGTATCCATATCTTGATCCGCTTCTGATGTTGTCCGACGTAGACCCGGCCTGACACCTGTTTCTCATAGTCACGACAGTGCCAAGCCAAGCACAACTCGACCAAAAAGGACTGAGCCATTCCAAATTGAGCTGGCTCAAGCCACTCAAAAGTACAAATAAGTTTCTGCAGACTTGGAGGCTTGGAGTCGGTACCGACCGGCTGAACCCGAGAACCTAGACGTTATGGCTAACTCAAACTTAAACAAGCCGACTATTCTGAGTCAATTTTTGGTCAACCTCGTCACGGAAACTTTGCAGATTCACCTGATTTTGACCATGATTTTGACTCCCGATGGCCATTTCTGACTACCAGCGGACCCGGGTCGACTACTTCCTTCTTACTGAGCGTGTTAGGGGGTGGGACAACTAGAAATGCAGTGACAAGACTTGTCACAAGCCTTGATATAGATCGAGCGAACACACAAGGCTTGCCACTCCACCCTGACCCCACAGGCCTCACCCCTGACCTCACCCGACTTCATGACTACGTGGCGAGAATTTCTGGTCGAGCACGCAAAATTCCCGTTCCCTGATCCCGTTAAAAATCGATATGTCGGTACTGACATATCCCCGAAGGATGTTGGGGATGTCGCTCCAAATTGGAGGGCCAAATACGCTGTGTCAGACAAGACCCTAGTGCAGAAACTTTGTCAAACTCTCGACAACATCCTTGGGGACACTGTTTTTCCGGATGATTCCCGAAACGATTTCCTATTGCACTTTGGGCGTCATCTGCAATTCCGTACCATTGGTGCGATGGAGATAGAGAGATCGGAATGGGCTGAGAATGGAAGTAGAGCTCGGGTACGAATTCCGAGTTCTCTTTCACGGCTGAGCACTAGCTGACTCTTGGGACAGAGTCGACGTTTATTAGAAGATGGTTGTTTCGAAGCCGCAAACATCTTTTTTGTCAAGTATTGTGGCTCAGGACACCGCCTTGATACCACCGAGCAGCATATTGAGCGGGGTCTCTCCAAGGTCGATTATCTTGTGATGGTACACGATAAACGTGTCGTCCTTGTTGGGGCGGAATCGCCCTCACTCATGAAGGCAGTGGGCAGTTCGCTATCGGACCGCGCAGTCAAGTTGGACTGGACTCCCGGTGGAGATCCAGTATCGAAAGTTCTCCTGAATGTGAGTACACAGTCCTTTGCAACACCGATTTTGATTTTGACAATTCATCTAACTTACCAGGCCGCTTTGAACCTGGGTCTGAGGAAGATGGAGTGGATGTTCCTTACGTGCCACAACTATTGGATCGTTTGTCGTCTCGTCAGCGACGATGACAACCCATTTCTTGCCTTCTCACCCATGTTCAGTATCGAAGGCTCCTCTGAACCGTTTCGGGCATTTCTCAGTGCCATTTTGTCGGTTCTAACAGGCGCTCCCGTTCAGGCCAGCGAATTCAACCCCACTATGGTGCTTGACATTATTCCCGAAGAAGACGACGTCGATGACGGTTCGGGAGAATATCGAGGTCGTTCAACCACGAACATTTCATCAACGCACCCGACGACCCGTTCTCGCGCGATCACCAGTCGTGATGCTGCCGAATCTGAATTAATGGTTCGTCCAATACCCGGCCATCCCCGGTCAGTTGCTCACTCGTTTACTCTAAGTTTACTTTATCCTCCCCACACTATCCCGAGTCTTTCCAAGTATGGATCCGTCTTCATTCGCTGCCCTACAGCACATTCGTTCTTCCACACTGCGCCGAGAACGGAAACAGGAAACGATGCCTATGGTTGACTCGCCACATAGGATCTGGATTTACCGGAAATGTCTGGGAATGTCACTTCGATAACAGTGATGATTTGTTTGCGATCAAGGTCGTTGAATCGCTGCGCACTGACGAAGAGCGCCGACGACGGTTCTATAACGAGTTCGAGATTTACCTTAGCCTGGAGACGGCGTACCAATCTGGGGAACTACCCGATCGAATTACTCCGCACTGCTATGGTGCATTTGAGGGTGATGGGATCGGCGCCCTCGTTCTTGGACTATGCGGCGACACCCTCAGCAGCTGGGATGAGCTCGATTTTTCGGAGCAGTAAGCACTAGCGGTTATAGTATCAAGGTGCTTGTTCCCAGATTGACAATATTTGTGCAGAACACGGGTCTACAAGTTGGTAGGGGATCTCCATCGAGTGGGAATAGTCCACGGAGATCTTGAACCCCGGAACGTCGCTCGTATTCCAGGAGGTGGGTTCCGCCTGATCGATTTTTCAGAAAGTAGAAGCCACACCTGCGTGGAAATTTCGGTACGATATGGTTGCTGGTTTCACTTAATACCTGATATTGGTATAGGGCAAATTGGAAAAACGTTACAAGCTTGGTTACAAGTGTTCTGAACTGAAGGCGCTGCGGCGTTTTTTGAGACATGCTAACGTAAGGACCAACCTCGGTCCTACACCGATCAACACCATGGCACGCTCACGCCAATGTCGAACCGCTGTTACCAGCTAGTTCGCTCCGGTAGACTTTAGAAAGCCTTCTTTGACTATTACTTGTGTATATAAGATTACCTTGTTAATTACCACTGCTGCGTTCTCTCTCGCAATCGTTAACTTGTTCCCATCTTTATGGCCAGCGATATCATGACCCCTGTCATGCCAGACGCTCCGTAAGTTAGGAATTACGCAACACTTCGGTCCGTTCTCCCGTCGGCCTTAAATTGAGTCTCCGCTTAAAAATGTGTTGTCCGAGTCCGAGGATCCAGGGCCCAGGCTGATGCGCACCACTCTGGAGAGGCTTGGGAACGATTTCAGGGAACGATTTCAGTCAGGATGCGTTCACCTTGGATATTGACCAATGTTGATTATGAGACCTGTCATTTTCTCCTGTATCTCGTTCTACGTTTCGTGTCTGCATTTCAAATTTATTTCCACCCACGCATATACCTTGGCATATACGGCCTGTCCAGTGATTTCTCACGCAAGACATGGGCCAACTGTGAATGGAATGAGAATGTGGCGTACTCAGCGACTTTGTGTGTGGAGAAGGAGAATTACTGTAAGGAGAATCTCGCTGCAAACCAGAAAATAGCTCAGTTCACGCAAGAGTTCACGATGGCTCCACGAGGCCGTCATTCGTCAGATGCTTGGATTTACACTTTTGTGTGCAAAATACTACAATAAAATTATCGGGTTGATGTATCGATAGTCTCAATGTGGGTTCCCAACGTGCTCCGTTGATATCCATATCTTGATCTGTTCCTGATGTTGTCCGACCTGACACCGGTAGCCACGAGCTTGCTTGGGAAACAAGTTCCCAAGTTGCTTCCACGTGGACTACTTATGCCAAATATGGCAATCCATTGGTTGGAGCGGAGCCACATGGACTTCAGACATCTCACGATGCCATGATGTCGAATAACAGATAACTGGTGCTCAGTTCGGCCGGCTAACGTCTCCTGTTTTCATCCACGATGTCCAACCGGGCTGAAAAAGATATCCTGCCAGCTACTGTACCGGTCTCAGAAAGGCGTCCTCAGAGTTCCAGATGGAGGGTGTATGGGCTTGTAACTCTGCTCGCCACCCCGGTAGTACTCCGTTGTGCTACTCACCTTGGACCGTTCTTACCCGGAAGAGGATTCGCACGCCTCAACAGCGCAAAGATCTGTCCTCAGGCCGATGCCCTCTACCCGGATCGCCACTCGTCGCTCTCGGAGAGGCTTGGAAACGATTTCAGTCAGGATGCGTTCACTTTAAGAGCCGTGGAATGGCTCGGAGGCGCAGTGCGTGTTCCGTAAGTAGCTGTCCTCCTTTCGACGTCTCGTTATTGAGTTCCCCAGTACGGAATCCTACGACAAGATGGGCCCAGTCGGCGTCGATGAGCGATGGGAGGCTTTCGGGCCGTTTCACGACTACCTCCTTCGGTCATTTCCTCTTACGTATGTATATTTTTTAAAAGTGAGGACGACTATCATCACGATCTTGCACCACACTAGCCACGAGACTCTGACACTCACCAAAGTCAACACGTATGGATTGCTCTACGAGTGGAAGGGATTGGATGATACTCTCAAACCTCTCCTTTTAGCCGCCCATCAAGGTTGGTCTGGCCGCGGACCTCCGACGATCACTAAGCCTAACATTTTTGATAGATGTCGTTCCTGTCGATCCCAAGACCGTCGACCAGTGGAAATATCCACCCTATTCCGGGCATTATGATGGTATACACTAACCGCGTCTTCATGTGCTAGAGAACTCAGGGATGGGTTTTCTATAGGCGAGTCCATCTGGGGAAGAGGGAGCGCCGATGACAAGAGTGGATTGATTGGCATATTGTATGTGGCATTTTGTCCCTCGGAAATGAGGTTAATTTCAAGTAGGTCATCTGTTGAGACTTTGCTCGAGAAGGGTTTCAAGCCCACCCGTACCATTGTTCTCGCATTTGGCTTTGATGAAGAGGCTAGCGGCTTGCAGGCTAGTGACACCCCCCCTTTCTAGTTCCGCGACTTGGCGTGACGTGGCAACACTGTTCTGACAGGGTGCTGGGAGTCTGTCCCAAGCACTATTGAAAAAGTATGGCGAGGACTCTTTCGCGCTCCTCGTAGACGAGGGCGGTGAGTACCAAGACTATGGTTATTGGTGGCTCACACTTATCTCGTTCGTAGGTGGGATTGCAGAAATAGGGGGCTCTATCATTGCCGTCCCTGGCATCGCTGAGAAAGGATATTTGGATGCCATGGTGACGGTCTCTACTGCAGGCGGTCATTCTAGCGTCCCGCCCCCTCATACTGTCGGACCTCTTTTTGTTCTGTAGTACGTGGTTTAATCATTCTTCACAGAGTATCGGCATTCTCTCCCGTCTCCTGGTCGAGTTCGAAGCCAATCCGATCAAACCTCAGCTCGATCGTGGTACCCCCGTTTACGGCCTTCTGCAATGTGTGGGACAGCATGCCAAGGGGTTTCCGGGACACTTGCGCACACTTATCAAGACATCTATTCATTCTGACAAGGCATTACGCAAACTGGAGGCAGAATTGATCAAAGACCAAGAGTTTAAATCGTTGATTGGTACTACACAAGCGATTGACCTTATTCAAGGCGGGGTGAAGACGAACGCGCTGCCTGAGGGTGCTTGGGCGGTCGTCAATCACAGGATTGCTACACAAAGGTTCGATCGTGAACCATTCCTTTAATCACACTATTCATGTCATGTTTGCAGCTCTGTTTCCGCTGTCCAACGGCGCGATACTGACGTCCTGAAGCACTTGGCGAATGAGTTTAATCTCAGCTTCACTGCCTTCGGCTCCGACATCACCCCCAATGGTGCCCCGAGTGCAGGCAAGCTCACCTTGACGGACGCCTGGGAATCTGGGTTGGAACCAGCTCCGGTGACACCCACGGATGGAGACTCAGCTCCGTGGCAATTGTTGAGCGGGACGATCAAGGCGACTTACAATGCTCACCGGGGTCTTGAAGGTGCGGACAACATATTCGTAAGCCCCGGAGTTATGAGTGGAAACACGGGTTGGTGTATTCCTTGACCTGCCTTCCATTGACGACTGATGTGCGGCCGCAGACACGAGGTACTACTGGAAGCTCACCCCACACATCGTGCGCTATAGTCACCTTAGCGGAGTAGATCCTAGTACCATACACACCGTAAACGAACGTAAGTTGTATCTCTTTTATTTTCTGATCGGGCCAGTCATTCACACATGGGCAGATCTCGGTGCAGACGACCTTGTGGAAATGATCAGGTTCTTCACTACGTTGATTCTCAACGTGGACGAAACCACGACATTCTAAACATAGATCTGGTAGTGTAGTAGTCACGTGGCTGTATCAATGTCGGTCATACCGTTATACTTGTGGGGTTTACAGCGATCTAGAACGCGCGGGCCCAATCTACAGCCGTATTTTGAATGTCGGTTCAGCCCAACCAATCCTGAAATTCCTGTAACTGGCCTTTTCGGTCCTTTTCTCCCACTGAAATCAAATTTCTCTCCGCTCTGAATCATGGACACAAATAAAGGTAAATAAGGGACCAATGTCTTGTTCTGCTGTAGCTAAACGCGGAGGACCCGCCCAGTCGCCGTTACCGTTACACATGGCTCGTCTGTTGACACCTGCCACCAGCAACGATCCCCCCCGCATAATGGACATAGAAAACCGCGCTTGCCCTGAGTGCGTCCCCGACTGTGACGATGTAGCTTGTGAAGGTGATGATCGCTGCACCGAGCAATGTGTCATCGTCGCCTGTGATGACCCAGAACACGGTGATACGCCGTGCTCTGAAGACATCTGCGAATCCGCTTGTGTAGACCCTAAACACTGTTTTCTGGTGAGTCTTCTCTGACGACTGCACCGTCATGACTCATGACACCCACTCTTCAGCCTGTGCACCAACCAATAGCTTGTGAAGCTCACCAAAATACGTCTTGTGCGCAAGACGGATGCAACCTATTTTGCGGATCTACTTGCGATGACCCGGACAACTGCTCCTTGACTGGTGTAGTAAGTCCAAGTAAACTATCACTACTCCCCCTAATCCTGAGCTTCATTCCAGCCCGCTGCTCCATGCTACCACTCGACAGCAGACCAAGCATATCCACCCCGCTCTCAATCTGCGGACTTTAACGCATCCGTGGAGGCCTTTTTATGTTCCTGTCGTGACGAATCGCCCCTCCGAGACGGCCTTTTACCCATCAACAACCCTTGCGACCCCTATGCCGACTCTTCTCCAGTCTCTTTCCTGCCATAACATCAGCTGTCTGATAGCAACACACACACTTCCACATTCAATACTCCATCGCAACCCACTGCATATATCCCACCGCTCTACATACAACACTCACCAACAACGATCGCTCACGCAGAGCACACCTGCTTGTGGAATGGCTGTCGTTCTAGTTTTTCCTCGCTCGCAGAGCTGGTCTCTCACGTTAACCTTTCTCACCTGAACGTATTCTTGTCTGAACCTCTCGACCCCTTTGCGACATCGTCGTCCTGCTTGCGATTCAGCTCCGAGATGCTCGGACTTTCATGTCAATGGGATAATTGTCACGAGTACTCTTCCGCTCCTGTGGCCCCCTCAGGTGACTTGGCGTTTGGTAACGCACTCAATTCTCTGACCGGCCACCTTCTGCATGACCACCTTGGGTTGCAAGACAATCCTGGAAGCCATAACTGCCGTTGCAACTGATAGCCCTACCATTGCGAATGCGATATTACCGATTCAAGAACCTGAACCCTGATCGTGATGTGGAGATGCGGGACCAAAGGCAGATCTCTCTCACACAAACCGATAAACAGCAGAGCGAGGCGTCGGATGGAATTGTGAAGCAAAGCGACGTAGCCAAGGGACATAAAGCGGACGAGCACTCACTACCAGCCGACACAACGCCAAGTCCAACGCTGGACCCCGAGAGGTGTTACTGGGACGGGTGTGGACTTTCGTTCGCGAGCGTCGACGACCTTATGAACCACCTCACGGTTGATCACGTCGGCTCAGGCAAAAACCATTATGAATGTTTTTGGAGCGGTTGCGAACGAAGTGGGGAGAAAGGGTTCTCAAGCAAGCAAAAAGTGTGCCGGCACTTACAGGTTCGCAACCTTTTACGTAGTCTCGACCTTTAAAAGTGATCGAGGTCCTACAGATGCATACAGGACATAAACCATTCCAATGCAAACTTTGCAAGCAACATTTTTCTGAGGCGGCGACGCTGCAACAACACATGCGTCGCCATACGCAAGAAAGTGTGTGACATCTGCTTGGTTCCTGACCGCCTGCTAATTTCTACCTAGAACCCTATCTATGCGATGTCCCCGGCTGCGGCAAGGCTTTTGCCATAGCCGGAGCTCTCACGATACACAGGCGAACGCACATGGGTTTGAAGCCTTTCAAGTGCAAATACTGTGAGCGGTACGTATCGGATAGCCAACTGTACCTAGAAAGTATCTGATAACGCCGCGCATTAGGGCTTTTTCCGAGTCATCCAACCTCTCCAAGCACGTGAGTACCACCCACGTTTCATGCATAAATTTAATTTTGATTTTGGGCTATATACAAAGATGCGAACGCACACCGGCGTTCGCCCATATGTATGCGAAGAACCTGGCTGTGGGAAAGCGTTTGCCCGCCCTGACCAGTTCACCCGACATCAGGGCGTACACTCGAGACGACATCGTACTATTGGATCCGTGCATGAAAACGGGACCTACCCGCCTTCACATCAGAGACCATTGAACTCGGTGACCGTATAGGGGATGGTATTCGTTTGGAGATTAATGACCCTATTATGACGCGTTCTGCTTTCTCCATCTTTCGTATCATAATGTTACCCATCAATGTACTCGGAGGATATTCAGTATTATCAGATTCGGGCGGGCTTTCTCTTGAGTAGAAAACCGTATGGAAGGCCAGATTTCTTGCGCATATCCTCGGGTGCCCTTGCAAAGGCGTCGACTATGGACGCCTTTTCGTCAGGCGCACTCTTCCGTCCCAAATGCTCGTCATCTGTTGTCAGCAACACGAAAGGCCGCAAACTGGGTTGCAGCACAAGCACCCCGCGTACGTCGTCCGTCTCCAGCCTTTGCAGCGCCGGACATGCGCGGGCTACGTCGACGACGAATGCGGGACACGCGCCGTATATCCCCAGGGTCTGCACCCCGGGCATGGGAAGGGCGCAGCGCCTCAAGTAGCTCTGACGTAAGTGCTGGGTGAAGAGGGAGGGCGTCGAGAAGCAGAGCTCGAGATACCGCACGCGCGAGGGGAGGTTTACCAGGCGTGCGTGTTCGAGCTCGCGCGTGAAGGACCACCCCGTGTAGTGCAGCGCGACGCGATGGAGGGCCGGCGCGAGCGCGTCGCGGTTGGTATTGATAGCGCGCAGGACAGTCTCCATCGCGCGCGTCGTCGGATTCGAAGACCCGTACAGGTGGAACGCGCCAGATGACGATGATAGTGGGGATGGGTCGTAGATGTGGAACGTGATGCTGTTGCACGTGCATGGACTGAGTTGGTCGCTATCGTGGTCGTGAGCCGCGGGTTGCAGGAGCGAGAGGAGATGCGCGGCGTAAGCTGGGGAGACGACGTGTGCGTCGCGGAGGAACAGGCGACCAGCTATCGCGCGGAAGGCTCTGCAAACTGATGGGAGGGCGACAAGGAGGTCGTGGCGTTCCGCCCTCGAGAGGGGGAGGGACCACGCCTCCTCGAGGATCTTGTAGCCCAGCTCTATTGGGAGGGTGTGCGAGCGTAGGTCATCTATCATAGCGAGGTCGGTCAAATGGGCGGGAAAGTTCGTTGTGTGCCCTCAATGGGTGGACGCAAAGGTATATATATAGGGGGCTTTGCTGTCCCGTGCTCATACCGCACCTGAATAACGACGTGGGTGAGTCGGCGTACGCTGTACGTGTCACGGGGGACATTTCGCCACGAACCATTGGTGTGCGACTAACGCACTGGCAGAACAGAATATGGCTGATCAGCGTAGATTTCAGGTGCAAATGGCCATCCCAGGCAATCATCCACAAATTACGTAATTTTGAGTTACCATTTTAACAGCAGGATCCGGTCGAGTCCCATAACCTTACTATATCTCGGATCATGCTCCTCAAGTCCAGAGTGCGCCAATAGGAATCCCCTGGACATGGGACACCACTCGACTCGATGGGTACCTGCGGCTTTCCTGGATCCCTCATCTAGCAACTCTGAGCGATCACGGGCCTTGCTGGAGGAGCTTTGGTGATCCGAGTAGCAGAGTTTCAAGTTACGTTTCCAAACCCACCAACCGCTCGGGGCGATAGTGCCATACATATTATTGCGCATTCGTCAACGCAAAGCTAAGGTCGAACTGGCAACCGAAGATCGATTTTAGTCTGAACCGTCACACTTCGGCGCATGCATGACGCACCTCGTCAACCTATACCCCAGGGAGTCAGGAGGTCTCAGGCTTATTATAAAATTGAGTCTAGACTTATACACACGGGATACCACGTAGGTAGCGCTGTACAGTTTTTCACCGCAAGGTGCATCTAATTCAAGGAGAAAAGAAAGCGGTTATACGCCAGTTTCAAGGCAAGTTCATGATTACAGCCATGGGTCGGTCAGTGAGACTTCGAGCATTTACACTAACTTATACTGCCGCACGTCATCTCTAAGATTGTCAGGAAATCCTAACATCAATTCAGACTAGTACACAGTGGCATGCAACACACAGTCCGTAGACTATGGCTTACCTACTATTATAAGACAAAAATTTGAGTGAAGGCAGGTCTGATTAGAACGCCGTGGTTTCATCCACATTGAGGATCAGGGTAGTGAAGAACCTGATCATCTCCACAAAGTTGTCGGCCGGAATATCTACCCAAATGTGAACCACTGGGATACCAAGTAGAACATACAAAGATACAACATACGTTCGTTTACGGTGTGCATCGCATTACTCTCAACCGCGCTTTGGTGATTATAGCGTACAATATGTTGGGTGAGCTTCCAGTAGGACATCGTGTCTGCGACCGCACGTCAACCTTCCGTTAGTTGAGGGCCGACAAAAGAATACACCCACCCGTGTTTCCACTCATAATTCCGGGGCTTACGAATATATTGTTCGCACCTTCAAGACCCCGGTGAGAATTGTAAGTAGCCTTGATCGTCCCGCTCAATAATTGCCACGGAGCTGAGTCTTCATCCGTAGGTGTCACCGGGGCTGGCTCCAACCCAGATTCCCAGGCATCCGTCAAAGTGAGCTTGCCTGCAGTGGGGGCACCTTTAGGGGTGATGTCGGAGCCGAAGGCAGTGAAGCTGAGATTAAACTCCTTCGCCAGGTGCTTCAGGATGTCGGTGTCGCGTTGTTGGACTGCGGAAACAGAGCTGAAAACCTGACATGAATGGTGTGAGTCAAAGAGATGCTTTCGCGATCGAACCTCTGCGTAGCAATCCGGTGATTGACGACAGCCCAAGCTTCTTCGGGCAGGGCGTTCGACTTAACCCCGCCTTGAATGAGGTCAATCGCTTGTGTAGTACCAATCAACGATTTGTACGCTTGGTCTTTGATCAATTCCGCCTCCAGTTTGCGCAAAGCCCTGTCAGAATGAATAGATGACTTGATAAGTGCGCGCAGGTGCGCTGGGAATTCCTTGGCATGCTGTCCTACACATTTTACAGTGTTGTAAACGGGAGTGCCGCGGTCGAGCTGAGGTTTGATCGGATTGGCCTCGAACTCGACGAGGAGGCGGGAGAGAATGCCGATGCTCTGTGAGGAACGATTAGATCACGTAGCAAAACGAAGAGGGCATGAGACAGTATGAGGAGGTGGAACGCTAGAATGACTGCCGGCAGTAGAGACCGTCACCATAGTGTCGGCATATCCTTTCTCAGCAGTACCGGGGATGGCAATGACAGAGCCTCCTATGTCGTCGAACCCACCTACGAACGAAATAAGTGTGAGCTATTGCAAAGTACCTTCCCAGTACTCACTGCCCTCGTCTACGAGGAGCGCGAAAGAGTCTTCGCCATACTTTTTCAACAATACTTGGGACAGTCTTCTGCCACCCTGTCAGAACACAGTCACGACCACACGCCTAATCGTGGAACCAGAAAGGGTAAATTTATTGACCTGCATACCGGTTGTTTCTTCATCAAAGCCAAATGCAAGAACGATGGTACGGGTGGGCTTGAAATTCTTCTCTAGTAAGGTCTCGACAGATGAGCTGTTTGTAATTAACCTTATTTCCGCGGTAGGAGAGACAGAATGCCACATACAGTATTCCAATCAATCCACTTTTGTCATCAGTGCTTCCTCGTCCCCAGATGAACTCGCCTATGGAAAAACCATCCTGAGTTCTCTAGCACATGTGGAGACGTGCGTCATGTATACCGTCATAATGCCCGGAATAGGGGAGATATTTCCACTGGTCGACAGTCTGGGGGTCGACGGGAACAACGTCTATCAAAAGGTGTTAAGCTCAGTGACAGTCGCGGTCCGTGGCCGAACCTTGATGTGCGGCTAAAAGGAGAGGCTTGAGACTGTCGTCTGACCCCTTCCACTCGTAGAGCAACCCATACGTGTTGACTTTGGTAAGTGCTAGAGTCTCGTGGCTAGTGTGATGTGCAAGATCATGATGTTCACTCGCTCGTTCCCTGTCAATTTCGAAGATACGTTGTCACATACGTCAAGGGAAATGATCGAAGGAGGTAGTCGTGAAACGGTCCAAAAGTCTCCCATCGCTTGTCCACACCAATGGGCCCCATGTTGTCGTAGGATTCTGTGCTTTTTCCGACAAAAGGACTCAGTGACGAGATGCCAAAAGGAGGACAGCTACTTACGGAACACGTACTGCGCCTCCGAGCCATTCCACAGCCCTCAAAGTGAACGCATCCTGATCAAATTCCTTCCCAAGGCTCTCCCAAAGCCGTGCATGGCGATCCGGGTAGAGAGCGTCAGCTTGAGGACATATATTTGCGTTGTTGAGGCGTCTAAATCCTCTTCCGGGTAGGAACGGTCCAAGGTGGGTAGTACAACGCAGCGCTGTTGGGACGACGAGCAGAGTGATAACCCCAAGTACCTTCCATCTATGCCTCCAAGGACGATTTTCTAGTATCGGTAGGGGATCTTTTTCACCCCAGTTCAGGTTGGCCATAGTGAATTAAGACAAGAGGCAATGCGGTAAACCAATGGCCGTCTATGGTGTATGAAGGCTGGAGGCACTGAAACCCGTGGTCCAGCATCAACAACTTATAGCAGGGGTCTACTGTAGACCCAATTTGGGTTCGACGGGTACGAGTACGGCCCGAGATAATAATCTGTAACTCTATGGCACCTACAAAACAGTCCACAAAACAGTCTTCGAAATCCTCAAAAAAAGAGAAAGTTTTCCATCCAGAGTCACGCAAGGCGGGGCAGCTCGCGCGCAAGCACCTCCGGAAATCCAAGCTCGCCGGACACGCAACCAAGCGCGCAAAGCTGCACTCAGCCAAGGGCAAGTCCATTTTATCGTTATCATCGGTAGCGCCTTTTGAAGCAGGCCGGGGTCGTTGACCTCCTGCGAAGAAAAAGTGCTGAACTAAAAAATCTCCATCTTTAAATCTACAGCTGATTTTTACGGGTTTTTCTTCCATGCTATTCCCGAGGAGGAGGCAGAGGGCAGCGTCGTGCTGACGTTGCCTGAGCTTCACGAACTCGTCACGGACGTATGGCTCACACGGAACGATGTGGAACTGGAGGAAGAGAGGGCAGAGCGACGGAAGGGCCGTCCGAAAAGCACGAAGGAGTGCAGGTTGGAGGAACTCAAGCTGCGCGAAGTAGGAGGAGTACCGCACTGGCTTGGGTGAGTTCCATGCCATCCGCATCCCTTTCTCCCATGGCTTGCCACTGTCGTAAATAGTCGGGAGTTTCTGACGATTATGATTTTTTTCTCTCTTGGACACAAATCTAGAGGTGCCAGACTTGACACATCGCGAAAACGTCGCCTTGTATCGGACGTGGGACCAACGAGAGGTGGCTTTCGTCCAAATGTTGCGTTTCATTCGAATATCAAGCACAAAGCCAGAATTGGCGATCGTGTCAAAACAGGGAAGGCATCCTAGCCTCGCACCGCCGCATGGTACCCCAATGGATATCGAGGGGGCGGAGGCAGATTAAGCTTGCCACAGACCTCGTCATACACTGAACGAGTGAGGGTGTAATTTTGGGCGTTGTCGCGCGATATGTATTGTCTACGAATGTTCGGGGTATAGACTGTGCTGGTGATAGTATGATGCTACAAAATACTCTACAAATGAGTCCTCTACGGTCCGCAAGAGTCCCTGAGGTCTGAAGTCCTTACTCTAGGTATACAAAAAATGCCAACGCGATCTGATCATGACTCAACCATACAAAAAATCTGCAAACCTTCCACTCCCATCGGTGAGCCCTGGGCTCGGAGCAAGTAGTGGGATCTTCGGGGCATCCAAGTCCCACTCGCGCTCTCAGCTTGCCATACACGAGCCGAAAGCTCGATGCGGCACCCTTCTCCTGCAATAGCTGTAGCACCGTCTGGTACCCCGCTGTCTCCTGCGCTTCGCTGGCTGCATGCACCTCGACACGGAACCGGACCGCCTTGGCGACGCCCGCGACTGCGGCGGGATCTGCAATATCGTCCAGACGGCACTTGAGAATGCCTAGCTCATCCGCGTGTATGAGCACCACGCGCACACCAATGGCCGTGTAAAATCCGCTTGCATTCCTCCCGCGAAGTGTGCGGGTCGTGCATGGAGAGTAAGGAGAAAGACACCGGTTTTAGCTTGAACAGGTTCCCGAACCATGTCGGCTGTCAGCGGAGAGGCCGGCGGAGGGTCACCTGCGGACGCCTCTTTGGTGCTCTTGCGCTTAAGTACACTAGATGGCTCAACGATCTGCACGCGCCTGTCGGTCAAGACCCTACGAACTGGGTTCTTGCCCTTGAGCGACGACTTGTGTGCCATTTCCGTATGCTCTGCTCCCGTGTTCTCCTTGTCGGATTTGAGCTGCAGCGGAGCGGGCTTTCTCAGAGTGCGCCGGACACTCAATGGCTTTGTGACGTTGCCATTCACTGTCTCTGTTGCTCCAGATCCGAGAATTCCTAGTCCTTCAGGCGTTGGTGGGTGATTTAGGTATGGCGAAAGGACCGCGGGATTCACGCTGGCTGCTGCTGCGTGCTGTTGCATGACGTTAAGGTGTTCGACAATTTGCTGAAAGAACTGTTGCACCTTTTCGTCTTGCATCTCAGGGACAGTTAGGTGGTGGTGTCATATTTAGCGTGCTCCAGAGTGGCGAATCAGGGGAGAGTGGATTGATATTAGGAGATATCGGGATGTTGGGCGTCGGCTGGAAAGTTTGGGGAGAGCGGAGTAGGGAGTGCAGAGAGGAAGTTGGGTCCAGTGGGCGTGGGCGTCGCAGAGGTAGGGGCCGGGGTGTATAAATATTGAGGGGCGAGGAGTCCGGGCGTCAAAACGCCCTCGTTGTCGCTAGTACTACCCAGGGAAGCTCCTCCCCTGGCACGTCGGGGAGTTGGAGGGGACGCGCGTGGGGGAATATTCGATTGGTCTGGAGCGGGAAGTGTCACACTGGCTCTCTTACGGCCTCGCGATGCCTGGAAGTATAACTCTTCGACCTTTTCGTCGTAGTCCTCCAGATGCTTTATCCGATATTGCTGGAGAAGGTAATAAACGCCCTTTTCCCATGTCTGCTCGTTGTTCGTCAACTTCCGTATAATTTCTTCCTCCGGTGAGCCGTGCCACAGGGTGCGTAGGTTTGCCAGTATATCGGGATCAACATCGGCACGGTTTTCGATGGGACGAGCGATAGTTCCGAGTGATGGCGGAACAAGCATAGGGATTTTGGGTGGGTGCATAGTAAAAAATGGATGGGCGAGTATTTGCTCTATTGTTATGCGTTTTCGTACGTCCTTCTCGAGCATACGTGCTATGAGATCTTGAGCTCGCTTGTCAATGGCCTGTGGCATGTCGTAGGATCCGATTTTTACTTTCTCAAGCAACGTGTGCAAGTCTTCGTCGTCAAACGGAAGACGCCCTGCAAGCAAGGCAAAGAGAATGACACCGCACGACCAGATATCGGAGGAGGATCCATTATAAGCGCGACCTTCTATAACCTCCGGTGCCGCGTAGTGTGGGGACCCGCACGCCGTCCGCAAGAGCCCACTGGTATTGTTCATTTGCCAGGCAGCCATTCCAAAGTCCTGCAACCTTGATGTTCTTGTCTTGGTCAAGAAGCAAATTTTCTGGCTTGAGGTCACGGTGGGCAATGTTGAAGCGGTGACAATAGTTTATGGCGGCGATGATTTGTTGGAAATAGCCGAGAGCTTCGGATGCGGAGAGGCGGCCTCGTTTGCAGAGGTAGTCGAATAGTTCGCCGCCCTCGACGTATTCGAGTATGAGGTACAACTCCGTAGATGTTTCCCAGACATCGTAGAGACGCATGATATTAGGGTGGTCGATCAGCTTCATGATGACTATCTCGCGCTCGATACCCAGAAGTATACGATCCGCTTGGTCTTCAAGCCCCTGGATAGATCTTCGAGAGTTCACCAGAGCCGTCTTTGATACTATCTTTATTGCTGCATATTGGCCCGTCTTCGAGTGGCGGGCAATCCGCACGCGACCTATCGTGATGATTCGGCTTAGCGGGAGGCGAAGAAGGTAGCAAAACGCGACCTACCCGAACTTCCCTTTCCTATCGTCCTACCGATCTTCCAAAGCCCAATAACTTTAGGGTCGTCCTCTTTCCTGAGTTTTCGTGCAAGGCGATGAGCGTCCTGCATAGAAGTGGCCTTTGAGCTGACCCCAGATGAGAGTGAGCAACGCTGATGAATAAACAACGACCAAACAAACCCGTCGCGGTGACGTCGTGGTCACGGGTCTCCGAGTCTGCTTTACACGCTCGCAGCTATACCCCTTGTCTCAAAATTAAGGGAATACTCGCTATTCTCATGTTGCCCACACCGGCTCCTACGACGCCTAGGAGCACACCGCCGCTCCCAAGTTCTCAACTGCCCGAACTCCAATACCCTGATGACAGCTACCCAGAAGCGCCACAGAATCGTGGAACTACGCCATTTTCGGTGCTTTCCGGTCTTTTCGACAAGCTTCAGAATGAGCGAAAGCCCGACAAGAGAAGAAAGCTCATGAGTGCTTGGTTTGACGTGCGCCTTATGCTATCCTTTGGCAAGCCTGTCCACTCAGGGGTGAGATGCGTCTAGCGTTGGCGTAGGGAGGTCGGCCACGATCTCTACCCGGTGCTACGTCTTCTTTTGCCCCAAAAAGACAGGGAGCGAGCGATCTATGGATTGAAAGAGAAAAACATCGCAAAAATGTACATAAAACTGATTCCTCTAGGGCCTAAAGACCCCGATGCCATTCGTCTTTTAGAATGGAAGAAACCTTCGGGACCTGATGTAAGTTTGATCGACGATTCCGACGTGTCAACATGTCAATTGTCGTTCTAGAGGTCTTCTGGTGACTTCCCTACGGTCTTCTATGAGGTCGTCGCGAAGCGCTCTTCGGTTATCGAAGGAACTCTCACTATTGATGACCTCAACGATGCTCTCAATGAGATGTCCAAAAATATATCTAAGGGGTGAGCAGCGACTTTGTGTGCCTCTGATTCAGCACCGTTCTACGTTCCCAATCTCCCAGCGATGCGCAATCTAAAATTATGCGGCGAATATACAACCGCACCACGCCCGAAGAACAAAGGTGGATCGTCCGTATCATTTTGAAAGGTGCAACGCCTATGAGCAAGTGCCTTGTTGGGGTCTAATAGAAGAATCCTCAGACCTAGGTATCTCAGTCCAGGAGACCTCTGTCTTCTCTGTCTTTCATCCAGACGCCCACGATCTCTTCAACACTTGTTCTGACCTGAAGAAGGTTGCATGGGAGTTGTGGGACCCCGAGCGCCGTCTGGATGACCAGGTGCATCACAGGTCTTCCGTCTTCCGTCCCGGTTTTGAGTTACTTATTTCCTTTTGCACCTCAGGACAAAAGTGTTCACCTATTTAGAGCATTCGCACCTATGCTTTGCAAGCGACCAACAGGTAATATTGAAGAATCAGTTAAAGATATGGAAGGCCACACTTTTATCCTGGAGGAAAAGCTGGATGGCGAGAGAATTCAGCTACACAAACGCGGGAACGAATATTTTTATTGCTCGAGGTTTGCTCTGTATTTCTGAGAATGTACCATCGGTTGTCTGATCTCGTATTAGAAAAGGAAAGGACTACAGCTATCTGTACGGGAACCACGTTGGGACCGGCAGCCTCACGCCATACATCGACGCAGCCTTCGACAAGCGAATTGATAGGTCCGCGCTGTTTCTTCTCGATAGTACTGCAAAACGGACTGTTTCCTAGCATAATATTAGACGGCGAAATGCTTGTCTGGGACCCCGTGTCTGGAAGGAATCTACCTTTTGGGACGCTCAAGTCAGCGGCGCTGGGTATGTTCTCATCAAACGGCGAGGATAAAACAACAACATTTGACCGTCCGCAGATAAAACCAAGAAAGAATTGAACCCTCGGCCATGTTGTAAGCTTTTCAAATTGATACCGCGTTACTAGACTCATTTTTATGGGTACTACAGTCAAAATATTCGACCTGCTGTACCTCAATGGGCAACCCTGATACACAAGTCAACGAAGTTTCGAAAGCGCAACCTCAAATCATGTCTCAAGGAAATACGTGGCCGCATCGAGTTTGTCGTGGATTTTGAAGCGAGAACCGCGAAGGACGTACGGAAGAAGATGGAAGATGTCATGGCCGACCGTGGTGAAGGCCTAGTGATGAAACATCCCGATGCCGGATATGTCTTGAACGGCAGGAATAAAGACTGGATAAAAGTATGTGTTGTTTTCATGTTACGGAGATGCACTCAATATATCGTGGCAGGTTAAGCCTGAGTATATGGTTAGTGATGCTCCAGTGTTTCTCCGAGTCTCCTGTCGCGAATATTAGTAGGATAACATGGGTGAAACCGTGGATGCGTTGGTCGTCGGTGCGTACGCTCATTATCGATGTTCGAGCAGCTGCCCGATCACAAAGGTTCTATCCAGCTGGTAACTACGGATCTGGGAAGCGTGGAGGAGGCGTATCTACTCTTATATGCGCGGTCCTGGATGATAGAAACGTAACCGATACGGATGAAGAACCGAAGCAAGTGATCCTTTCACTTCTTATGGTAGACGTTCTAAATTTTCTCAAGATATAGTACCTTTGTTCGCATCGGTACCGGCTTTAGCTACGCGGAATACGTCTGGATACGTAGCCGACCTTGGAAGGAGTGGACGACAAAAAATCCTCCCAAATTCCTCGATACTGCAACTGGATCCCATGATGATAAGGGGGATGTCTATATAGAGCCCGAGGAGTACGAAATCCACTTGTTTCGGACAGTTGTGACGCTGAAATACACCAAGCTCCTTTATCGTCAAAATAAAGGCAGCAGAAATCACGGCCTCAGGTCCGAGTTATCCACTCAATTTTTATGCGCATCCCAGCCCTGATGTATATGCTACAGATCAATATCATTTAGGCTTCACCATGCGTTTTCCTCGCGCTATGTCAATACGGGAAGATCTTTCGTTTTCCGACTGTATCACAGCCACAGGTGCTTTCGTAGGTTCTGTTTCGGCACGCTGCTTACTCCTGAGCTCCTAGCCATCTTGGAGGCCGTCCGTTCAGTGAAGAAAAGAAAGATGGAGGACGTCACAGAGTGTGTTCTCTGCACGTTGCATTTGAGGTTTGTCCTCCTGATCATTTCTTACCAGGAAGACTGTTAAGAAGCGCAAGGCAAAGGCGAAGGTATGCAAGTTAAGCCTCGTATACAGGCCAACCATAAAAGGTTACGTTCACAGCCCTCCGTCCTCCCCGAGTATAAGGGGGTAGATCTCAAGGACGTACAAGTCGAATCTAGTCTGCTTGAAGGATTAACATTCAGTAGGTCCCTCCCGTCATTTAGATTTATAATCGCCGAGATTGAAACCTTCGCAGTGGTTTCCTCCGATCCCAAATCAAGGACACGGGATGCAGATAAAGAACAGTTACAAAAACTGTGAGTCGGTCCCGTAAATCGCCGCCCAATCGCTGAACCACGGTAGCATTCGTGCGCATGGAGGAAACTCCGCACAAGTGGCGAAAAATCAATCTGGGCTTCTTGTCGTGTACGGAGGGAGCTCTATTCGTGAGGCTTTCCTCGCGTTTTGGGAATTTAGCTCACTTTCGCCAAAGCGTACGACATCAAGTTGATTATGAACAAAGGGATGCACGACATCATCCGCCCGCAATGGATTTTTGATTCTATCGCAAACGGTGTACTTGTGCCCATGTCAAGAAAGTACTTCTTCCACGCAACTGCTGAGCGTGTGGAGTCAGAAGAATACAACAACTCGGACGATGATATCGAACGGTGTTCGTCAGGAGAAGTTGCAGCTGAAATGGCCGGTTCTCCTGGAGTGCTCGACTCTAGGGTATCTGAATCAAAGGAAGGGGATTCGGATATGCAGGATTGGCTCCAGATTGGACCCGAAGCCAACACCTTGGAAAATGATCACGACGACGCAGACTCTGCCACTGATCCGGATTCTGATAATGAAGACAATGACAATTGGTTCAACGTCGAGCCTCCGCAGCCAGGTAGTGGGAAAGAAGTGACAGACATGGAGGTGATCTTCGGTGTGAGTCTCGAAGGAGCGGCGTTCATTTCTTCTTTACCAGGTCGATGTCAGCGACGACGAGTACGAGCGCGTAAATGTGGGAGGTTCCAGGCAGGCTCGAATGGGGGAAGAGTCGTCGATGGAGTACGATCAAGAAAGAATTTTCAAACACTTGTGCGCTCTCTTCTCTAGTAGTATGAACTACTTGATGTTTTTTTTTACAGAGGTTTCTACTTGGATACACCTCAGAACGCTCGCGAGAATGGCTTGCCCACTACTTCAAAGCTTGAAGATGCGATTACGAAAAGGTGCCTCATGCGTCTCCCATTGATGGCAGTACTGAGTACATCATTAGCCTGGCGCGAATCGCGAAGCTAATCGAGGACAACGGGGGCAAGATCGTTAGCCTTGACGATGAGAAGCTCACGCATATTGTATTGGACAAGCGAGACGACAGCCGTCGGCGCGAGCTCATGAAGAGGACTTCAAAGTACGTGCGCGTGCATTTCTGTTTTCTGGCAGGACTCAAACATATATATATGCAGGCCAAAGCATCGAAACCTAGTCCTCTCCGATTTCATCGAGGCGTGCATAGAGGAGAATACATTGTTGAATGAAGACGGTATACTCTACTTCCCGGTCGCTTTGCTAACGCCTGGCTCACTACGTCCAAACTAGACTTCATGCCTTGAGTCGGGTCATCTCAGCCATGGGGAGACCCGCGTTATGGAAATGACTTTGTTCTTGTAGTTTAATAATACACTTTGGAGAGGTGATTTCCTCTGGACAGGCGTGTCGAGTAGCGGGATATCTTTTGTGTTGGCGCTATTGATGGCGGCTAGCGCAGAAGGATCGGATATTGGTTTCCTCGCTTGGAAAAACTGAAGGGCTTCGTCGACTTCTATGGGGCGAAACGAACCCCGTCCTCAAATGGGAAATAGGGAAGAAGCGGAGGCCCGGAAAGGAAAGTGCCACAATTGCGGCAAACTGGGCCACTGGGCGCGCCGTTCGCGTGCCCAGTGGCCCAGCTTACCACAGTTGTGGCACTTTCCTTTCCCCCACTTCTTCCCTCCGTCCCCTTGCGTAGCCGTCATTGCTTCATCTCGGCTCTGGGACTGCTTCCCTTTGCCAGATGGGGCTCCATCGCGCTTGCGCCGCGCTGCGAACCTATCAGCCTCCTCGGAGATGTGATCAATGAGGATGTCGGGGTCGATGGAAATAGTGGGCGCCAGTACGCGTGCAGCGGTGAGTAGACCGGAAGAAAACTTGGACATTTCGTTCGGGATAACCTCGATGATGGCTGACTGATACTCCTTCTCCGTTACAGTAAACCCAACCGCCGCGAGTTCTTCGCGCTTCACGCGCATCTGGCCGAGGAACGAGCGGACGTCCCCGCCGCGCGGGCAGCGCATTTCGGATGAACGCGGTGAGCATGTCGGTCTCCGCGTACTGACTCTTCACGCTGAACTCAGTTTTGACTTTGTCCCAGCGCTCCTTGGCAGTGGTAAGAGACTTCAGGCGTACGGCAGTAGAGTCGGGTAATTGTGGACGGCAAGAACCTGCAGATCCTGTCGAACGGCGTGGACTCGAAGTTGCGCGACGACCTCGAGCGCCTGAAGAAGATCCGTGCGCACCGTGGTCTCCGCCACTTCTGGGGTCTCCGTGTGCGCGGACAGCACACGAAAACAACCGGTGAGCCGTCGTTGCGCCTTTGGCCGGAAAGGCAATGCCGATTTGATGTACTTTCTAGGTCGTCGCGGGAAGACGGTCGGTGTGTCGAAGAAGCGTGGTTAGAGCGACTGTTTATGCTGGAAGTACGTACACGCCTTCGCAGTCTCTCATGTTACTGTGTGATGTGCCTTTTTTCAACCTATGCATGCATGTCCAAATGTAACGGCGCGACCTGCTCCCGCACACATTTAAGCGAAATTGTTGCAACACAGCAAGATTTTTCCAACAAAAAAGCATCGTGTTACTGCTGCAGCCAGCTGTAAAGAACATAACTAGGAGACATCATGCATCATGCACCAGGCCTCTAATCTGGTAGGACAATCGAGGCAAAGCTGAGCGATCGGTAGTGTCCGAAGGAGGGGTAAGGAGAAGTACGGAATCGTCTCACAACACAACATATCGAATCAAGTATCGAATATCTTTCATGATTTACGGAAAAGCGGGACATTGTAAGGACGTTGAGTCCTGTAAGTTGGAAGGCGGTGAGGATCTGCCGCCAAATAGAAAGGGAAAGAAGCAAGAGATAACGCGATAACGAGGCGATGACTTGTGAGAATGGCCTTGGAGTGCCCCTCGACTGGGCCTGACTTCGGGGGCAATCACGCAGAGTTAGAGAGTAACAGATCGCAACCGAACGCTGTGTATATTCAGTAGAGGGGCATGGTTTAAATACAAGGGGGGCGCCAAGGAAGAGGGGAAGGAAGAGTAAGGTAGTAGCATAGGGGAACGAGACAAGGAAACGTAGGGACAAGGTGACGAAACGCGGTAAAGGTCTAGTAGCCGAGACGAGTGGCGCAAGACAACGTGACATGACAGATAGAGATCCGATCTGAGGCCGCGTTTATGAGTTCGACACGAAACGAAAACACAGAAAATGGGGACCAGCTCCGCGCCCGGGCTCTGAATCATCATCGGGGCCGAACCTTCCCAATCAGGCGCCGCTTATTTCGACCCCACGGATCTGTCAACATACCTGGCTTTTGTAGTTCACAGGCCTTCATTTGAACCAAAAAAACCGCTTGGTCCTCTCCCTCACGGAGGGAAATAGCGCCACTGATGATCTGATCCAGGATCAACCACGGGTCAAATGTCTCAATTTGGCTTCGCCCAGGAATGCGACCATAACATTCGTGGTAACTGTGGTGATCCTCCTGTTGCCAGTGCTTTTTGAATAAGTTGGTACGATTCCCCCTCCACACGCAATGCGGAAGTGGGCAGTGAATAAAATATGGGACGTGTTTCAGTTCGTGTCTGTCCCGCTCCTGCCGACGGGGGAACGACTCCAAGCAAATCGGGCATTGCCAACGACTCCGAGTCACCGTGGTAGTACCAAGTGGTATGACGGTACTGTGAATAATGGAGGACGGCGGGGGGGAGTTAGGCCGCGGCAGGGTGTAGACGAGACCTCCCGTGCCAGCCCACTGCTCAATAGTCTGTCGGGGTTAAGACGAAATGAATCATTGAGTGATACAGCCAAAAAAATTCGACCGACTTGGTACGATGTCGAGAAGTCCGCAAGGCGATTTTCACCGAGTGTGAGTTGGAGGGGGTGGCCGTGCACAGGATAATGACTGCCATCCATAGTGGGTACAGGAAAGAGCGCAAGTCGGAAAGAAAATCAAGAGACAAGTAAGGGGCATGCTAGCCGCTCGGGGTAATCCAAGCGACTTGATATACTCATCTACTCCACGGTTGGACGAGCATATGCGCCAGTATGCGCCGATGCCCTGGCAGGTGCATCCAGGTGATTGTCAAGAAGAACCACAAAAGTTATGTATAAACCTACACGTGTCTATCCAAAGCCTCATGTGGGGCACTTTGGGGCACGTTTCGGACCTGTGATGTACAAAGATGGAAGATGAACAGTATAGTGCACCTGCCATCTGGTCAAGGATCTAGTAGAAGAGGTGGCGGTACTAGTCCCGAGAGTTACGATATCATACATTAGGAACTTGAACCTACCCGGACTTGGGGTAGTTAACCGTCGACGCGTCACGCCGCGTTGTATTTGGAGCTGCGCATTTGGCCACCAATCAGCACGCCCGTGAACTGCACCCAGGAGGAAGAATTGGTCTCGCCCTAAAATCACTAACTTACGGAAACACCACTGACAATGACTATATAAGGCAGTCCCTCTTGCGGCCTCTTCTTTGGACGCCGACATCTTTGAAATATTTCTGACAGACACATTCTTAACTTTCTCTTTGATTGTGCCAGTGCTCTTGAAAAGGACTTGCGCACCCTTTCACACCCCTAATATAGGGCCCTAATCCTCGGAGTCGATTGACCTGGCCTGGCGGCTTCGATATGGGCGCTCTGCAGTCATCCTCTTATTTCCTCTTGGATTTCTCGGGACTGTGCCCTGGAGTGTGCCGTCCCGGGTTCCTCCCTTGGGGGCCCCACTCACTCTTCAGGACTAGCGTATACTCAAGGTTGACGATGACACCACGTTCTGTGAGCCTCTCGGCATGTTGAATCTCTAGGTGCTAGCCACTTCCTGATGCTCCGTTCCCAATCGACCCATTCATGAGCTTATGACACACGTGTTATTACAATATCGGCTACGCTTGTGGCAGTGGTGTATGGCACTGCCAGCGCCTGTCTATGTGTCGATGTAAGCAAATGCAGACACGAGCACCCCCTATCAATTGGGTGGATGGGCTCGTGCGCCACTTCCGCGCCTAATCCTTGAGGTGGACCACTCGGCGCTTGACTGGCGATACCCGGAAAGCGCCTCGATACGAGCCTGAGGCGCTCTGCCTTGCGCTCTACATCCATCTCTCTCGCCGGAACTTCAGGCAAAATAGACGTTTTAGGAGAGGCTGCGCTACCACGGGGTCCTCCTTACGTGTATTTTTCAGGGTCTCACACCTACTCTTCAGGGAAAGCACGTTATAGTTAACACTCCCCAAGATGAACGAGGACACAGCCCTTACTGGCCCTCGCTTTGGGACTTTTCCGTACCTCCCCGGTAGAACCGCCGGGATGATCGCCACCTCTTGTGCGTCCGTTCCCAATCGGCGATTCCATCGCTAGTCTTGAGATATTCGACTCACTCGAAGACACTGGTGAGGAGGTCTTGGCTTGCGTCGACGTGATAAAACACTCTGTCTCATCGTTTGCTTTCCTTTCACAGATAGATACCATAACTCCACAGTCGTGTCACTTATCTTCCCTGGATCCCATCAACACAGATGTTGGCTCAGCATGCGGTGCGTTACTTCTCGAGCTTATCAAAGGGCCGGCTTTTTTTTGCTGAGGTTTCCAGAGTCGAACTTAACTTGGATGAACTGGTGCGGCTCGTGACGATCATCCAGAACCCGACGCAGTTCAGGGCCCACCTGTGGCTCCTGACCGTTGGTGCGTCGACGAAGCGTGGTAAAGCATCTGTTTGTGCTGGAAATACCCATGCGCGCTCGCCGTCTCCGATGTTACTGTGTCATGGGTTTTTCTTTTTCAACCTATGCACGCATGATCGAGTGTAACGGCGCGATCTGCTCTTTCACACATTTCAGTGGGATTGTTGCAACAGCAAGATTTTCACAAAAAAGGAGTGTGTTACCGTGACGAGCACAACTAGAAGACGTCGGGTCCCTAATTCGGCAGTATAATCGAGGCAAGGTTGAGCGATGTATGGTGTCCGAAGGAGGGGTGAGGGAAGTATGGAATCGTGCCACAACGCAACATATGAGATCGTAATGTATATCGAAACGTAAATTTCGTGTTTTACAGAAAATCGGGGGCGTTGTAGAGATGTCGAGTCCTGTGAGTTGGAAAGCGGAGAGGATCTATCACCAAAGAAAGGGGGAGGAAAGAAGCAGAGGAAGGCCAATGGCCAGGGGGAGATGAGAGAGAGACGAGACGAGGGCAAGTGAGGAGTATGAGATAACGAGGCGATGACTTGCGATGACGGCATTAGAGTGCCCCAAATTGTGCCTGACTTCTGGGACAATCACGCAGAATTAAAGGTGACAGACGGCGACCGAGCGCTGTGTATATTCAGTAGAGAGGCACGGTTTAGATAAAAGGGGAAGGGGAGGGTACGATGGGGGAACGAGACAAGGAGAGGAGACGCAGAATAAAGTGGTACGAGTGAGTAGCTGAGACGAGTCGCACAGGACAATGTAACATGAAAAAAGATAGAGATATGAGGCCAATGGAGCAACGCGCTAAGATTCAAAAGTTAGGGTTTATCAAATATTGGAAGGAGACCAATAGGAGACCAAGCCTCTGCCAAAGACAGAGCAGCGGCGTGGCTGGTGGTCGAAGTCGTCGATAAATTGCGAAGTGACTTGACAGCTTTAAAGAGATAACGAGGACAGTCGGGGGTGTCGAGCGGAGGGAGTGAAAAACAACACGAGGCCCGAGGACGCGCGGCCTTGGGACGAGCGGCTAATGATCTATTATGAGGCGATCCGCGTCGGCGTCCGTCGCGATGTGATGGGTGACGGGTGAATGAACAAAGAAATGGGCGACGGGAGCGGAGGGAGAGAGACAGAGTGGGTGTGTGTGTGGAGAGAGGTGGCGAAGGTGATGGCGGGGATGTCAACGGTCGTGGGAGTCCGAGTCCGAATTGGCGGGTGTGCCCTGAAAATGCGGTAAATATAGGTGATTACGGGCTCGGCCCTCGAGCTGGCCTTACAACGTTTGAAAGGAATATACTCACCATCGAACCCGAACCTGCTCTCGAGTCTGCCCCATCAAAGCCTCTTGTTTCGGCCCCACGGATCCAGCCACATACTCGACTTTTGTAGCTCGTAGGCCTTCACTTGTACCGAAACAATCGCCTGGTCCTCCCCCTCATGGAGGGAAATAGCTCCATTGATGATTTGTTTCAGGATTACCCACGGGTCGAATGTCTCAATGTGTCCCTGTTCAGGAGTGCGACCGTAATATTCGTGGTAACTGCGATGATCCTCTTGTTGCCAGTGCTTCTTGAATAAGTCGGCACGATTTCCCCTCCACGCGCAATGTGGAAGTGGGCAGTGAATGAAATACGGGACATGTACCAGTTCGTGTCTATCCCGCTCCTGTCGACGGTGGAACGATTCTAGGCAAATGTGGCATTGCCAGCGAATCCTCGTGGCAGTAATGGGTGGTGTGATGGCGCTCTGGATAGAGTAGGATGGCGGGGGCAAGTTAGGCTGCAGCTGGGTGTAGACAAGATCCTCGGTGTTGGCCCATTGCTCAACAAGCTATCAAGGTTAAGACAAAATGAATTTTTAAGTGATACACAGCCAGAGAAAGTTCGACAGACTTGGTGGGAAGCCGAGCACTGACAGAAGAAGTTTGCAAAGGGATTTTCGCCAGGTGTGTGTTGGAAAAGGTAGCTGTGCACAGGACAATTGTTGTTCATAGTGTGAGGACAGGAAAGCGCGCGAGTTGGAAGGAGAATCAAGAGACAAGAACGACACTGCTAGTCGCTCGGGGGGATCAGCCAGGCTATATACACATCTACTTCACGACGGTTGGGCTAGCACATGGACTAGTGAGCACTAGAGCCCAGATGTATCCATGCACTTGGCAAGAAGGCTCCACATCGTGTCGATCCAAAGCCTCATGTAGGGCACTTTGGGGACCTGTGGTGTTGAACACACAGTTCTCAGTCTAAGAGTGAACGTGTATCAGGTGGAAGATGGTTGTATGGTACCCGTAGTCCGGCAGATCTAAAGAGGGTAGCGTGCCCGAGGCTCCTACCCCGACTTGGATGGTGGAAGTTTGAATGTTTACGTCCTGGTCTCCGCCGTGAATCTCCTGAGTTGTAAGTGAAGCCGCGCCATTGACCCACCCATCAGCACGCCCCGCTTTCACCCCGGTCATACCTGATGCTGCGCACCGCGCTAAGCGCGTTCTTTTAGTATGAATGAATGCGTAAGATGAGTCCTCTTGCCTCATTAGCCCGGGTGCCCTTGCGGGTGCCAGTATCGAAGTTCGAACCATGAACACGGTTCAACATAGACAGAAACCTGCGCGATCCTGAACCAAAAGAAAGGACTACGTTGATGCGTGTGTTATCCTGCTCATTAATACTCATTAGGGGGGACGGCGGTTAGTATGCAGAAGAGACTTACAGTACATGAAGAAGCACGTGTACACCAAGGTGTACACAATAGAAACCTGTACGTTGTCCTCTTACGTTATCTTACGTGAAACCAGCCTCCCTTTTCCTCGTGTCCTGGCCGAGGTCCTGGTATCAACTCGTCGAAGGGGCTTGTATCTTCGAGTGCCATTTCGCTACAGCAAGATCCGAAATGATAAGAGTAGATATTTGTGTTATCTATAATTTGAAAACGCCAATGACAATCACATAAGGCAGTTCAAGTTCAAATTCACCCTACCAGCATTGCACGCAATTACTGCCGTACCCTTGCCTGCACCTTCTTTGAATCCCGGCAAATCTTTGACACTGTACTCCTCATTGATTGGGCGTGCCAGGATCGTGCAGATATATGTAGGACACAAGTACCTCAGCGTGGGACACCCCTTTCGCAATACGTAATCCCTCAAATCCTCGACTTGATCCTCGAGGCATCGGCGGCCTCGATATGGGCGCTCGGCACTCGTCCTCTGGTTTAGTGTTGCCGCAAGTTGATGCGGTCCAAGTCGAGTTGGAAACTCGACGCCAACTCTAACTCGGGAGTTCACACCAGTGCAACTCGGAAGTTCAGGTACAGTTGGGAACCAATGGGAAGCCTTCAATTGTGTGGTTCCCACACCCTTTCGCCCCGTGTTCTAAGACGGAAAGTCACAGAATGCGAGTATATACGTGCTGTACCCTAGGTACTGTACTACTGTACTACCATCAGGCTCATCCATGCTGTCATGACGGGAAAGACAGAGGTACTAGTGAAGTGGTCCCACTTCTGGTTCGCCTCCATCGCTTCCTGGAAGCGGAGACTGAAGATAGCCCAGTTGGAGCCGGTAGGATCAAGACGGGGAACAGAGGTAGGAAGAGGGTCGTTCATAGCAGCAGGGCCCATAACCTCTTACGATAGGGACGCTCGGAGTGACGGGCGCCGCCCAATAATAATAGAGTGGTTAGAATGAGTATGGGAACGTGCGGGCGGGCGAAGTCTGTACGAATAGACGAGGCCTCAGTATTTGCGCGTACTAGAAGGGCAATTCACTGAGGCCTACACTATGAAAAGGAAAGGGTTAAATAACTACAGCTACTAGAACTGTACAGTAGGTAAATTTTATGCTCTGCTTCCGCAGGGCAACGGTACAACGACCAGGAGGAGATCCGGGGCATAGGGCCAGGCATCCGAATGACTCAAAGTATAATAAATGCGAGGACTTGCGCGCAGTGTTGTGACAGTCGGGGACTAAGTCGGGGTTAGGCGGCCGCCAAGTCGGATTAGTCGGGTCTGCGACTGAACACGACTAAAGGCGACTAAACTCGACAATTATTTCATAAGGATATCTATAAATGGTACTATTTTCTCGCGACATCCAAATTTAGCGTTATGTTCTCGTAAACGCTTACGTGTGCATCCTTGAGCTGCACCATTTTACACGTGACATTAGTCGTCGACTAACATTCCCAATATAGCAACAGTCGCCGTCTTAGTCGTCTCAGTCGTGTAAAGTCGCGACCCGACTATCGACTACCACCGTCGACTGGCACAACACTGCAAGTTGCGCGGGCTTGTGCGCGGGTTTGCACAACGTCCATGCGGGCACAGAACGGAAGAATCGATAAGGTACTGAGAACTCACATCACTTCAACAAACCCCGTCCTCAAATGAGGAATAGGACTAATTGAGGCACCAATGAATCGTCGATTGAAAGTTGTGCCTTACATAAAGAGTATTTGGCCCTGCGATGAAGGGGAGAAATCTTGGGAGAAGTATCATACGCATTCCAAGATGCGTACTACTATCCATCACGCAAATTTCAAGGCAAATTTCTGAGTCAACGTTGACTTCAAGCCCGGGCGACTAACGATGGCTACTATAAAGTATGAACGCTTTGAACGGCATCGTCATGGTGGTGTCCGGGAGTCCTGGACGGTTACTGTTGTAAGCGTTGCAGAGTCGAGCGGATGCAAACAAGTCGCCAAACAACGCGTCGCGACGCGTCTAGCGCTGGTGGGCCCGGGGTTGTCTCTCAGAACCAATACAGGACCCAGGAGCATGCCCGTGTCGAGACAGCAAATTATCATTCGAGTATGGACTCTGAGAACTATTTCGTCTCTACCATGCACTGTTTCTCCCTTTAGGTCTTCCGCAAATATAGCCACTCACTTGGGCCTGATGAACTTGAATATCTCGAAGAGGTCCTTAAGAGGCATGACATCTCAGACGAAGACGTGGAAATGTCGATAGAGCTGATTGCTAAGGAGTACAACAAGCAAGATGGTTTGTACTTCTGATATCCTTTTGGCGCGAACACTCATTGTATTCCCAAGATGCTAGTATGAAGGTCTCTCTTCAGATCCTAAATAGGGTCTACCAGAACTTGCAGACCTCGGGAGATCAACGGAGCCGGAAAGAGGACGCGTATCTGGATCCTGAGGATCACTTGCACTTTGTCAATGCCCACGACATGCCACTATGGCACTGGTCTCCCGAACGAGGAAGCTTCGAGAAGTGAGAGTCCCTCGACGGAATAAATTGCACGCTACTAGAGCTCTCATGACTCTTTATCCCGTAGGGCATCGCACCAACCATCCGTCATGGGTACGGCCGAATCCCGAATACTAGCCATACGGGATCGCTTGAACATCATCAAGCAGACCATTATGAGAAACGAGCACTTTGCACCCTCCACGATCCCGAGTCGTCACAGGGAACACCTTTTGACGGCAAGTTGCTAGCGTTTCTTTTGTGTCCTGCCAACACTTCATCTGATCTAAGCCGATGATCGTAGTTGAAATCGACGAAGCAGCTTTTAGGCCGGGCGGGCGAGCGGTTTTTACTCTTCGGCATGCTCGTACATTCTAAAGAGGGGAAGCTTTGCCTCGAGGACCTCGACGGCGTCGTTGAACTGGATTTCTCGCAGCTCGTGGGGGTTTTATTAAGTTTCACTCTAAAAAGTTGACCGTTTACGAGACAACAGGACCAACCCAGCGAAGGACTCTTTACCGAGGGATCATTTGCGCTCGTGGAGGGCGACTACACAGATAACGCTACGTTGAGCGTCATTGCCATTGGGCACCCTCCCTGTGAAAGCAGAGAGACGGCGCGGTAAGAGAACAGCCTTTTCTTCTCGGGTGTGGCTGAGAGGCTTCAACTATAGCTCAGTGTTTGGCCACATCGACTTTCTTGGCAAGGGGGCTACAACGCCTCTTGAGGACGTAAGCGCTCAGGTTTTGGGGACCACCCTTCACTCATAAACACGGTGGTGACAACCCAGACTCAATATGTGGCTCGCGTCGAACGGGATTTTTCGAGCATGAATTTCTTTGTCTTCTCGGACGTCTGGCTAGACCACCCGGACACGTTGAGAGGTCTACAAAAGATCTTCGACAACTGCATAGAGAACAATTTCATCCCAAAGGTGATCGTGTTCTGCGGCAACTTTTCTAGCTCTGGAATTGCGCAGGGGAACAGCAGGGATGTCCAAAAATACCAAGGCTAGCCCGTCCGCCCCTCCTGTACACGCACCTGCTTACCCCCGCCTCCCTCAGAGGGCTTTGACTCACTGGCCGACTTGATCGCCTCCTATACACTCATAACGCGGCGCACGCATTTCGTCTTTGTGCCCGGTCCCTTAGACCTAGCGGTCAATTCCATCCTTCCACGGAAGCCCCTGCTCTCGTCGTTCACAGGCCGCCTGCAGTCGAAGATCCCAAAGCTTCATCTGGCGAGCAACCCATGCCGTCTCAAGTTCTTCGGACAGGAGATCGTCGTCTTCCGTGACGACATCATGTCCCGCATGCTCCGCAACCTCGTCGGCGTGAAACCGGACGCGCGGAACGAGGATCTGAAGCGATATGTAGGGACCTTTACGCCCTCCTCCTTCTGCGCGCAACTGATCGCCTTTCTCCTGGAAAGCTTGTCCAATCGATCCTCGACCAGAGTCACCTCGCACCGTTCACGACGCACATCCAGCCTATCCTGCCCGAGTGCGACCACACTATGCGCCTCTATCCCCTGCCTACGTGTGTGCGTGTTGCTCCACGCCCCCCTTCTCTTTTTATCTCCTGATTCGACCGGCGCGTAGGTCGTTCTCGCGGACAAGTACGACAGCTACCGGATGACGTATGAGGGCTGCCACGTCTTCAACCCCGGGCGGTTCACTGGCCGCTCGCTGGGATTCTCAACGTATACGCCCGCCATCCGAGAGTCGGAAGCTTGGTACGCTTTCTTCGTTCCTCGCGTTACGTTGCTGAGATCGCGTTCTTGTACCAGCGTCGTGGACTTGGAAGGTGAAAATTGAGGGCCATACGTTGTCACTTTCGATTTTTATCACGTAGATAGCGTTTATCCCGTCGCGCACGTTGTATTTCAATCAGTAGCCTGAATTGCTCTACGTATGAAGTGCCGCGAGGAAGGGGGGGGGGAGGTAGTTAATCAAGGTGGCCAGTCTTTGCGAGCTTCGAAATCAAAAAAGAAGAGAAAAAATACACTGGTGAAATCGTACTACACGTACTGTCCTCGACCTCGACGACAACGGTCAGTAGTGACGTCTAAGAAAGTCCAGGTGCCGGTAAACCCAGTATGAAAGTTTCGTGTCGACAACAATAACGGTACAGATTGGCGTGCGAGCGCACGCACAGGCAGCGGCCTACAAGAGATAAAACGGCGATGATCACAGAAGGTAGCAGCATAGGAGGGTATTGTATCGGGGGACACACAGGAAGGGGACGGGGGTACCGGAGACGAGATGTGAGAAAGCAAGAGATAATAAAAAAACATCGACCATCACACCAGCCATCCCAGCGACGCGCTGGGCGTAGGCGCGGGTCGACGTCTAGCGCTACCACATCCGCGTCCAGCGCTCGGGGCCCTGCGTACTCGGGCTCTCGTACATCAGCGCGCGCTGCGCGAAACCTACCGGGCTCTCATGCAGACCGCGGCTGGGCGTGCCTTGCGCGCCGAGACGCGCCAGCTCCTCGTCCAGAAGCGTGCTGGGGTCGTGCGGGTCAAACAGCCCCCGCAGCGGCGACTCGTTCGTCACACCCATGAACATAAGTTTTCGCGGCGTCACTGGCGTAAAAGGCGTAAATTGAGAAGAAGTCCGCCGGCGGGAGGGCGTACGGAGGAGGTTCTCCGTGTCCTCGGGAGGCTGGTTGTCGTCCTTGGGTGGGTTGCCGTCGGCGTGAGGAAGCGTCACTGTCGGCGGGGGGTTTAGGTGCGATTTGTAGTGAGCGAGGCTTGGCGAAGGGCTCATGTGCACACCTAGGTGCGACAGTGGAGTTCTGGCAACGGACAAATGAGGCCCTGACGTCTTCCGAGGGGGCGTACAAGGGCGACCCGGTGGCGTGGCATGTGGTTTGACTGAGGTTGGGAATACATTTCTTGGCGGAGGTGTTGACGGTTTCGGATTTCTTGGGCGCACAGTCTGACGGGTTAGGGTGGGCGATTCCGGCGCAGGGGGGAGGGCAGGTTTCTACATTTTACAAATGAGATTAATTGTATGTGTATTGAATTGATGTAGCTTACTTTGTACGAGTCTTTCTCCGTTGCCTTTTCTTTACCTTTCTTTGATTTCCCTTTTGACTTGCTAGCTGCCTCGTTTCCTCCTGCAGTAGGCTTTGAATTCAGCAAGGTCACGCCTGGAGCCAACGCATCAAGAGGTGCCTCTTCCGGGGCAACTAAGAAAGCGCTGATATCGAATTTAGGTGACGCCGACGTCGATGCTCGGCAAGTCTCCGTAGCTTGAGCAGCGGCATCCTGGTCGTCGGTTTCTTCCGGCGGGCTAGAAGAGCTGTTATTTGGAGTAAGCTCCGGAATAGACACAGACGAGGACGACGTTGGTGGTAATGATGGCGAGGGAGACTCTTCTGGCTCCGTCTTGATTTCAGACAAGGCAGATAAAGAGGGGGAATGGTGAGGAACTGGGGGTGTGGGAGCCGGAGGCTCAGCGGTCATGGGGTTGTATACCGAGCCCGGAGGCAAAACGGGGAATATGACGCCTGCGGGAACCGCATGAAGGTGAGGCATGACGTAGGGTGCATAATACGGTTGGTGATGTGTGCCCGGGCGAGGACCAGGAAACAGAGGCGGTCCGGGGTACGCCACGGCCGGAAGAGAAGACATCGGGATGCCCATCTGTGGATGTAAAGCTGGAACCATTTGTTCTTGAGATGCCTCAGTTTTCATCTTCTTCCGTCTGGGTTTTCGTGTGGGTGTATCCTCCGCTGGACGCTTGCGGTTTGAATGGCGCGCTTTCTCCTTCTGCTCTTGCATATCCGCACAGAACTCCTTGCGAAAACCACCGCCAAGGAAACAGTCAAGGTCCTGGTCGAAAATTGCCCAGAGTGTACGGCCGGCAGCGCGATCGCGTTGCACTTTGCGGAATACAATAGTCGTGCTAAGTACGTGTCGGATGGAGTTCATCCACGTCTGCTCGTTGCGCTTGAAGTGGGGATAAACAATGGTAATGAAGTCATAGATTTCTTGCAATGTCAGCCGGTGTTCTGGAGAGGCAAGAATAGCCTGGCCGATGAGGGCGGCATATGGAAGATCAGGCTTGGTTTGAGAGTACGGGCCCGATGGTAACTTGAACGGTAGGTCATCGTACTCTTCCTCGGTTGGCTCTGGACCCATAGGCCCAGGAGAGGAGACAATATTGACGATAGGGCGAATAGGACTTGACGACGGAGTAGAGATACCCGGAGATGACGGAGGGAGGGGGGCGGATTTATAATAGCTACGACGCGGAGTAACCGGCGGTTGTGAGGACGTAGTCTGGATGGCAAGGTGAGGACACTATAGAGCAGGCAGACTGATAGAGGTACCTTCTGAGTGCCCTCAACGAGAGAGTTACTCTCGCTTGGTATGGAGGAGGCCATGCTACTCCGACGGGATCGGGACGGGGAGGGAGACTCGGCACGAGGCACAAACGAACCCTTTGAGAAGGACATCAGCAAGCGCCAGATAATATCGAGCTATACCAACACTACGACGGTGCCTGGGGGTGACTGTCTGATAAAGCACGGTATCCCTGTAATAGCGGCCTGCTCGACTGGGCGTAGAGTGTGGCAGTGAATCCTGTGCAGACGATGTGAGAAGGGTTAGACGACGATGAGAACCTCCCAGGTGGAGCACCCACCTGAGAGGGGCCAAAGTTTGAATCGTCTGTTGTTTTGACGCGTCCAGAGTCGCTTGTGTGGGAATGGCCTGAGGGACGTAACGCGGAATGTGTCGGGGAATGAGGCAGTGCGGGGCTCGTGTCGCGTCCCCGCCTGCTACGCCGCTCTCTCCTGCTGCGTCTGTTCTGACGTTCGATTATCTCGTCCATGCTCTCGAAACGACGAAGCGAGGATGAGGGCTCGATCGGTTCTGTTTTAATGGGAGTGGCTGGTGGGAAGGGAGGCGCGTCAGCTGCTGATACGGAGCGCGATTTGGGGTGAACTGTCTGCGGGAGTAGAGTAGGACTTGTTGCGCTGTCTGCGTCTGACTCTGCTGTTGAGAATGCACGAAAAGAATTGGCGTGTTCGGTGGTGAGGAACTGGCGCATCTGATCGCTGTGACGCGTCAGGTCGTCGCGTGTCATTCCCAGGTTTTGAAGGAGTTGAGATATAGGCGATACGGGAAGATTTGTAGGGATGGGACCCGCATCCATCTCCCTCTGTCAGCGGGAAAGTGGGAGAGGCGGACAAGAAGGGGTGGGTGTCACTGGATGGATGGTGGCTGCCCCTGCTCCGAGTCGCGGTCGGACGGGTCATTAAATGATACCGTTATCCTTTCCAAATATGGACAACCTGGCTCTAAATCCGGCTTACTACCATATTTAAAAAGAAACTAGAAATTGGCCACTACTCTGACCCAATTCCATTCGTCGGCCCAATTATTGAACTCCGGCCCGCGCTGCCCAATCGCACCTCCGTCGTTCCCAATTCTCCTGGTGTGTATGCAGCCTCATCTCCAACAGTAAATATGTCCCCATCTATCTCGGGGAATGTCAACGTTGGAAGCCGCACCAGCTCCGGGGGTGTCCTTGTCAAGTATAAACGGTGGAGCGCGTCTTCCGCAGCCTGTAGGTAAACGTGACGTCGTAAGTCAGTGAAGCACCCCTGGTCGAGAGAGAGACCATACTCGGTATTCAGCCATCTTTAACGAACTCCCGAAGCCTTCCCCGAGCTGCTCAATGCCCGAATAGACGCCAACAACAAAGACAGGTGAGTTGGACAATCGACCGGTCTCTTTTAGTAATCTGAAGGAGACCAATCAACATCTCGGTCCTAAAAGACGGTCCCTGTAACACATACCTCGAAACGGGCTTTTCACGACCAAACTTGGTAACCGTTTCTGTTAAGGCTACCTTCGGGTCGCGGAATTTTAGCATCTTACGTAGGTCGACCTCTCGACCTAGGAAGAACTGGTGTGCGAATTTCCGTGCAGAGGAAAATGAGCTCCGTTGATATATGAGGGCAACGAGAGAGCGCGGTATTGACGACAACGCATCGTGGTGAAGCACTGGGGGTTTCAGTGGTGTCGGCGGCTTGAAAAAAAGTATGTGTTTGAAGGACGTAAAATAATATAAGGGCAGACTCGACGTACCGTCCTATGCCAACGGAGCAACGGCGCGGCGCCAACCTCCTTTGCAACATTGGCGCAGGTGTTAGGCCCGACATACGCGCTCACAGCTGCCTTGACAACGCGCGTTGGCAAATGAGGGTATGAAGCAGCGACGAACTCTGACGCGAAGAGGCCGAGCAAGGCATTACCGAGAGTTGATAAATTGCCATTCGCTGGAGGAGGCTTCTGATTGGGGTGGCGTTGCGCGAAAAAAGGAAGAACGGAGGGGTGTGTACAGGCTTGCTCCAGCTCAGGAACCTGCAGTAGCGACCCAAGTCCGATGCGATGGCTCAACGCTGAAAGGGCGGAGGGAGGTGGAGGTTGCAATGCTGCCCACGTCTCCGGAGAGAAAGTGGACGAGCTGGTAGTGAGTGCCCCTTCCGGTGGGAAGCTTCTCAAAGAGGAGAGTGGGACAGACGGCAATTTTGTAGCAATCGACAGAAAACGCCGTTGAGCATGGCCCATCGCGTGCGTAGGTCGGTGGGGTAGGGTGCCAATGGCTTCGCAGACGCGCAGAGCAATGAGCGACCCGTTGCTTAGGTAAGACACGCGAAAATTTGAAATACTGCAATTGCTTGCTTGCTTGCAATTTATTTTGTATGTCCAGTTGAACAACTTGAAATGCAACTATTCTAGTAATTGTGTATGCTTGAAAGTAAGGACCTGCCTTTCATGCGCACGGTTTGAAAGTTCACAGTGTGACAAATTGCCTTGTTTTGGTTCGTCCACGTGACACGTGGTAACAAGCGAAGCGTGTCTTGTCAACTGCAAACCAAACCTCTTCTACCACCGCAACTACCACTACATCCGCACTGTTACCTTTGACCATGGCTGAATCCTCAGCCAGGCTTCGGCACAGAAGACCGTCAGCTCAGCGTGACCCTTCCACCACTCTTGTCGATGATGATGATGATGATCAACCCACCCAAGACCCTGTGAGCCCTGCTACCTCCCTACGTTCCCTCGTCTTGGTCGAACTCATCCCATATTCTAGGATTCTCGTACCCAACTCGAATTACTCTTAGAGTCCGATGAAGCGAGCATGGCGATTGTTGGTGTTCTCACCATACTTGCATTTGCACTACGCTTCTACAAAATCAACCATCCTGATCAAGTGGTGTTCGTGCGGCTTGTATTCTTTCACTCGTGTTTGGTCTTACAGCATTGGGATCTAGGTTTGACGAAGTTCATTTTGGAAAATTTGCGGCCCACTACATCTCACGAGAATACTATTTCGACGTGCACCCACCCTTTGCAAAACTCCTCTTTGGCCTCGCTGGTTGGTTCGCTGGATTCGATGGCCACTTCAACTTCGAGAGCATCGGCGACAATTACACGGATAATCGTGTTCCATACGTGGGCATGCGTGCTTTGCCCGCGATTCTTGGTAGTTTCACCATTCCAATCGTCTATGGGATCATGAAGGAGAGTGGTTATGGAACCATTATCTCTGCTTTCTCTGCATCTATCATCCTTTTCGGTACGTGCAGTCAACTTGAGGTGGTCGAATTCTCAATTGCTTACCATTTGCACCTTGTGTAGACAATGCACACGTAGCGCAGTCTCGCCTCATATTATTGGACGCCACCCTGATTTTTTTCCTCTCGCTCACTATGTATTCCTACATTCGCTTCCGGAAGCTGCGATATGTGTACGTCCAAAGACCTCTAATTTGAGAAGGCCGCGGCTGAACCCCCCCATAGAGCATTCACTCCTGAGTGGTGGGGCTGGTTAATCGCAACTGGTGTCTTCATGGCGTGTGCTTGGGGTTCCAAAGTGAATGGTATACTTACAGTCATCGCTATTGGCGTTGCCGTTCTTGTCGATTTGTGGGACCTCTTGGATATCCGTAAAAGCCCATCAATGGTTCGTGTACTTTCACACACCCCGAACGTCAAATGACATTATCCCAGGAGCCCTTTTGGCGCCATTTCGTCGCTCGCGCGATTGGGCTGATTGCTGTACCCCTTATTGTTTATCTCTCGTTTTTCTGGGTCCACTTCGCCATTCTTACCCACTCGGGCACGGGTGACACTTTCATGAGCCCTCAGTTCCAGGAGAGTTTGGCAGGAAACGAGCTTTTGATGAATAGCATTGGTAAACTTACTTTCCTGATAGACCATCATATTTTAATGTCATCTCAGAGCTCAGGTATCACGACACCATTACCTTAAAACACAAAGACACGAAGGTTTTCCTGCACTCTCACCCCGAACGTTACCCATTGCGCTATGATGACGGCCGTATAAGTAGCCAAGGTAGGCATACATTACGATTACACTATTTTGTGAGTTTGATGGCTTTGTAGGTCAACAAGTTACTGGTTATGGTCACGCCGACGAGAACAACTGGTGGCAGGTTATTCCGACTAAAGCACTTCCTGAAACTGGCCGTGGTCGCATCGTGCGCCACGGGGATGTTATCCAACTCCTGCACGTGACAACACAGACCTACCTCCTTACCCATGACGTTGCTTCACCACTTATGCCGACCAACCAAGAATTTACAACGTGGTCGAGGGATGACCTTTCGCGTTATAACGACACACTTTTCCACCTTAGTCTCAATGGTGCACACGAAGGCGAGCCCGTCAGGAGCAAGAGCGGTTACCTTCGACTTGTTCATTTACCGACGAAGGTGTCACTCTGGACGCACCGTGAGCAGCTCCCCGACTGGGCATTCCGCCAGCAAGAAATCAATGGAGATAAGAATCCCCTGGATCGAAGTGCGATTTGGTATGTTGATGATATCATTTCTGGTGATGGTATGCCTATGTTCCGTTATGTCTTCTACTTTATTCCCTTTCTCATCGCAATGGCAGAGGGTGAGGACGTGTCAGCCAGAACTAGCGCACAACATGCGAAAACTCCAAAATCACTCGGTTTCTTTAGGAAATTCTTTGAGTTACAACTTCTTATGTTGCAGCACAATGCGGGCCTAACCGCGTCACACCCTTACGCAAGTGCCCCGATCAACTGGCCATTCCTACTGAGCGGCATCAGCTTCTGGACTCAATCAGAGGGTCAGAAACAGATTTATCTGATCGGCAATATCATCGGATGGTGGACCTGTGCCCTTGCCTTGTCACTATACGTAGGCATTATTGGAGCAGATTTGATCGCAAAAAGGCGAGGTGTTGAACCCATTCCACTTGGTAAGTGATTCTTTGATGAGACAGAACCCTCGGTCTCACTGAGACGATTGACAGCTGTTCGCAACCGCTTGTGGAACTCGGCGGGCTTTTTTATCGTCGTGTGGTTTATCCATTATTTCCCATTCTTCCTCATGAGTCGGCAGCTGTTCATTCATCACTATCTCCCCTCTCATCTTGCCTCTGCACTCGTTGCTGGTGCCGTACTCCACTTCCTCCTCTCTGAAACCATCCAGTACCCCATATCAATTCGGGGGCACTCTACCCGGCCACGCAAGCCGCAATGGGCTGAGCTCGGTGCTCGCGGCCCTGCTATTGTCGCACTCTTCTTCCTAGTATTATTTGGCGCGTTCGTTTACATCGCTCCGTTAACTTACGGCACACCGGGGTACGTCCCTTTTAAGTCGATCAATTGCAAGATGCTGACGTACCATAGATTGGATGGTGATGCAGTCAATTCCAAACGGCTCTTATCGTCTTGGACGCTACACTTTGCTGGAAAAGCATACGAGCAAGCTTGATCGTGATCGCAGGAAATAAGTTGATGGACGTGGAGCTGGGCTCGGGTATTAGAGGACTCTTGTCAACCTATTTACATTGCGCCTACTGGGCTTGTCCATGCAGTCTTCTTTCTTTCTTTTTGTTTGCTTTATTTGTGATAATAGGCCTCTTTGTAAATATGCACTTTGCGCGCCCACGTCAACGCGTCGATTGAGTGACTGAGGCTGGGTTACATTCAGTTTCCTATTCGCCTCCGCTGTCTTTCCGAGCCCCAATTGATAACTCACGGTAGCCGTCGGACCTGCGTCGATACTCATCAACGACCATGTTCAACGCACCACGCCCGACGCAGGCGTACGGAGTCTCGTCCACCACTAGTTTCGGTGGCAGCTTCGTTGACGAGAATCCGCTGGCTGCTTCAACCTACGATGGTCTTGATCCTTGGAGCACCGCCCCGACACCCTCCCCGCCTCCAGTCCCTTCCATCTTTACCAACGCTATCGGTACGCATCCCCGCGTAAAGCTTCGATATCCATCTGATTAAGCCCGCGCGACACCCCGTTCGTGTGTGCTCCACATAGCGGAGGCCACCGTGCCGGCGATATATCAACAATCGTTCAGCACGGTCGACCCGAACAACACTGGCGAAACCTCCGTCAACTCTCTCTCGCGCGTATTATCGACGTCCTCGCTCCCTGCTGCGACGGTAGATAAGGTAACTTCGTGCTCTCTCCATGCCCGAACGAGAGCACTGACGGCCCGCCCGCCAGATCGTCAACCTTGTGAGCACACGCCCGCGCGTATCGAAACTCGAGTTCTTCGTCGCGCTAGCACTGGTTGCGCTTGCGCAGGCGGGCAGAGGTGCGTCGTTGGCTTTTGTAAATGGTGGTCACTGTGGACGAGCCCCGTCTCTTCCCCCAGACGTCAGCGTGGAGCAAGTCGCGCAGCTCGCACAGCAGAACACGCTCCCCGAGCCCACGCTCGATATCGGCCTGCTCAGCTATGGCACTGCCCCGTCGTCGACCCTAGGCCTAGGCAATCCGAGCGGCGGCAGTGGCTCCACAACATTGCGGAACTCGCCTGCCGTCGCCCCTCCCACGGACGATCCGTGGACGACGGGTCGCCTGGGCGCTGGTACCTCCATCCAACACCCCTTCGGGGGCCTCAACGGGGCTCCCCCATCTAGCGTCGCGGGCTCCGGACTGCCTTCTGGTTGGTGGAAGAGGCAGGAGAAAGTGTCGATTCAGTTCGGGGGGCAGCAGGGGTTCGTGCTCAACCGATACATGGTATACGCCATCACGACGGAGGTTCGTCACATTCCTCGGCGTTCACAACTTCTCTGAACGAACGTTTGGACATCAGCGCAGTGGCACCGTGCAGCGACGGTACTCGGAATTCGCATTCCTGTGGGATTGCTTGGTCCGCCGGTATCCATTCCGCCTATTACCGCAATTGCCTCCCAAGCGCATTGGGCGTAAGTGAAAACTCTCTTTAGATTTTGGGACGCTGGGGGAGACCTTATCGTTATTTTCTCAGCCGACGAGTCGTTCCTGGAGCAAAGGAGGTATGTATTTTTTTTTCGCAAGGCGCCTGCCAGTGTACGCAGGATGCTGACAACGGCAACAGGAAGGGTTTGGAGAGATTTCTTCGAGTCGTGATGTGGGTCGACTGCCAAGACTAACGTAGACCACGCATTGACAACCTATCGAAAGGAATCACCCCGTGATCAAGGAAGACGCTTTGTTGGGTTCTTTCCTTGCAGAGCCTTCATTTGAGCAGTGGAGAAGGCATTCATCGATCTCTCTAGAGGAAGAGTCCGCCAGCAAGCGCATTGATCGTGTAGAAGAGATGACAATTCCCAGTGATCTAGAAGACAAGCTCGGGTATATTTTTCTTCATTTGTATGTTGAACTCTTTCCCGACTGAGCTCCTGTCAGGCATGTTCGACAGAAAATTGCCCCTCTCATCGAAGCCTGGCAGAAAATATGTGTATTGGGAGAACGCCTCATCCGAAAACGTGAGGCTGCAGCGGTACGAAGCACCAGCACTCGGCCGTCTCTGATGCCTCATTTGCGCCTGCCATCTGCCCTTCGCATATTCTCCCCTCACTCGCCCTCAAATGACCCGGACTCCACATGGACGCCACCGATCTTACCCGCCTTTTCTTCCCTCCACGGGAACCCTGCCCTGTCTCTTTCGTTACCTTCGACCGCACAGGCTGACCTATCGCGCCTGACGAACACACTCAAGACGCTCGTCGAAGTCAACGGGCAATGTTGGAAGGGCGATGACTGCGACTTGTCGCAAGGCGTCACGCAGGGAGTCGTCGCGCTGTCCGCACACACCCAACGTCATACGGACTTGCTGGAGCTACGGGTGCGTCAACCCCCGTTCCACATTGTAAAACTTCTTTTTTTGCCTGACCCGGGGGTTCTAGACTGGTGTACTCTTGCAGAACACGCTGGAAGAATTGAAAGTTCGTCGACCCTCTTCCGCGCTTCCTTTGCTTTACCGGCTTGGGTGTTGCGCCTTACTGACCCCCAACGAAACCGCCAGAGCCAACGTGATCTGTACATCGCCATGCGCGACCTGTTCGTCCGGCATGAGCGGCTCTCCGTCGACCAGGTCGAGCGTCTGAAGAAACGAGTCGACGCGAACGCGCTCAAGCTCGAGAGCATCAAGGCGGTCGGCAAGGATGGCTGGGAGGAAGAGGCCGACAAGATCGCGGGGGGCATCGAAAAGGACAAGGCGACGATCTCGGCGCAGCTCAATCGGCGGGTGTTCATTCGCGCATGGTACGCGCCGAAAAAACGCGAAAAGAAAAACAAGGCTGACATTTTTTTTGGTTGGTTGGGCTAGCATGTGGCACGAGCTGCGCGTGGTGTTGCACAACAGAGAAAACACGCTTCTCACCCAAGTCGTGCAGTCGTTCGCCCGTGAGGAGCAGGAGTTTGCGGATGCAGTGGCGGCAAATTGGGCGTCCTTGGCGCAAGCAGTGGAGGGTATGCCTTTTGAATGAACGTCGAATCGCCAAGGATGGCGGTCACTTTACGATCTACTTTCATGATGTACGATCTCGAACTTTCTTGCAATTACAAGACGAGACAAGTGATCTGCGCGACCACTAAACGTCTCACTTTCTAGTTCATTACCGACCGGGCGGAAAATGGGAGCAGTCTCTGTTCAACCCTAGCATGAGATTCGCTCTAGCAGGTTTATAATACAGTCGACTCCCTCTTATCCGATACCCCTTAAAACCATTTATCCTCATAATTCCTTCATTTTCCATATCCCAATTTTGTCATGCAATGATAGGCCCAGGGCTCTATTTTGAGGTGCATAGGTTTTCGAGTACGAGAATGTATCATTTGTAGTTGTATAATCTCAAAAGTAGGTATCGGATAAAAGGGAGTCGACTGTACCAAATAGTCCAAATAGACGACCAAAAGTCGGAAAATAGCTTAATAGATCCCAGGAATGAATTTCCATCTCACAATCTCGCAATAGCGTTCCCAGTCTTTGCCATACTTGAGTGCGCACCTAGAGACGAATCGATTAAATGTAGTTACGTTGGCAAAAACAAAAAGTACCTCTCGAAATCGCGGGTCGTACGGTGGATGAGCACAGTGATGAAGAAAACACTGTAGAAATAAGGGATCGGAGACGCAGTGCCGACGACAAGGCCCCAGGTGAAGCTCATGGTCCAGTCGGCCACATAGTTCTGTATTTTTCAGGTTAGTCGCATAAAAAATTTTGTGTTCGGGATACGTACAGGTTTACGAGAGAATTGCCACCAGCCGTTGGTAAGAAGTCGGTTGCTAAAAGAGCGTTCTTAGACCGGAAGCATTTGACATGAATAAATTCGGTACCCATGCGCAGTTTGAATGTATGTAGGGTTTTTGACTGTGCCCCAAGGTAACTGAGGGAATGTCCAACGGTAGCTATAAATCCCCTGGGTTTGCATTTTGAAGCGACTTTTTTGTGACATGGAGGTGTCCCAGCTGGAGTTTGCCATGTCAGATTTCCTGCGGAAGTGGGATGCGTTTATTGACTTACATGTAATATGCTGTGAGTAAAGTAGTGAATAGCGCGATGTACGACCGAGTCGAGAATTGATACTTTTCTGGCTCATGCGAGGCCATGTAGACAACCGAATAAACGTAGGTCTGTCGCGACATGAACAACGAAACGGCACTGGATCGGATGACTTGATCGACTCACAAAAGGGACACCCGCAAAATTCCAAAAGATGACCATGAAACCCCACTTCTCGTGGAACATATCCCAAGTCTGCGGGATACACTCTTCGCCTTTGCAACTGCAACTCAAAGTAGGCACTAGAAGGTAGCTCATGCAAATTAGGACTCACCATGCATTTAAGTAGAGCCACGTCGCGAGACACATAAAAGCCATGTTCTGGGACAATTGATCAGTACAAGCCATCCAGAATGATGAGGAACGCTACACACAGGAGTAACAGCACCATATTGTTCGTACTGTTTGCAGGCACCCGAGACCGCTAAGAAAAACACAATTACCCAAGGAATGCGGACTTCCGCCCACATCTTGAGATCAACTGGACCAATACGAGGGTTGAGTGCGGCGCCCATGAATACGTCGTATATGAAGTTGCCCGACATGCGCATTTGTTCGCCACGCGCGACAGCCCAAAAGTAAGTTCCAAAGGACACGGCGAAGCCCCAGATCATGGCGACAGACATGATGTGGCCATAGTTGTCGATGATCTCGGTGAGGCGGAAGATGTGGTAATAGTGCAGGACTGCAGCGGTGGCGAGGGTGAAGTAGACCGAGAAAAGAGCATTGCACTTGTACATGAGGGTTTTATAGCCGAGAGATGGGACAGGCAAGCCCTCTTGCATATAGCCAGGCATAACCCAAGCAAGGAAGAGTTCGTAGAAAATGAGGCCGGAATACACCTTCCACGCATATAGGTTAGGACTAGCATCCTGCATGTATAAGCTGAGTACGTCTTCCATTGAAGAGGGGAAGAGGAGAGAACTGACGTCGCGAACGTGTGCCCACATTTGGTTCAAGAAAGGCTTGATTCCCCCAATGGAAGTCGGAAAGACGAGCCGACCGTCGTAGAACCACAGACATATCCACAGGTAGTACATGAGCATCGGGAATCCGACCATCATCGCAGTCACGCCCCATGGACCGCCAAATTCCCATCTTGAGAGCAGGCCCCAATTAGTGCAAAAGCAAAAATGGGGAATGGAAAACTTGCCTCGTATGGGAGTCGAGGAGCTTATCAGTCTTGCGACCTTCATCGGTGACAGTGACCTCAGTTGAGCTACCGGGAGTTCTTTGACGCAGCTGGGAAGGGTCTGTTGCTGTCGTGGTACCAGACATAACTTAGTCGAACCATCCTTAGTTCACTCTTTCATTTAAAAATACCCCCGTCACGTGCTCTGCCCAGGGCAACCTTACTGCCGCGCCGCGTGACCGCGACTGAGCAGTTCGCATTCGCATGTCTCGAGCGGCCAAGGCCACGCTGGTCGCCTCAATCATTGTATCCTCACTCACCGTGTGGGGTGTTCATTACATTCAACACCAGGAGCATGAAGTGCGTATCTTTCACACGTCTATGGGCATTATTGATTGTTGCATCCTAGACAATGTACCAGGGCGTCCTGAAGGATGACGAGAGACGGAAACGCAAAATGAAAGAAAGGGAAGATGAACTTCTGAGATCACAGCAAAGGCGGGAAATACGAGAGAGTTCAACACGTGGAAGCAGATGCACGGGGCTCGTAGCACGGGCTTGTAGTAAACTGTACGCCAAACGAAACCGAACCGAGTAGCTATTGCTTACCTTGACTGCAACAGGAAGATGTACCCGTTTTCACTTTGTGCAACGGATGCACAGTTCCGGGTGTCTCCACCGTTACCCCACACAATAAATTTTTAAAAAACCTCCAAAAATCTAAAACATAACAGAAGCCCTACAGCTACTCTACCCGCACCTGTACCCGCGTGAATCCCATACCCAGGCTCACAGTTGTTCCGCCGCGAGGTCCTTTCCCTGCTCTCCACTTTGCAGCACTCTTGGCCTTGAGCTGATACTCTCCAATCTCGGTAACCGACTCAGCTGTGAGGGTGAGGCTGACCCTGCTCTTGGCCTCTTGCACGTGCGTGTGCCCGATGTGGTGGTGCTCGATGAGGGTGGTAGCCGCTGTGTGACAGTGGCAATGGCAAAAGTTAGAATGACGCACGTGCGCCTGTGATGTGAGCAGACTCG
>JAKELK010000258.1:0-85855 GCA_021525775.1 Lactarius deliciosus
GGCAGGGGCATTGCAGAGACTGAATGTCATGACTGTGGGTTCGTAGAGTCCTAGAGGTGTCTTGAAGGCAGCTTTGTATTCGTCTCCTTCTTTTACGCGAATGTTGTTATATCCCCAGCGGATATCTAACTTGGTAAAATACCGGGCGCCGCGTAGTTTGTCGATTAACTCAGGGATCAGGGGCAATGGGGCGGCATTTTTGACTGTGATATCGTTAAGCGCACGATAGTCCTGGACTGGGCGAAGTTTTCCATCCTTCTTGTCTACAAAAAAGAAGGGGCTGGCCATGGGTGACTTGGAAGGGCGAATGTATCCCCTCTGTAGGTGATCCGTGATGTAGGTCCGCAATGCTTCGGACTCCTTGGGCGTGAGTCGATAGATCGAGCTGTTCTTCATACTAGCTCCTGGTTTTGGATCAATGGCATGGTCCCAGGGTTGATGCTGTGGTAGGCGCTGCGAAGCCTCTTCGCTAAATACTTTAGCATACTTGGAAAACTGAGCTGGGATATGTTCTGTGGAAACTTTGGGCGCTGTTCTGGCCGCGATTTCCGTACTCGTGGTGGTCTTGGCTCGAATATAAATGACTTCGCATTTATTGTCTTCATGGATATTCAGGAACGGCTCTATGGCTTCTTGGTTGAACAGTGGTTCTTCGTACTGTTCCTCTTGGTTTACTTGGACTTGGTTTATCGTGGTAGCTCGTGACTGTGGTTTCTTGGATGTGATTACTATGGGTTTCTTGGACAAGGTACAGGACTTGGGGTATCTCGTGAAGGCGAGCTGTGGCAGGGCCCAGTTAACTTCTGGGTTATGTGCTTTGAGCCAATCGGTTCCTAGGATGATGTCGGCGTCGCCTAGCTTGGTGATGTATAGTTCCACAGTTTCATCGTGGAAGTCGTCGTCGGATGTCTTTATCCGGATCTTCTGGATTGTTGTATACTTGACTGAACCTTGCTTGTTCAGAGTTCCATCCACGTTCTTGACTGGAAGTGGGTTAACTAGAGTTCGGAGTGTCAGCTGGTTTCTCGTGGCGAAGTCTTGATCCATGATGATTCCTTCCGCGCCGCTATCGAGCAAGGCGCGTGCACTGATTTCTTTGCCTGATATTTTTCCAACTAGAGCAACTCAGAGCATCACGGATGGTGATCGTCTATTTCGTATAGTATCACCAGGTACAGGCTCAGAGTCTAACGTCTCTAGGAATGCATATCCTTGGGTAAAACTGTGGTTGGCTACTTGGAACGTCTGTACTGACAGTGCAGTAGTTGGACGTGTCAAAAATCCTCGTGAACTGGTGCTGACCGTGGGCGTGGAATCATGGAGGCTACTGGTGGACTGTGGTAAAGTGCCCCAATCTGGGCTGCTGGGTGATCTCATGGGGGGTCCTCATATCCATAGGACGTTTCTTGTGGCAGAGCCGCGCGCGCTCTGAAGTCTGACCGCTGATTACTGGGTCTTCCATTCCCTGGCCTTCTTGGCGTTTGAGAGCTTTCCTTGGACCGGCATTCCTTGGCTCGGTGATTCGGCTTTCCGCAATAGAAACAGAGCTTTTCCTTGAAACATCTGTCTTTTTCTTCCTTGGTTATCCTGCCCGCTTGCTGGGGTCTTAGGGATGTCGTGGCTTGGTTTACTTGAACGCCTTCCTCTTCAGAGGCGTATATGGCCCGGTTTCTTGGCCCTTGAGTGAGTGTTCTTCCTGTGAACACTGGATTACTGTAGAGGTGCCATACGCGGTCGAATTCTCTTGCTAGATCGACCAATTTTTCTAGGGTGTCTGGGACTGGGGATACACCAAGTAACTTCTGGTGTAGGGCTCCTGGGAGGCATCGTCGAAAGGTGAACATCTTGGTTTCATCATTGGCTCCTGATCGATTTGCGTATGTCGACCATTCTTGGTACCAGTCGTTGAAAGGACGATTTCCCATCTTCAAGGAATACATGAGGTTCGTAGATTCTAGCTTGGTGTGGGATGGGATGAAGTGTTTCTTGAAATCGTCTCTGAAGTCCTTCCAAAGACCGAAATCTATGGGGGTTGCCTCTAATGCTTTCTTCTGCTTGTCTTGAGCCCAATCTCCTGCTGAAGTGCCCATTTTGAAGTGTGTTAGGGCAGCCGAAACACGCTTGCCCTCGTCGGGATACACTGCTTGATTGAGGTAGTAATAGTTTTCTACGCTCTGCCAGAAGGATTCAGCTTTGTCTTGTTTGCCATCGAATGGTTCTGGTGGTACGCCTAATAACTTGGGTGATCCTCCTCCTGAGGCCATGGTACTCGTGGATATGGGTGGTGGTGCTGGTGGCGATGGGGACCGTGACTTGGTTTCAAAGATCCTCACTTGCTGAGGCGTGAACAAGGGATAACTTGATTGCTTGGATGGTCCTGGGGTACTTGGTAATGCGCCGGGTAACTCCGCGCTTGCTGGTGACTGTGGTGTTCTACTCTTGATAGGGTTGCTGTGAGTGTCACGAACCGAAGAACTTTGGTCGTGACTCGCGCGTCAAGGACCGGTCCGCGACGGCCCGGTTTTATGTAATCAACTTCCTAATGGGGAAATCCGAGATCGGAGTTCCAAATTCGTACTCCGAAGGTCACGTGATCTGTCACGTGATTAGTCATCCATTACCAAGCCATGACCAAGCCATTACCAAGCCACCAGACGACAGAAAGTCGTACCACTCTTTGGATTTATCCTATTGGACTGCGGAGCAGTCATGCCATTCCTTGTGATTATTCTGATTGGACTGCGGACCAATCACGTCATCATGGCGCAAGATCGCGCAATCGACTGCGGAGCAGTCGTACCATGTCTACGATTATTCCCATTGGCTGATATATTTAGAGCCTTCCAGAATGTTCCATTGCGCAGCACCCGTAGGGAAGCAGTAGGCTTGCCCTAAAGTACGCACAGACCATGCCCTCATGTATATAAGCCTAGCCATAGTTCGGATAGTTCCTCAGACTGTCCACTTGTCTTTCCCTTGTAAATCCACTTGACAATTCACTTGTCACTTGATTCCTCTTGGATAACCTCCTCCAGTTAGTAGACTGGATAAGTGCTCATAACGCATCTGTGGACGTTGTGGGTAACCTCACTGTTATCTTCGAGTATAAAGCCAAGTTTTCCCTCGACACCCTCCATTCCGTCTTCGTCGTCCCTCGCGTCTCCGTCAGAGATAACCGGGTGTACCAATCGACTACTCCGAGTGAGTAGTTCATCACACTTGGACAGTCTCATTGTACCTGACCAGGACGCTCCTTGACAGTGTCAGAATACTTCGATAGTTCGGAGTTCGGGCACTGGGATGGCGATTCAAGTTCGTATTCCACAGACTGGGAGCCTCAGTATCGGGGCCCCCCTCCATGTCAAATCTTCCATTGCCCCTCCCCCACTTCCCATGTCACTCGTGCCCTCTCGCCGGAAGGGACGAGTATTCCCCAAGACCCACGCCCCCTGTCCCCCATGTCCCCAGAGGAGCTGAATGCTCCCTTAACCACTGAAGAGCTAGATGCTCTCCAAGACGCTCTTCAAAGCGTACTCGACACCCCCCTGTCCCCTGATGAGCTAGGTGCTCTCCATGACGGTATCAACAACATACTCCAAGGCTTGGCTGCTCCTACAGCGCCAGCATCCCCTGTCCCAAGTCGCCCATCGTCCACCATCATGCCCCCTCCATGTCCCACCTCTCTCCCATATAGAGAGAGGGTTGTTTTCTTTGAAGAAAACATCGTCCAGAGTCGCCCCCAGTCCCACAGTTCCACCCCTCTCACGTATGAGAGCAGATCAAGTACCGAGTTCGCCACACTCGATGTCTTCTCCCGTCCCCCGTCTCCAGGACCGGTACACCCTACCCCAGTCCATGTACCCAAGTCCCCCATGTCCGGGCCATTGCTGCCCCTCCAAGACCCCTCAAGTTCCAAGTCTTCCTAGACGGAAGAAGGGGTACCACCTGGGAGACAAGAAGCCAAGATCGGCCCCACGTTCCTTGCCTATGTACCCATGTCTCGACCCGTGACTGACCCCCTCCATGTGTACTAGACCAACGAGAACTATAACTATTTGATTAGTTGTAGTTAGTTTGGTTTCGTAGTACAAAAATATATGGGGTTTGAAGTCATTCCATTCGTTTGAACAAGAGCAAGTAACCGCTCTCCACTATCGTTGAAACCCATCAAGTATTTCCATGACACCTCTTACTCAAACCCGGTGGAAGTTTGGAGTAATCGATCCACGTTCCTTAAAAGACACTCAAGTTATACTTCCAGTTAGGGAAGTACCAAGTTATCAAGTATTAAGCCTTCGTATCACGCGACGTACGAAGGAAGGGCGACTTATCCATGAACAAACTCAAGTCCAAGTACCCAGGGGAACCAAGCATCCATGTATCCATGTATCCACGACAACCAAGACATCCACGAGCCACCAAGTACTGCGCATCCACGAGCATCCATGTAACCACAAACCACCAAGTACCGCGCATCCACGAGTATCCAAGTAATCCACGAGCAACCACGAGCAACCAAGTAACCATGCCATGAACCCTTAGATTTGCTAACCGGCGTAGCAATCGTAAAGAAGGGATATTGTCAAGAGGGCTGAGGACCAAGCCCTACACGCCTCCGAAGACGAGGACGTTCCAAGAGTCAAGACATCTGTAAGACCTCAGCAAGAAGGCATGAGCACCAAGTATCCAAGGGCCAAGAACCAGGCCATACACGTCTCCGAAGATGAGGACGTTCCAAGAGTCAAGACATCTGTAAGACCTCAGCAAGAAGGCATGAGCACCAAGTATCCAAGGGCCAAGAACCAGGCCATACACGTCTCCGAAGACGAGGACATTCAAAGAGTCAAGTCATCTGTAAGACCTCAGCAAGAAGGCATGAGTATCAAGTAACCAAGGACCGAGTATCGGGTCACATATGCCGATGAAGTCGGGCATTCAAGTCATCCACGAGTCAAGACATCTGTAAGACCACAGCAAGAAGGCATGCGAAACCAAGGGCCGAGTATCGGGCCACATACGCCTCCGCAGTTGAGGGCGTCCAAGAAACCAAGCATCTATAAGACCCCAGCAAGTGGGCACGAGAACACATCCAAGGGCCAAGTATTGGGCCGTACATGCTGATGAAGTCGAGCATCCAAGTAACCACGAGCCAAGACACCTGTAAGACCCCAGGAAGAGGGCATGAGGACAAACACCAAGAGCCAAGTATTGGGCTATCCAAGTCACGCGTCTGTAAGACCCCAACAAGAGGGCAAGAGAATACAACCAAGGGCCACACCATGGGACTACCGACACCCCTGATCAAGGTGTTCAAAGTACTCCACACCACGTTGTCTAGAAGACCCCAGCAAGTGGGTAAGACATTCAAGTAACCAAGTCATCCATAAGACCCCAGGAAGAGGGCAGGCGAACCAAGTACACCAAGTAACCAAGTTGTCACCCCAGGAAGCGGGTCAGACATTCAAGTAAAACCAAGTAACCATGTTGTCACCCCAGGAAGCGGGTAGGAGAACCAAGTCAAGATATCCGTAAGACTCCAGCAAGAGAGCAGGTGAACCAACAATCAAGCCAACTCCATGTCATCCATGTCATCCATGAAACCACGAGAAACCAAGTAACTCCCACGTCCATGAATCCCCGGAAAAAATTTTTCGAGTACCTTGAGCCTGTCCGGCGTCCAGGGCTGAAGAGGGGATAAGCACACGAAACCACGAAACCATGAAAGGACCAAGTACAAATTTCATTTCGTGCGCTCCAGGATTACGAAAATTCCTCCAAGACACCAAGTTTTCCATGATCCGTGCAGCACAGTCCACGGTAATAATCGACGACATCGAATCACGAGCACCCAAGAACGACATGCAAAGTCACTCATGCCCAAGAAATCCTTCTATGACGAACCTAGAAGATGGAAACACCCATGCAAAACATTCAAAGCCCAAGAAATCCTTCTACAAAGAACCTAGAAGATGGAAAACCCCTATGTCACCCAAGTCCTAGAAATCCTTCTACGAAGAACCTAGAAGATGGAAAACCCCTATGTCACCCAAGTCCTAGAAATCCTTCTACGAAAGAACCTAGAAGATGGAACCCCCTATGTCACCTATGCCCTAGAAATCCTTCTACGAAGAACCTAGAAGATGGAACCACCTATGCAAAAACACCCATGTCCTAGAAATCCTTCTAAATGGCTCACGTTCCCTCAAGAAGAGGATTGGATACTTAGAAGATGGAAACACCCAAGTCAAACCCATGTCAACAAACCAAGAAATACGTGGACGCAGTTGCCACATATCAAGTAACCTATGCCAAGTTATGTCAAGAAACCAATGGCAGTCAAGACGGATACGAACGTCCGCATCTTCTGCGAGCCAAGAAAACCAAGTCAAACCATGTCCAAGTCCACGGCAGACAAGACAGAGTAACGAAGAAACTCTGCATCTTCTGCAATTATGCCACGTCTATGGCAGTCAAGACGGAAACGAACTTCTGCGTCTTCTGCAAGCCAAGTTAACACCATGTCCAAGTCCACGGCAGACAAGACAGAGTAACGAAGAAACTCTGCATCACCTGCAATTATGCCACGTCTATGGCAGTCAAGACGGAAACGAAGAACTTCCGCGTCTTCTGCAAGCCAAGTTAACACCATGTCCAAGTCACCAATCCACGGCAGCCAGGACAGAAACGAGTATCTGCATCCTCTGCAAGTCAAGCCAACCATGCCAAGTTATCCCTGTCCACGGCACACAAGACGGAGAAACAAAGTCTCCGCATCTTCTGCATCCATGCCACGAAAACCCATGTCCACGGCACAAGACAGAGAACAAGTCTCTGCATCTACTGCAATTATGCCAAGTCACCCCTGTCCAAGTCTACGGCAGTCAAGACGGATACAAGACATCCGCATCTTCTGCAAGCCAAGTTAACCAAGAAAAATCAAGAAAACACCCATGTATCCACACTACGCATCGTAACCGCGTAGGGAGTCAAGTAAACCAAGCCCATGTCCACGGTAGACAAGACGGAGCAACGAAGAATCTCCGCGTCTTCTACAATTATGCCAAGTAACCATGAAAACCAAGTAACCACAGTCCACGGGCCTAGAAGAAAGGCCATCCAAGATCCTCGAATTCCATGAAGGCGTATCGTCCCTAGCGTTGCTAATCGGCGTAGCAACCGTAAATGGGGGATATTGTCACGAACCGAAGAACTTTGGTCGTGACTCGCGCGTCAAGGACCGGTCCGCGACGGCCCGGTTTTATGTAATCAACTTCCTAATGGGGAAATCCGAGATCGGAGTTCCAAATTCGTACTCCGAAGGTCACGTGATCTGTCACGTGATTAGTCATCCATTACCAAGCCATGACCAAGCCATTACCAAGCCACCAGACGACAGAAAGTCGTACCACTCTTTGGATTTATCCTATTGGACTGCGGAGCAGTCATGCCATTCCTTGTGATTATTCTGATTGGACTGCGGACCAATCACGTCATCATGGCGCAAGATCGCGCAATCGACTGCGGAGCAGTCGTACCATGTCTACGATTATTCCCATTGGCTGACACCCTCCATTCCGTCTTCGTCGTCCCTCGCGTCTCCGTCAGAGATAACCGGGTGTACCAATCGACTACTCCGAGTGAGTAGTTCATCACAGTGAGTGACTTGGTTGCTTTTTCTAGGAGGCCAGATACTTCTGCCTGTTCTTGATCAGAGTCTTCGTACTCTGTACTCGGTGGTGGAGTAAGGTCTTCTTCTCCTGTTTCTGGGAAAACAACTCTTCGGTTGTTCTTATATACCCAACGGGTTCTCTTGGTTGACCAACGGACGTCCTTTCCGATATACTTGGCTGTAAGGTCCTGATGGTTAACTGAGCTAGTGTCTAGGTTTCTATAGCCTGGGTAGTGTTTCTCGTAGTCGGCTTTGCTGATGTTCTGGTCTGTTCCTAGATGTTGCCAAGGAAATTTGCTGTCTACACTTGTGAGGCTTTGGTTGTCCCAATCTACGTGGAATAGGTTTTCGTCAAGGGAGAAGAAGGGGTCGTTGAAGTAAACAGGGATTCTCTTGAGTTCTTCTGGGGTAAGGTCTCTTGTACTAAGGTCCGTGGGGTCGCTCATGAACTGGGGTTACTTGATAGTCTCGATACGGTCCAACCGTCGGTGTCCCAAGCGTAAAAGACTTTGTACACTGGTTGTAATTGTATACCGTGGACTGCGCTTGGTCGTTGACTTGTTCTTATCCAGCAATATTCTTCGAATATCCCGTAGTGTGAGATCAAGGTACTAGTTCTCCACAGGTGTCCTTGGTAGTGTTGGGGAAGTTCAGTCCCAGACCGATCCAAACTCGGTTTGAACCAAACCCAAACTGTTTAATTGGTTTGGGTTTGGAAAATTCTGAAAATAAACCGAATGGTTCGGTTTGGGGTTTGGGACCCCCAAACCGATGCCAAACCGTTCCAAACCGATTAAGAAAAATTATTAAAAATTATTTTATATTTTGTCCTTAAATGGTTTGGTTTGGTTCAAACTGAGTTCAAACCAAGTTTGAACCAAGTTTGACTGAGTTTGAACCAAAATAAATGGTTAAATTTATTATTATTAAAAATATTTCATGTTTTTGGTGTCAAATTAAGTTTAAACCAGGTCTTAACTGGTTTAAACTCGGTTTGAACTCGGTTTGAACCAAACCAAACCGATTAAGAAGCAATTTAAAACACCTTTTTTTAATCGGTTTGGAACAGTTTAGAACGGTTTGAACCAGTTTGGGCCGGTTTGGGTTCGGTTTGGTGAAAATTAAATGGTTCGGTTTCCGGTTTGGCCAAAACTGGCCCAAACCGAACCGAACCGAACTTCCCCAACACTAGTCCTTGGAAGCTAGTAGGGTCAGTGGTGATATCTCAAATGTTATTGATCGTATGCTGGAGGGTCAGTGGAACACCGTGTTGTCGAAAGATGAGTTGTGAGTGATGCTTGAAGACTTGGAGTTCTCGTGGATTCCTTGTGGGTAGCGACCTTGATATAAATGGTACCTCTGGGAAGTGGTAGTACGTAGGTTGAGTTGCAAGGAATTGCCCTTCTTCGCTGCTAGTAGATGGTTCGCGGATTACTGGTGGAAGCTCGTGGATTCTTGGGAACTGTGGAGTGACTTGGGGTGTTGGGTTCCTGGGACGTGTGGATGCTTGGTTTCTCGTGGATGTCGTGGCTTGATTTATCCTCCTAATGTCTCTATTAGGGATAACTGGGAGGTTTTCTTCAGAAGAGGGAAGCGGCGTATCCCTTCTGATAAACTGTCTTGGTCTGCGGTTTCTGTGACGCTGCGAGGTATGCTGGGATGCCAGGTTTATAGCCCAATCAACTGTGCTTTCAGCCAGTTTGATTTTAAACAGGGAACCCTTTATATTCTTTCTCTAAAGGGTAGGAAGTCTTGGCCAGGGGCCCACAGTACTACACTAGGTGGAGTAGGTGGGGTATTGGGACGATATCCACAGGTACAAACTTCTTTACTACACCAACAAACACCGTTACTGATCCACTGGTTGGCAGGTTCACCTCAACCGCTATCAGTATCTGTGCTAGGTGCAGGGGGACTTGGACTTGATCTTGGGCTTGGTGGGCTACTTGGAGGGAGAGGTTCGTCTCTGTTTTCTAGGATGTCTAGGCGTGTGACGAAGTCGATATCGTCTGGGGTGTCAGGGGGTAGGTGGAAGATCCGGGGATTGACGATGTTTGTGTCTGGGTTTTCAAGGGTGGTTTCCCAAACGCCGTCCCACTTGAGTGTGTATTCGCGACCTTCTGTGATAACTAGACGAGGTCCGAACTGGGTTGTTTCTAGACGGATTTCTTGAAAGCTGATTTGGACTTGTTCGTAGTCCAACCTGAATCGTTCGAGGAAAAACTGGCGTTCTCCGCTTAGGAGATCTTGGATAATGTGTTCATGTCTTGGGGCTATGTGAACGAACCAGAGATAGTCATCCTTGTTCCAAAGAAGGAACGACTCGATGGGGGAACCGTGGACGTCGACAACCTTAGCAAGGTGCCAATACAGGAGTTGTTCTTGAGCTAGGTCGCCTAGTCTTTGTAAGTCGCACGAGGCAAAGTCTTGGAATTGGGATAACTTGAGTACTTCCCCAAATGGAAGTATAAATTCGAGGTCTTTAAGGATAGTGGTTTGATCACTCCAAACTTCGATCGTGTTTGAGTGAGCAAGGTTGTAAAGAGTGCTTGGTGGATAGTAACGTTGAAGTTGCCTTTCCCTGTGGGTTTCAAAGAGTGCTTGAGAGCGGTTTACTTGCTCTTGTTCAGAGATTTGAGGTGGGACAAGGTAAGACACTAAACCCCTTTTTATTTCGTACCAATAACCAAGCTAGCTACAACTACTTACTAGTTAAAGTAAATAGTTATAGTTCCTGTTGGTCTGGGTAGGTAGAGATAAACAGGAAGGGGTCAGTTGGGAGTCGAGGCGTGAAACAATATGATAAAAGGGGGGGAGCAGTCCTAACTGCGTCTTCGAAGTGATACCCCTGGTCTATAACAAAGATCCGGTCCTCGTAGAAGGCTAAGTATCCGTACGTGGATATTATCCTCCCGTCCAAGAAGTCTTGAAGCTCTAGGGTGACTAGAGTCCCTACGTATGCCTGCCTGATGGTACTGTTGAGGGGGGCGAAGGCACAGCGCAGTCCTTGCCTGAAGTTGTACTTGATAGTCCCAAGAGGTAGGTCTTGACTTGGGAGGTCAAGGATGGCTTGAGAACAGGCGTACAGGAGGGGAATGCCAAGAGCGAGTGCGAGGGGAAGGTGACGGGGGAAGACCTTGAGGTAGTGGGGTGACCGGAAGCGAAAGGGGGTGACACCAGGGAACGTCGGGGGGTATGAGAGGAGGTGGTCAAGTGAAGGGATTTGAGTGAGGGAGGTCTGGTAGAACTCCGAGATGGGGCGCCACTCTTCTCCTTGGGGAGTCTGGACGTTGATATACTGATGAGGATGAGGGCTGGTGGTAACGTTGACGCAAGATGGGGGGCGGATCAAAGGCAAGGGAGGAGGGATGTTCTCCTGGTTTTTGTGAGGGAGGTCCGGGGTGTCGATACGTGGAACACCTTCAGCTACGTGGTTGTAGTTGATAGGTGAGTCAGTGAGGCGAGGGGGAAGCGAGGTGGACCGAGGACGAGGCGAGACAAGGCGGATAGAGGGGGATGGAAGATCGGTGAGGGGCGACAACGGCCCGAGAAGGGGGGACTGGAAGACTGAAACTGGGTCTGGGTACACCAGTTCCGGGGACGGGGAGCGAGAGACGAGGGGGCCGGATCGAACAGCTACTTGGGTCCAGATGTCAAACTCCGGAGACGGGGAACGATGGGCAACAACGTTGCCGTTTAGGTTGTAGATAATGTATTCCTCTCCGTACGAGAGAGGAGTGGAGGTACGGGAGGGGACGACAGGGGACGAGGGCGCTGTGAAAGCAGCCAGGCCTTGGGGAAGAGCGACTTGCTCGACTGTGGACTGGAGGGGGGTGCTTAACCCCACTGGAGATAGAGGGCAAACAAGAGGAGAGGAGGAAGGGGGAGGGAAGAAGCGACGAGGAGGGGGGCCACGATACTGGGGCTCCCAACTAGTGGAAAAAGAACTGGAATCGCCGTCCCAGTGACCGAACTCCGAGTCGTCGAAGTATTCAGACACTATCAAGGAGCGTCCAGGTCAGGTCAATGAGACTGTCCAAGTGTGATGAGTACTCACTCAGAGTACTCTGCAATACACCCGGTGGTATCTCTGACGAGGAACGCGAGGGACGAGGAAGACGGTGAGAGGGTGTCGAAGGAAGATCGAGAAGGTCTTTAAACTAAGGATAACGATGAGGGTCACCGATAACACGAAGATGTGGTAACAGTGCTTATCCAGCCTACTAGCTGGAGGGGGTTATCCAAAGGGGAACACAAGTGGACAGTCTGAGGGACTGTCCGTTCTATTGCTCTAGCTTATATACCTGGGTACATGGTCTGTGCGTACTTTAGGGGAGGCCTATCGCTTCCCACAGGTGCTGCACAATGGAAGGTTCTGGAGGGATTCTAAATATAACAGCCAATGAGAATAATCGTAGAAGTGGCATGACTGCTCCGCAGTCGATTACGCGAGATTGCGCCATAGTGGTGTGACTGCTCCGCAGTCCAATCAGATTAATCTAAAGAGTGGTACAACTTCTAGTCGTCGGGTAACTTGATAACCGATGAGTAATCACGTGTAAGATCACGTGACCGTCGGAGTACGAAATTGGAACTCCGATACCGGACTTCCCCTTTAGGAAGGTAGTTACATAAGACCGGGCCGACGCGGACCGGTCTTAGACACGCGTGTCCGAACCAAAGTTCTTTGGTTCGTGACATTATGGACCAGTCAGTAACCAGTTATTATCAGTTTACTTGCGGTTTTGGACCAGTCATTAGTAGCAAATGTCTAAGTAACGTCAACAGTAATTACCCTAACTCTAGTTGTCGATAACAAACTTGTCTTCACCTTTCTTGAATTCATATGCCTGAACATCATACTCGAGAATCTCACGGTACTCTTCCAGCTCCACCTCCTCTACTTGATCAGAGTTTGAAGAAGTGACATCAGTGATCTTGTTGCACCATGCGAACTTCATCAACTGTAGCTCCTCAAACCGCTTTGTATGTAGGAGCGCGGGAAGCGCGACTCAGCGTTTTGGGAGAAACGGCTAATAGCATTGTGTATGTACCTGTAGGAGCGCGGGAAGCGTGACTAATACACAGTAAGTAAAGTTAACATACGGGAAGTAAAGTAAGCTACTAACCTCAGCGTTTTGGGAGAAACGGCTGAGGTATGTACTCTAGGGCTACGAAGTATTTATGTAGAGTGAAAATAAATTTCGTACAGTAGAAAAACGAGACCGCGGTCGAGCAACTGAGCTCGACTTGAGAGTATTGTGTGTTACCGGTCCAGCCGGCCCGAACGCCCCCAACGCTTACACGCCGTGTGTGGCTGCAACTCCAACACGCTGTCACGAACCAAGGAACTTTGGTTCGGACACGCGCGTCTAAGACCGGTCCGCGTCGGCCCGGTCTTATGTAATCAACTTCCTAAAGGGGAAATCCGGTATCGGAGTTCCAAATTCGTACTCCGACGATCACGTGACCTTACACGTGATTACTCATCGGTTATCAAGTTACCCGACGACTAGAAGTCGTACCACTCTTTGGATTAATCTGATTGGACTGCGGAGCAGTCACACCACTATGGCGCAATCTTGCGCAATCGACTGCGGAGCAGTCGTGCCACTTCTATGATTATTCTCATTGGTTGTTATATTTAGAACCCTTCCAGAACCTTCCATTGCGCAGCACCTGTGGGAAGCAATAGGCCTCCCCTAAAGTACGCACAGACCATGTACCCAGGTATATAAGCTAGAGCAATAGAACGGACAGTCCCTCAGACTGTCCACTTGTGTTCCCCTTTGGATAACCCCCTCCAGCTAGTAGGCTGGATAAGCACTGTTACCACATCTTCGTGTTATCGGTGACCCTCATTGTTATCCTTAGTCTAAAGACCTTCTCTATCTTCCTTCGACACCCCCTCATCGTCTTCCTCGTCCCTCGCGTTCCTCGTCAGAGATACCACCGGGTGTATTGCAGAGTACTCTGAGTGAGTACTCATCACACTTGGACAGTCTCATTGACCTGACCTGGACGCTCCTTGATAGTGTCTGAATACTTCGACGACTCGGAGTTCGGTCACTGGGACGGCGATTCCAGTTCCTTTTCCACTAGTTGGGAGCCCCAGTATCGTGGCCCCCCTCCTCGTCGCTTCTTCCCTCCTCCCTCCTCTCCTCTCGTTCGTCCTCTATCTCCAGAGGGGTTGAACACCCCTCTCCAGTCCACAGTTGAGCAAGTCGCTCTCCCCCAAGGCCCGGCTGCTTTCACAGCGCCCTCATCCCCTGTCCCCACTCGTCCCTCGTCCCCCGTCGTCCCCTCCCGCCACTCCACTCCTCTCTCATACATAGAGGAGTACGTCATCTACGACCTCAACAACAACGAGGTCCCCCTACGCTCCTCGTCCCCGGAGTTTGACATCCGGACCCAAGTAGCCGTTCGATCCGGCCCCCTCGTCTCTCGCTCCCCGTCCCCGGAACTGGTGTACCCAGACCCGGTTTCAGTCTTCCAGTCCCCCCTACTCGGGCCATTGTCGCCCCTCACTGATCTTCCGTCCCCCTCTGTCCGCCTCGTTTCCCCTCGTCCCCGGTCTGCCTCGCTCCCCCCTCGCCTCGCCACCCCAGACTCACCCATCAACTACGAACGTGTAGCTGAAGGCGTCCCACGCATCGACACCCCGGACCCCCGTTACGAGGAACAGGAGAATATCCCTCCTCCCTTGCCTCTGATCCGCCCCCCATCTTGTGTCAACGTTACCACCGGCCCTCATCCCCATCAGTATATTAACGTCCAGACTCCCCAAGGAGAAGAGTGGCGCCCTATCTCGGAGTTCTACCAGACCTCCCTCACCCAGATCCCGTCGCTTGACCACCTCCTCTCATACCCTCCGACGTTCCCCGGTGTTACCCCCTTCCGCTTCCGGTCACCCCACTACCTCAAGGTCTTCCCCCGTCACCTTCCCCTCGCACTCGCCCTCGGCATCCCTCCCCTGTACGCCTGCTCCCAAGCCATCCTCGACCTCCCAAGTCAAGACCTACCCCTTGGGACTATCAAGTACAACTTCAGGCAAGGACTCCGCCGTGCCTTCGCCCCCCTCAACAGCACCATCAGGCAAGCGTACGTAGGGACCCTAGTCACCCTCGAGCTGCAAGACTTCTTGGACGGAAGGATAATATCCACGTACGGATACTTAGCCTTCTACGAGGACCGGATATTCGTTATAGACCAGGGGTATCACTTCGAAGACGCTGTTAGAACCAGCCCCCCCCTCCTTTCTTATTGTTTCACGCCTCGTCTCCCGGCTGACCCCTTCCTGTTCATTTCTACCTACCCAGACCAACAGGAACTATAACTATTTACTTTAACTAGTAAGTAGTTGTAGCTAGCTTGGTTATTGGTACGAAATAAAAAAGGGGTTTAGTGTCCTATCTTGTCCCACCTCAAATCTCTGAACAAGAGCAAGTAAACCGCTCTCAAGCACTCTTTGAAACCCACAGAGAAAGACAACTTCAACGTTACTATCCACCAAGCACTCTTTACAACCTTGCTCACTCAAACACGATCGAAGTTTGGAGTGATCAAACCACGATCCTTAAAGACTTAGAATTCATACTTCCGTTTGGGGAAGTACTCAAGTTATCTCAGTTTCAAGACTTCGCTTCGTGCGACTTACAAAGACTAGGCGACCTAGCTCAAGAACAACTCCTGTATTGGCACCTTGCTAAAGTTGTCAACGTCCACGGTTCCCCCATCGAGTCGTTCCTTCTTTGGAACAAGGACGACTACCTCTGGTTCGTTCACATAGCCCCAAGACGTGAACGCATTATCCAAGACCTCCTAAGTGGAGAACGCCAGTTTTTCCTCGAACGATTCAGGTTGGACTACGAACAAGTCCAAGTCAGCTTTCAAGAAATCCGCCTAGAAACAACCCAGTTCGGACCTCGTCTAGTTATCACAGAAGGTCGCGAATATACACTCAAGTGGGACGGCGTTTGGGAAACCACCCTTGAAAACCCAGACACAAACATCGTCAATCCCCAGATCTTCCACCTACCCCCTGACACCCCAGACGATATCGACTTCGTCACACGCCTAGACATCCTAGAAAACGGAGACGAACCTCTCCCTCCAAGTAGCCCACCAAGCCCAAGATCAAGTCCAAGTCCTCCTGCACCAGACACAGAGACTGATAGCGGTTGGGGAGAACCTGCCAACCAGTGGATCAGTAACGGTGTTTGTTGGTGTAGTAAAGAAGTTTGTACCTGCGGTTATCGTCCCAATACCCCACCTACTCCACCTAGTGTAGTACTGTGGGCCCCTGGCCAAGACTTCCTACCCTTTAGAGAAAGAATATAAAGGGTTCCCTGTTAAAATCAAACTGGCTGAAAGCGCAGTTGATTGGGCTATAAACCTGGCATCCCAGCATACCACACAGCGTCACAGAAACCGCAGACCAAGACAGTTTACAAGAAGGGATACGCCACTTCCCTCTCCTGAAGAAAACCTCCCAGTTATCCCTAATAAAGACATTAGGAGGATAAATCAAGCCACAACATCCACGAGAAACCAAGTACCCACGAGAAATCAAGCATCCACACGTCCCAGGAACCCAACACCCCAAGTCACCCCACAGTTCCCAAGAATCCACGAGCTTCCACCAGTAATCCGCGAACCATCTACTAGCAGCGAAGAAGGGCAATTCCTTGCAACTCAACCCACGTACTACCACTTTCCGGAGGTACCATTTATATCAAGGTCGCTACCCACAAGAAATCCACGAGAACTCCAAGTCTTCAAGCATCACTCACAGCTCATCTTTCGACAACACGGTGTTCCGTTGACACTCCAGCATACGATCAATAACATTCGAGATATCACTACTGACCCTACTAGCTTCCAAGGACACCTGTGGAGAACTAGTACCTTGATCTCACACTACGGGATATTCGAAGAATATTGCTGGATAAGAACAAGTCAACGACCAAGCGCAGTCCACGGTATACAATTACAACCAGCGTACAAAGTCTTTTACGCTTGGGACACCGACGGTTGGACCGTATCAAGACTATCAAGTAACCCCAGTTCATGAGCGACCCCACGGACCTCAGTACAAGAGACCTTACCCCAGAAGAACTCAAGAGAATCCCTACTTACTTCAAAGACCCCTTCTTCTCCCTTGACGAAAATCTATTCCACGTAGATTGGGACGACCAAAGCCTCACAAGCGTAGACGGCAAATTTCCTTGGCAACACCTGGGAACAGACCGGAACATCAGCAAAACCGACTACGAGAAACACTATCCAGGCTATAGGAATCTAGACACCAGCTCAGTTAATCACCAAGACCTCACAGCCAAGTACATTGGGAAAGACGTCCGTTGGTCAACCAAGAGAAACCGTTGGGTATATAAAAACAACCGAAGAGTTGTTTTCCCAGGAACAGGAGAAGAAGACCTTACTCCACCACCAAGTACAGAGTACGAAGACTCTGACCAAGAACAGGCAGAAGTTTCTGGCCTCCTAGAAAAAGCAACCAAGTCACTCGCAGCAACCCTATCGAGAGTAGGAACACCACAGTCACCAGCAAGCACAGAGTTACCCGGCGCATTACCAAGTACCCCAGGACCATCCAAGCAACCAAGTTATCCCTTGTTCACGCCTCAGCAAGTGAGGATCTTTGAAACCAAGTCACGGTCCCCATCGCCACCAGCACCACCACCAGTATCCACGAGTACCATGGCCTCAGGAGGATCACCCAAGTTATTAGGCGTACCACCAGAGCCATTCGATGGCAAACAAGACAAAGCTGAATCCTTCTGGCAGAGCGTAGAAAACTATTACTACCTCAATCAAGCAGTGTATCCCGATGAGGGCAAGCGCGTTTCGGCTGCCCTAACACACTTCAAAACAGGCACTTCAGCAGGAGATTGGGCTCAAGACAAACAGAAGAAAGCATTAGAGGCAACCCCCATAGATTTTGGTCTTTGGAAGGACTTCAGAGACGATTTCAAGAAACACTTCATCCCATCCCACACCAAGCTAGAATCCACGAACCTCATGTATTCCTTGAAGATGGGAAATCGTCCTTTCAACGACTGGTACCAAGAATGGTCGACATATGCAAATCGATCAGGAGCCAATGATGAAACCAAGATGTTCGCCTTTCGTCGATGCCTCCCAGGAGCCCTACACCAGAAGTTACTTGGTGTATCCCCAGTCCCAGACACCCTAGAAAAATTGGTCGATCTAGCAAGAGAATTCGACCGCGTATGGCGCCTCTACAGTAACCCAGCGTTCACAGGAAGAACACTCACCCAAGGGCCAAGAAACCGGGCCATATACGCCTCTGAAGAGGAAGGCGTTCAAGTAAACCAAGCCACGACGTCCCTAAGACCCCAGCAAGCGGGCAGGATTACCAAGGAAGAAAAAGACAGACGCTTCAAGGAAAAGCTCTGTTTCTATTGCGGAAAGCCAAATCACCGAGCCAAGGAATGCCGGTCCAAGGAAAGCTCTCAAACGCCAAGAAGGCCAGGGAATGGAAGACCCAGTAATCAGCGGTCAGACTTCAGAGCGCGCGCGGCTCTGCCACAAGAAACGTCCTATGGATATGAGGACCCCCCACGAGATCACCCAGCAGCCCAGATTGGGGCACTTTACCACAGTCCACCAGTAGCCTCCATGATTCCACGTCCACGGTCAGCACCAGTTCACGAGGATTTTTAACACGTCCGACTACCGCACTGTCAGTACGGACGTTCCAAGTAGCCAACCACAGTTTTACCCAAGGTTATGCATTCCTAGAGACGTTAGACTCTGAGCCTGTACCCGGTGATACTATACGAAATAGACGATCACCATCCGTGATGCTCAGAGTTGCTCTAGTTGGAAAAATATCAGGCAAGGAAATCAGTGCACGCGCCTTGCTCGATAGCGGCGCAGAAGGAATCATCATGGATCAAGACTTCGCCACGAGAAACCAGCTGACACTTCGAACTCTAGTTAACCCACTTCCAGTCAAGAACGTGGATGGAACTCTGAACAAACAAGGTTCAGTCAAGTATACAACAATCCAGAAGATCCGGATAAAGACATCCGACGACGACTTCCACGATGAAACTGTGGAACTATATATCACCAAGCTAGGCGACGCCGACATCATCCTAGGAACAGATTGGCTCAAAGCACATAACCCAGAAGTTAACTGGGCCCTGCCACAGCTCGCCTTCACAAGATGCCCCAAGTCCTGTACCTTGTCCAAGAAACCCATAGTAATCACGTCCAAGAAGCCACAGTCACGAGCTACCACAATAAACCAAGTTCAAGTAAACCAAGAGGAACAGTACGAAGAACCACTGTTCAACCAAGAGGCCATGGAGCCATTCCTGAATATCCATGAGGACAATAAATGCGAAGTCATTTATATTCGAGCCAAGACCACCACGAGTACAGAAATTGCGGCCAGAACAGCGCCCAAAGCATCCACAGAACACATCCCAGCTCAGTTTTCCAAGTACGCTAAAGTATTTAGCGAAGAGGCCTCGCAGCGCCTACCACAGCATCAACCCTGGGACCATGCCATTGATTTAAAACCAGGAGCTAGTATGAAGAACAGCTCAATCTATCGCCTCACGCCCAAGGAGTCCGAAGCATTACGGACCTACATCACAGATCACCTACAACGGGGATACATTCGCCCTTCCAAGTCACCCATGGCCAGCCCCTTCTTTTTCGTCGACAAGAAGGATGGAAAACTTCGCCCAGTCCAAGACTATCGTGCGCTTAACGATATCACAGTCAAGAATGCCGCTCCATTGCCCCTGATCCCCGAGTTAATCGACAAACTACGCGGTGCCCGGTATTTTACCAAGTTAGATATCCGCTGGGGATATAACAACATTCGCGTAAAAGAAGGAGACGAATACAAAGCTGCCTTCAAGACGCCTCTGGGACTCTACGAACCCACAGTCATGACATTCGGTCTCTGCAATGCCCCTGCCACATTCCAGACATTTATGAATGACATCTTCGAAGATATGATAGACGAAGGACACGTAGTCGTCTATCTCGATGACATCCTGATCTTTGCAGAGGACCTCGCCACGTTAACCCAGCTCACCCACGAAGTATTGTCGCGCTTAGACAAACATGACCTTTACCTCAAGCCGGAGAAATGCTCCTTTGCCCAGACATCCATAGAATACCTCGGAATCGTTATCTCCGAGGGTCAAGTAGCCATGGACCCCGCCAAAGTGGCCGGAATCGTAGATTGGCCCACGCCCAAGACAGTCAAACACGTTCAAGCGTTCCTCGGTTTTTGCAACTTTTACCGAAGATTTATCAAGGATTTCTCCACCATTGCCCGACCACTGTTTGACTTAACCAAGAAAGACACCACATTTTCCTGGAACCAAGCGGCTGATATAGCCTTCAAGACACTCATCACCACTTTTACGACAGCCCCAGTCCTTGCCCTTCCCGACCACAGTAAACCTTTCCGGTTAATCACGGACGCCAGTGACTTCGCTACTGGCGCCATCCTCGAACAACCCGATGAACTCAACCGTTGGCATCCCATTGCGTATCATTCCAAGTCACTCCAGCCTGCCGAACGGAACTACGAAATCCATGACAAGGAACTCCTTGCGATTATCCGCGCCCTTGAAATATTTCGCCATTATCTCGAAGGACGCGACGACACCCTGGAAATTTGGTCCGACCATGGAAATTTGGTCTATTTTGCGACAAAACAAAAACTCACGCGTCGACAAGCCCGTTGGGCTCTCTTCCTGTCACGTTTCAAGTTTACGATCATCCACAAACCCGGTACGCAAAATAAGTCGGATGCCCTGTCCAGGCGTCCAGACCTTAAGGAGGGGATAGCACACGAAAACAATGAGCGTGTGCTCCTGGATAACAAGTTTTTCGCAATCCGAGCAGTACAACCCACAGCAATCACAGTCCAAGGAAATACGAATCTACGAAATCGAATCAAGAACTCCCAAGAATACGACGATGAAGTCACCCATGCCCTAGAAACCCTTCTAAAGAGCGGCCCACGTTCCCTCACCAAAGGATTAGAGGATTGGAACTTAGAAGATGGAATCATCCTGTACAAAGGACAAGTATACGTCCCCAAGAACCAAGATCTCCGAAGAGAGATAGTCAAGCAATATCACGATCACCTAGCCACAGGACATCCAGGAAGATGGAAAACCTACGAACTAATATCACGAGAATTCTGGTGGCCAGGAATGTCCACCTTTGTCAAGAGTTACGTGGACGGATGTGCCACATGCCAAGCAACCAAAGTCAAACCAAGAAACCAAGTACCCCTACAACCAAACCAAGTCCCAACAGAAGTTTGGGGAATAATCACCATGGATTTTATCACAGACCTTCCAATGTCCCAAGGATACGATTCACTGTTCGTTGTAGTGGATCGACTCAGCAAAGCCACAATAATTGCACCTTGTAACAAGACCATCACAGCTGAAGAAACATCCAAGTTATACCTAGAACAAATCTGGAGGCGCACAGGCCTGCCACGCCAAGTAATATCCGACAGAGGACCACAATTTGCTTCCAAAGTAATGCAAGAAGTTTGGAGCAAACTCGGAGTCAAGTCCACCATGTCCACAGCCTTCCATCCGCAGACAGACGGAGAGACAGAACGAGTCAACCAAGAATTGGAACAGTACCTCCGCGTCTTTTGCAACTTTCAAGTCGACAACTGGGTAGAACTTATACCCTTCATGGAATTCGCGCACAATGCGAGACAGCACAGTGCCACCACCAAGTCACCCTTCGAGATCTGGTACGGTTACAAACCAGAATTCATCCCACCAGTCAACTTCGCGTCCAAAATCCCCACAGTAGAAGAACGTCTTCGATCCCTAGACCAAGTACGCGCCGAAGTATCTGCAGCATTAAAAGTCGCTGCGGAAGTCATGAAGAACACCCGTGTATCCACCGCTACGTTCGAACCAAAGCCAGGAGACCAGGTTTGGTTAGAAGGAACCAACATCCACACCACGCACCCAAAAGCCAAGTTAGCTCCAAGAAGACATGGACCATTCAAAGTCGTATCTGCGTGGGGAGTCAATTGTAAACTCCAGTTACCCCCCTCCTGGCGAATCCACCCAGTATTCCACATATCCTTGATATCGCCATACAAAGAAACCACAGCCCATGGGCCTAACTTCACCAGACCTCCCCCCGAAATCATTCAAGGAGAAGACGAACACTATGAAGTAGAAACCGTCCTCCAATCTAGACTCTCACCAAATCGAAGAGGTGTACAATACCTGGTGAAATGGAAAGGCTACCCAAGTTCCGAGAACTCTTGGCTCCCTGCGTCACAAATGAAACAAGCCAAGACAGTTGTACAACAATTCCACCAACGAAACCCACGAGCACCCAAGCCAAGTAACCTCTAACAGTTGCTAACCGGCGTAGCAACCATAAAGAGGGGATACTGTCACGAACCAAGGAACTTTGGTTCGGACACGCGCGTCTAAGACCGGTCCGCGTCGGCCCGGTCTTATGTAATCAACTTCCTAAAGGGGAAATCCGGTATCGGAGTTCCAAATTCGTACTCCGACGATCACGTGACCTTACACGTGATTACTCATCGGTTATCAAGTTACCCGACGACTAGAAGTCGTACCACTCTTTGGATTAATCTGATTGGACTGCGGAGCAGTCACACCACTATGGCGCAATCTTGCGCAATCGACTGCGGAGCAGTCGTGCCACTTCTATGATTATTCTCATTGGTTGTTATATTTAGAACCCTTCCAGAACCTTCCATTGCGCAGCACCTGTGGGAAGCAATAGGCCTCCCCTAAAGTACGCACAGACCATGTACCCAGGTATATAAGCTAGAGCAATAGAACGGACAGTCCCTCAGACTGTCCACTTGTGTTCCCCTTTGGATAACCCCCTCCAGCTAGTAGGCTGGATAAGCACTGTTACCACATCTTCGTGTTATCGGTGACCCTCATTGTTATCCTTAGTCTAAAGACCTTCTCTATCTTCCTTCGACACCCCCTCATCGTCTTCCTCGTCCCTCGCGTTCCTCGTCAGAGATACCACCGGGTGTATTGCAGAGTACTCTGAGTGAGTACTCATCACACACGCCCCCTCAGTCCACACGGCGTACGCCCATCGCATCCGCAAATCGATCGTGCTTTTCTCGCACCAGGCCCTTCGTCAAGACGTCAGCAACCTGATCTCCAGTGGGAACATATGCAAGATCAAGCTCTTTCTCGTCTAGTTTTTGTCTGAGGAAGTGGTGCCAGATTTCGATATGTTTGGATCTATCATGAAACTCCGGATTTCGTGCGATGGCGATAGCGGACTGGTTGTCCATGGAGAGGGTGATAGGTGAGTCGATTTTCTGCCCCATTTCAAGCAGTAATCGGCGCAGCCAGACGAGTTCCTTCGCTGCGTGTGCCGCAGCGATGTACTCGGCTTCAGTACTCGAGAGCGCGACTGCGCTTTGCTTCTTAGAACTCCAGCTGATAGCGCCCCCAGCCAGCATGAAGACAAAACCCGAAGTGGACTTGCGGTCATTCACATCGCTGGCCCAGTCTGCGTCTACAAAACCATTCAAGACTGTGCCGTTGGGGGTGCCACGCTGGAACACAAGTTTCCAGTCGCTCGTGGCTCAAAGGTACCGGAACGCGCGGTCGAGTGCCCGCTGGTGCTCATTCCCGGGGCAGGCGGCGTGTCGGCCAAGCGCTGCTACGGTGTAGGCGAGGTCGGGGCGCGTACCGAGCATCGGGTACATCAGTGCACCGATGGCGCGCTGGTACAATTGAATGTCGATCTCGGGGGAGGTAAGTTTGGTTAGATGCTCGTTCGCGAGTGTCGGCGTGCTGATGGGGCGAACGTCCAACTTTCCGAAGCGTTCTAGGACCTCAAGGATGTATTTCTCCTGAGACAAAGCTATCCAGCCGGCGCCGTGATCGTGCGTAACGTGCATACCAAGTATCCAGGCTATCTCGCCAAGATCGGTCATCTGGTAATGTTTCTTTAGTGTCTCTTTGTCTTGTTTAATGACTGCAAGGCTTTCACAGGCCATTGTGATGTCGTCAACATAGAGTGCAATGATGGAGAGTGTGCCGCTCTTGCGGACGAAGACAGCGTGGTCGGCGTTGGTGCGTTCATAGCCCATCGACTTGAGCGTGTCCCTGATATTTTCATACCAAACGCGGCCACCTTGCTTCGTGCCGTACACTGCCTTGACGAGCTTCAAGACCATTCCCTCAGGGACATCAAAACCGGGAGGAGCCTTCATGTAAATTTCCTCCTTCAGTTCCCCGTTGAGATAGGCTGACTTAACGTCCACCTGATGGACTTCAAGGTCACGCTCGGCAGCGAGTGCGAGGACGGCGCGGAGGGACGCGAACTTGGCGACCGGCGCAAACGTCTCGTCGAAATCGATGCCTTCGATTTGGGTGAAGCCCTGCGTGACGACGCGGGCTTTGTACTTCTGGATGGCACCATCGGGTCCGCGTTTAATGCGGAATACCCACTTCGACCCTACGATGTTCTTGTCGCGCGGTCGTGGAACGACTTCGTATACCCCCATGTTCTCAAAGGCGCGCATCTTGTCTTGGCACGTGACTTCCCACTCTGCGGCGTTGGGGCGAGCCATAGCCTCAGCAAAGGTGCGTGGGTCAGTGTCGTCAGTTTGGGCTGACTTGGCGTGCTCAGGGCGTTTGTGTCCACTGTAAGAGGTGACAGAAAAACGAGGATCGTCGTCACGAATCGGTGTGCACGTGGCTCGCTTGGGACGTGCAGTCGCAGGAGCTGGGTTAGGAGGAGGAGGGGTAAGTATCCCTTCGATCTCATCCTCGCTTTCGCTCTCTGACGAGTCGGCTTTGGCTGCAGGGTCTGCGCTTGGAGGGTCGCCACTGGATGGACTCCCGTTCACATCGGCGGCGGTAGGTTCGAGGATTATGCGCTCATAGCGCTTCTCAGTCCCCCCCTCGTCGAATATAACGTCGCGCAACTCGAAGAAGCGCTTGTTCGGGCGGTGCACAAGACGGTAGGCATGCCGATTACATGCGTAGCCCAGGAAAGTGCAGGTGAGTGACCTCGCACCGAGCTTGTTACGCTGCTTTTCAGGGACGTGTACGAAAGCCCGAGCGCCAAAAACGCGAAGATGTGAAATGTCGGGTTTGTTTCTGGACCAGGCTTCCTCAGGTGTGACCCCGTTAAGTGCGCGTGTAGGCGTTACATTGTGGAGCATAGCCGCATACTCAAGGGCATCGTGCCAGTAGGATTCGGGAAGGTCAGCGTCGTGCAACATGCTCCGGACTTTGTCCAGGAGTGTGCGGTTCATGCGCTCAGAGACGCCATTGTGCTGAGGTGTGTCGGGCGTTGTGATTTCGTGCTGAATCCCTTTCTCCTTCAGGTAGGACTGAACAGTGTTCGCGATGTACTTGCCCCCTCCATCAGTACGGAGTATCTTGAGGCGGTTGCCTGTCTGGAGCTCCGCGCGCGCAACGAAGGCCTTAAGGTGCATGAAGACTTCGGATTTCTCGCGTAAACCCTCCACAAAAACCTTGCGCGACTTGTCGTCTGTCCAGGTGACGAAGTATTCAAAACCCCGGTGTGAACGCGTGGGCAGCTTGCCACAAACGTCGGAGAAGACTCGGCTGAGAATTTCGTTGGCACGTGTCTCCGTTGTCTTCTGGATTTCGGCGCGCGTCTGCTTGCCTTTGAGGCAAGCGTCACATGGGTTGGCGGTGCGTGAAGAGTCCCCCACAATTTCCATCCCCTTAACCATCCCTTTGCGCATCATGTCGAGGACAGCGTTGACGTTTAGGTGGCCGAAGCGGCGGTGCCAGGTGTGCACGTCGGCTTTTGACGTTGCACTGTGGGTGACTAGGGCGATTTCAGCACTTGGAGTGACGTCCTCCCCATCAGTGGGGAATTCATCGACTTGGGCTATTGCAACACGAGCTGTCTCAGGCATCGCAACACGGATCAGCATGATGTAGAGGTTTCCACGAAGGGAGCCTTCGCAGGTGAGTGCACCATGTTGGTCGTAGATTTGACAGCCCCCCTCAGTGAAGCGTACGTCAGCGCCGCGGTGGGCAAGCTGGGAGACGGACAGGAGGTTCCCGTGAAGTTCGGGGACATAGAGGACGTCCTGCAAGATGGCGCGATTCCAGCGTCCTTCCACCTTCATTTGCATGGCAATGCGACCGACGCCAGTGCCCTGGATGGTGCTATTGTCACCTAGGACAATGTTGATGGGTGTCGCGAGGAGTGTGAAGTGCGTGAACCACGCGTGGTTGGAGCACATGGTGCGTGATGCGCCAGAGTCGACTATCCACTGATGTTGCAAATCCTCGTGCGCAGACGGGCCCTGGGATACCTTGAACAGGCGGACGGTGTCAGAATCCGACGTAGGCTCTTCGGCGACAGCAATCTTGGCCGATGCGTCTGGGGCCTTTGGCTTGGTGGAGTCACCACCTCCCTTCACCTTCGCCTCCTCCTGCTCCTTCTTGAGCTTCCGGCATTCGCTCACATCGTGTCCGCGGAACTTGCAGTGAGTGCATTTCTTCTTCTGCTTATCCGGCTTATTACCCTCCCTTCTCTTTCCCCCTTTTGCAGCCTTCGCGAAATACGCAGTGGCGCCACCACCCGACTCACGCACGCGGCGCTGTTCGTCGAGGATGACTTGAGACTTGACGTACTCAGTCGTGAGGTCGGAAGACTTGGTGGTGGAAAGGATGGTTTTTAGGGTGGAAAGGGAGGATGGGAGCGATGAGATGATGGCGAACGCGAGGAGTTTGTCTTGGAGTGTGAGGCCGAGGTTCGAGATGGTATTGGCCGCGCGGATCATGGAGTTGATCTGGGGCTCCATAGGCTCAGTTTCGGAGAGGGTGTTGCGGAACACCTCGTCGATAAGGTAGACGATTTTTTGCTCTCCTTTGCCTTCATAGCGTGCTGACAGGTTGTCCCAGCAGTCTTTTGCAGTGTCTGCAAATAGGACCGTGTTTAAGGGCTCGTCTTTGAGCGTGAGGGTGATCTGTGCATGGGCTTCTTGGTCCTTGGAGATCCAGTCGGCGTGGGCCGTAGCGTCGACAGCAGGATCAGGTTTCTTTTCTGAGCCATCGACAACTCCCCACAGTCCATGAAGCTTCAAGATCGTTCGCACATGGAAACGCCAGAATGCGAAATTGCCGCCGTCTTCATCAAGGAAAGGAACGTCGTACATCCGGGGGTGTCCCTTTGGAGTGGGAGCGTTCCCGGAAGATCCGCTAGGATTCGCGCCCCCAGCAGAGGGGGGATTACCACCTTGCGGTGGGGCTGGATTAGTGGCTGGTGTAGTAGGCATTTTTCAGATGGTGTTTGGGCAATGTATATTCTGGGTTTTTTAGAAGCACGCAGGTCTCATAATCTGTAGGAGCGCGGGAAGCGCGACTCAGCGTTTTGGGAGAAACAGCTAATAGCATTGTGTATGTACCTGTAGGAGCGCGGGAAGCGCGACTAATACACAGTAAGTAAAGTTAACATACGGGAAGTAAAGTAAGCTACTAACCTCAGCGTTTTGGGAGAAACAGCTGAGGTATGTACTCTAGGGCTACGAAGTATTTATGTAGAGTGAAAATAAATTTCGTACAGTAGAAAAACGAGACCACGGTCAAGCAACTAAGCTCGACTTGAGAGTATTGTGTGTTACCGGTCCAGCTGGCCCGAACGCCCCCGACGCTTACACGCCGTGTGTGGCTGCAACTCCAACATTGTACCCAATAGTGTTGGGGAAGTTTGGTCTCAGACTGATCCAAACTCAGTTTGAACCCAAACCCAAACTGTTTTAAACAGTTTGGGTTTGAAAATTCTAAAAAAAAACTGAACTGCTTGGTTTGTGGTTTGGGACCCCCAAACTGATACCAAACCGTTCCAAACTGATTAGGAAAAATTATTAAAAATTATTTAAATTTGTTAAATAATCACTCAATAAATGGTTTCAAACTTGGTTTGAACCGAGTTTGAACTGAGTTTGAACCAAAACAGACAGTTAAATTTATTATTATAGGAAAATATTCATGTTTTTGGTCTATTAACTGGTTTGAACTCAGTTTGAACCAAACCAAACCGATTAAGAAGCAATTTAAAATGTCCTTTTTTAATCGGTTTGAAATGGTTTGGAACGGTTTGGAGCGGTTTAAAGCGGTTTGGTCCGGTTTGGTTTCAGTTTGGCAAAAATTAAATGGTTTGGTTTCCGGTTTGGCCCAAACTGGCCCAAACCAAACCAAACCAAACTTCCCCAACACTAGTACCCAATGACACTCGTTGGTCATCAGCTGTCTGCTTACTTGCAGAGAACAGCCGCTTGCAAGGAACTGAAGACGCTTGACATGGGAGGACATCAAGGGTGATTTGGGCAAGCGTAGGATATAGTTGAGCGTGGTCCTATCAGTTGTTTCAATAAAGTAAATGATAGACTTGGAAAAACTGATCATACCTGCCACCACTTGACGATGTCTGTTTCTTTTGTGACATCAGAAGGTAGCTCCTTCAGGCAGCGCCGCAATTCAGGTGCCCATCCCTCATTGGCATCCTTTGTAACACACCCCAGGCAAAATCTATCAAAGTCAGACATTACAGACTTGGATTCAATAGCAGTGGCTGGACTGCCAGCATTCATATGAGATGGTCCAGGAGATGTAATACTACTGGCCATATAATACTCCTGCATCTGTGTAGTGTGGTTTAGAATGAGCCTGAAGGAAGTCAAGGGCGACTTACTGTAGTCTCCAGTATCTTCTGTGCCTCGTCTTGCCAGTTCTTTGCTTCCTTGTTCCCTGCCTGGATTTCCTCTGCTTGCTCTTTGGCACCACCCCATGCCATCTTGATGTACTCAAGTTTGTAATACGGATGAAGGGCTGTGAACGTTACATTAGCTACAGAAGCAGAAGTCCTTTTGTGACTTACCCAGTGTGAGAACATAGGCAGGCTTCTTGTCAAAACACGAGTAATATTTTTGTAACTTGATGAGGCCATCACTGATCACATCAAAGTAAATAGCGAAGTGGGGGTCGTCACGTTTTGCCTCCCATGTGGTCTGTAGCTCCTTGATTGCAGGGAGTGCACGCCATAGCGTCAGAAGTTGTTCAGATGAGAAGCAGTGCTGCAACACACGAGAGTCCTAATAACTGGTCATTTCCTTGGGTATTGGATTATGCCCAGAGCAACAAACCTTTAAGATGTCTCGTGTGTCCTTCACACGTCCCCAATCTGCATCTGTGAGCTGAAAGGCACTCCAGGGAATCCTCTTCACAATTCGTCCATTGTGGCACACAGTCATGATAGGGCCATACAGGGCATCAGCCGATTTGAGGAACAGATTAATTGGCTATCCGGGTCTGTGTCAGTATCCAGGTCAAGACACCAATCAATCTCAACATACCTGGCGTAGACTATGCGAACAGTTGAGCATGTGGTATGCTGAACCCCACCAGATATTACTGTGAAGGGGAATCCTGAGTGGATTGTTGATCTGGCAGTTTGATTGAAGCCATTTGAAATACTCTATGCACTGACCAGATGCCTGAATCTTTCGAGGAAGTGCTTCAGTGATGAGGAGACCAGGCCAGGCCAATCAGATACCTTGATAGCAATGGTGTGCACAGCAGCGATCACGTCCAATGATCCTCCAAGTACACAGTTGTCAGGAAGGCTTGGGTCATATTCCCAGATGGCTGTGGCATTTTCAACAGCAGCAATCTTGATGATGCACCCCATCACAGCTACGTTGGCAAGGTTGATGACATGTTCAAGACAGCTTACCAATCAGCATTGGTCGTCAGTTGCTTGTCTAAACATGGAACTGATTCACTTACGGAAGTTGATTGTCAGCTGCACTCCATGGTTTGTACTGTCTTCAAGCGTGTAGAGACTCAATAGTCAGGCAGGTTGTGTTGTTGTTCGAAGCGTTGTCGAGAGTGACAGTGTAAAGCTGACTCAGAGTATCGCCACATTGGACGAGATCGTGCAATCAGTAACTATCTTATCACAAATGATTGGATTACACACCTTTGATTCACTAGTGCCGCAAATCCCCACGCGGTCACACAATCCGATAAAGTATCGCCCCAGATTCCAACCGCTATGTTTCCCAGAAACATGCTGAAATCCAACTACTTCTGAGCGCAAACTCCATCTCCCTTCATCTACCTCGATCCAGTGGGCTGTCATTCCCAGAAATGACATTTTTGTATTGTCAGCGGTCCAGCTATCCACAGTTGATGATATTCTACCCAGTGCATTCTGTTTATTTGTCAGATGCGCAAGCGATGCCAACTGCAGCCTACACCACTCACTCATATTTTGCCTTTTAGCTCAGTTAGCCAGTCGATACACTGGTTGTGTATGCATTTTCCCACATCATGCGCACTTGGCAAGTCGATAGTTTTTGTTTTTGGCCTCATTGCAGTAAGACAGTTCCGAAACACAGCCTTATCTGCAACTGCGAGCACCTAGGAAATCGACATAGGCATCAGTCCCTCAAACAATCTCCAAGTCGCATCTCACATACCTGGTCATCACAAGCAACAAACCTGGCTACCACGTGCAGGATGCCATCTCAAGTAAACTCTTGAGTGCAAGGACTTGGACTGTTCATGCTCCCCAATGCTCTGTCCAGCTTTCCTTGGTGCATCACTTTCAGATTTGCCCTCAATTCCTGGAGTTCCTTCCATATTACCCGGGGCACAGTGTAGTGGTTCTCAGGTATATTCTCGTCTTTGCACCATTGTTTGTATAACTCATAGTGCTGCCGTATGTGTGCGCAACAGCTCGAATTGCTGCCCATGTGGAAGGCCTTCCGCTTCCCATATTTTTTTACCAAAACTATGTCAGCTCTATAGCAGTGTGAGTAACCTAGTCACATGTCATGGCAGATGGGTACTTACTTGCAAGGAAGGCACCACCTGCCTTTCACTGTCTCGTAGCCTTCGTTCTTCTTGAACTTCACAACTATGAGGTCCAAAAAGATTGTCAAGAGGTCCTTTGTGAGGCCCTTTTTTACACCAAGTTGTGGTGGGATCTCAACACGATGACAGTCCTCAAGGTCATCTCCCTGTCATGTGTAAGTGATCAATACTGGTCTTGTTGTCTTATGCTGACACGTACCCTTTTGTTCCCTTGTGTGGATCTTTGGCGCTCCTCATCCAGCTCATTGTCCGACACCCCATCTTCACCATCATCCACAACCTTGACTTCAACCACTTCTGGCCCTGAATCGTCGACTAGTTCCTCATACTCTGTGTTAGTAGCCCAGGCCTGCTTCTTCTTATGGCGTGTTTTAGGTTCATCATCTGTACTTTCTTCATCCCCACTTTCATCAGACTCTGACTTGGATGCTGGACACTTTCAGCCGTTCTTCAGTTTGATAGCCACCTTCAGAATGGCTGTTGAGTAGCCTTTTTTCTTTTGGTTGTGTTTTTTGGTAGGCACTTTTGATTTTGTCGTGGATTTCGCCATATCTAAAACATGTTGTGAGCACTAGCTGAACACCATGACATCATGAGCCCCAAAATAGTAGCATGGAAATAACTTACCACTGGCAATCAGGGGAAGAGGTTGCGTGACAATGGAGAAAAGAGCTGCAGGTTGTTGTAGTCTTTCCAAGTGTAAATGCACTGGCACTCACTGGTCAGTGCTAGTTCAAGTTGTTGGTCAGGTTACTTGTGTAAATAAAAGGATATTATTTGCTACCTATGTGTCAAAGCATCAAAGCTGTTGAAGCACATGACCATCTGGGCCTCTTGGACTCCAAACTCTAAATACTAAGTGAACTGAAGTCTGGTCTGTAACTGGTTTTGACCAGTTTTTTCAGTCTACAGGACTGGACCTCAAAGCACTATGGCCCAGGATTTCTGACAGCTTAAAGTGAACTGAAGTCCAGTCTTTGACTGGTTTAGACTGGTCTTTTCCAGTCACAAAACTAATTGAGAAGGAGGCAGACTGCAGACTGATGACTTCTGAAGTTTGAAAAACTGTGACTGAAGTCCAGTCATCATCAGTCAAAGTCCAGTCCAGTTTCCAGTCTTTTTTCAGTCTATAGGACTGGACCTCAAAGCACTAGTGGTGGTGGCACAGTGGAGGCCACAGGGATTGGAGTAGTTGCAGCTGCGTCATCATGGTTGAGGTTGGATGCAGCATGCATTGGAGAGTGCACCAGCAGCATTGAGAGCTGAGAGCCTCTGAGAGGCTGGGTTGCAGTTGCACATGACAGAGGCATTGTGGTTAGGGGCCCACGCTGTCATCACTGTTGTCAAAATGATAGGATTCTCCATCATTGCACACAGGGAGAAGGCGGCAAGCATGATGGAGCCAAAGAAAGCACCTGGCATAGCTAGTCAGCTTCAGCCTTGCGTGTGGCTGTGATACTAGTGAACACTGGTGCCATACAGATTTGGACTTTGCAAGTTTGTTGCCACAATAGAGTACAGTACTGAGACGAACAAAAAGCAGTCACACAATTTGTTGATTGGTTGGTCCGGTCTGATTGTGGGAAGCTGTTTCCCACCCTGCCTTCACCAATTCACCTTTATTGCCATCTTCTCCTCAGGCTTGAGTCTGTCTCCTTGAGTCCACACTCATACATTGAAGGCAACCAAGTCAACATCCTTACAACCTTACCACACATCTGTCCCTCCCCTACAACGGACCCGGATGCTACCATCCGATGTGCAAGCCCCTCAGCTGCGGCCAGAGAAAAATATTCCCTGTATCATAGCAATACAATGTACTGACTTCGATTGCAGGCCCTGTCACTGCCACTGTGGCACACAGCTGCCATGGCTCTACACTCCATGTCCCCAGCTGTCTCCCAACATCATATTCTTTAATGCTACTGCCCAGGTTGTTGCCACATCACGTAAGTCTGCAGTTTCTTGAACCTCCCGCTCCTTGCAACCTTTCACTAACTAGCTGCCACTGTCCCTTTCTTCGTAGATCAGCATGTGCTTACACATGTCCTCATGACACTGCTGACAGCACTAATGGTGATGGCTTACAATGGTGAGCAATGACACACCTTCAAGGCAAAACTGACAACAACAGCAGGTTGATACCGATGATGGCAGGAAGGCAACATGGGTGAGAACAGCAAGACAATATCAATGATGACAACAAGGCAGCGATGATGATACCGACAGGACAACACACAACAACAGCAAGCTGACACCGACAGCGGCAAGGTGCACCAACAGGGCTACAATGGTGAGGTAGCGATGACAATGGCAGTGTCAAGGTGACATTGCTGATGCTGACAATGATGGGACAGTGCAACAACAAACTCTGGCGGCGGCAGTGCAGCGACAGCGGTGGGACAGCACAGCAATGATGAAGGCACAGGGCGGGCAGTGGCAACAGCAGGGGGCTTCTGTACTGGTTGCAACTTCTTACTCACAATGTGGGACAGCAGTGGCAACAACCTGACAACAACAACAATGACAAGAAACATTGGATCACCACCACATGGCATAACTCGCTCCCATGACCTCACACCACTCACAACTTCATTGCCACCAATTCTCTAGCTTCCCCCAACTCCTTTCTCGCCTCATACACACCTACATTCTCTACCTATGGGTCTCACATGGGTGCTGATGTGGGTAGAGTAGTTGTAGAACTTTTGTAATTTCTTTTAGACTTTATGAGATTTTTTTTGAATTTTTGTGAAGTTCAGGTTTGGGTTTGGGGTTTGGCCCACTCTGAGCCTAAACCAGACCTGAACCAGACTGGACCGCTCAGAGGTTCAAGGTTCAGCCTGAGAGCCTGAACCAGACCTGGGTCTGGTTCAGGGTTCAGAAAAAATGGTCTCTGGACTGGACTGGACTGGACTGGACTGGACCACAGCAACCCTAGGAAGATGGTTAAATAGGATGGCTGTAGGCTATGGTCGTTCAGTCCTTCTTTTCCCATTATCTTATCTTATCCACCTCCTCACACCTTTCTTTGACTCTCTGTATTCATGATCCCCTGTCTCTTCCTATGAATATACTAAGTTCCTAACTCTGTTGCATCCTGTTCTTGTTCTGCTCTGAGTGGCGCCAGTCCCCATACTGGCATTACAACTTGCCACTGTTTAGAATCAAAAGGCACCACTGTTAATCCCCTCTTGGTGCACCTGATGTACAGTTTCTTTGTAGTTGAAGCCAAACATTCTCATGATCTCTTGGAACACATTTCCCAAGCTGTTGGAGAAATATTTACATGTGGAAAACATATCCAGTAAAGCCAAGTCTTGCTGGCTTCTGGGTTTGCACTGATGACTCCATCAGGCAATGCACCCTCTGTGGGGCTCTGACAAATGGAAGGGATTGGATCTTCCTCATTGTCAGGCTCAGCAATAACTACAAGACAGCTTCATACCAGCAGTCTGTCATGATTTTGCTACAAAGCTCAATGAACCTTGCTGGCCATTTTGAGGTTCTTAGGCCATGGCCAGACCTGATTTCTGGTATATTGTCACATTGGGTGAGCCAGTCTGGCCCTAATTTATGTCATCTAAGGCTCCAACCATTTAGGTTTAAAACAGTTTTTAAACTATTTACATGGTTTACTTTTACCATATATTTACTGGCATGGTAGTATAAACTAAATAAACTAAATAGTAAACAGTAAACAGTTACCCCAAGGCCCTTTAGACTCAAGAGGAACTGTTATCCACATTTGGCCTCAGATCAGAAGATTTAAGTGTGCTAATTAATATATTCAACACTTTAAACACTGTTGAATACTTTGAACTTGGCCCTGAACACACTGAATGGAAATTACCATTTTTATGCTGACAAAATTTTTAACACTTCTATAATAAGAGGCAATTCCTTTTTCAAAAATGTGAATTTGATATTTATATAATATAAAATTTTCACAATTTATAGAAATGGAAAAATATAAGGATTATTTAAGGATTTCATCTAGATATAGCTTTAAAAATGAGAGCCCAACCAGTGTCCAACACCATTTACACTTGAAATAAAGACATATTGTTTACATTTTTCTAACCTATTTCTGTAAAACATTGTAGAAGAATCCACTTTGTAACAAAATTATATCAAGTAAATATCATTTTAACAACATTTTTTAATCTGAATTTAGCACAATAATATATAATTATCATCTATAACAAAAGGTAGTTTTTATTCACAATTTTCCATACATAACTGTATAGATTTTACTTTCCACAACATTGTCAGAATATTATAGAGGTTATATTATATATCTTGTTAAAATATTTCACATGGTAATCTTTATAAAATACAACAGTGGTTCATTACATTTGGAATCTCAGGAAATAAATAGATAAAACTCTGAGAATATTTGTGGAGTTATATCACATTAGATGCTAGAGGGTCCTCTGTCAACTCTAAGTAATCCAGTCAGCTGTTCCTAAGTTATTTGACTGCAGCTGACTTGTTTATTTCTAAGCCAAGCTCATTGTTAAGCAAGTAAAATAACTTTTCCTATTTTATTTCTTGTGGGATCCCAAAAATGTTGGCTCAAGCTGCAACTAAGGCTATAACACAACATAGGGTTAGTTGTTGAATATGTTAGTGAGAGTTAATTTTCAAGTTACTATTTTCATCATATTTCATATATTTGTTACTCAGTGGGCCCATTTTCAAGAAAACTTTTGGGGTATCAATGTAAATTGTTTTATAAATAGTATTTACTATCTATAAACAGTTTACAATGGTTTACTGTCTATTTATAAACTAAATGGTTGGAGCCTTACAGCAGTTTGTGGAACATAGGGCATGGGCAAGATTTTTTCCAAAAATGGAAAGCTTTGGCCTGGCCAGTGTGCTGGCATAGTTTTTGTCCAATATCTTTCTCAATTCTTTTTTTTTTTTTTTTTTTTTTTTTTTGGATCAATTTATATTCTGGGATACATAGCCAGTGGTTACAGACCGGTCGCAGCGAGAGCCCACTACAGTTAAGAGAATCGAGTCGTCCGTGAGGTGCCCCATGAAACGCGTATAGTAGACAGTCCAAGTCACGAGATAGAGTAAAGTTAAATCAACCACTAGGGTCGATGGAGTCCTTCGCACGAGGCGTGAGTCAATAACGACGGTGATTAAACCGCGGGATAGTCCGAGTCACATGAAACAATCGAGTCATGAGAAACGAGAAAGGTAAAATTAAATACCTCCAAGTGTCCACCTTACCTAGTCGGGTTCGGGAGGCACGGGTAGGGGAGGGCCGGATTCCGGAGCAGAAAGCGCGTGCGTCGAGTCAAAGAATTTGAGAAGCATCTCGGCGCCCTTGCGGGTACCAAGGAGCGACTCAAAAGGAAGTAATGATCGCGGGTGGTAGGGTCTAGTCGAATAGATACCCTGTATGGCTATGAAATTATGATTGTTTGAATCACCATAAAAATGTGCATCAAATGACATAGGTTTGAGTCCATGGTGCAATGTGTCTCTGAATAGCCTATATGAGGATGTTCATATTGTCCATCCCAGTTTCCATTGCCTGACTTGTTTTTCCTGTTGCACCTGTGCCAGAAGGCCCAAAACCTTGTCCAAAGTACAAGAAGAGTGTGAAATCTCCACAGCCATCTCTCAAGCTTAAACTCCCCCCTCTCCATCTTGTCGTTGCAACTCCACTTGAGGAGGCGTTGTTGTGGCCTGAGCAGAGATTGACTCAGACAGCATTTTGATGAAGTCCTTGGGCAGAAAAAGGGTGTAGGACAGAACATGCCTTCTTGGCCAACATCCCTAATCATTTCAGTGTCCTCCAGATTGAAGAGTGTGATATCTTGATACCATGCAGCTGAGCAGCTCCTGTATCTTGTCAAGGTACATGAACTATCAAAGAACGAACAGGGTGTTGTTCAAACTTCACTGACAATACAATGGGGCACACACACCTGGGCATTGTTTGGGGGATGATAGTGGGTGCCCCCCTATGAGCTTTCTGGGGTAGGGTTGCTGCGGTCCAGTGCAGTCCGGTCCAGAGACCATTTTTTCTGAACCCTGAACCAGACCCAGGTCTGGTTCAGGCTCTCAGGCTGAACCTTGAACCTCTGAGCGGCCCAGTCCAGTTCAGGTCCGGTTCAGGCTCAGAGGGGGCCAAACCCCAAACCCAAACCTGAACCTCACAAAAATTCAAAAAAAATCTCATAAAGTCTAAAAGAAATTACAAAAGTTCTACAACTACTCTACCCACATCAGCACCCATGTGAGACCCATAGGTAGAGAATGTGGGTGTGTATGAGGCGAGAAAGGAGTTGGGGGAAGCTAGAGAATTGGTGGCAATGAAGTTGTGAGTGGTGCGAGGTCATGGGAGCAAGTTATGCCATTGTGGTGGCAATCCAATGTTTCTTGTTGTTGTTGTTGTTGTCAGGTTGTTGCCACTGCTGTCCCACATTGTGAGTAAGAAGTTGCAACCAGTACAGAAGCCCCCTGCTGTTGCCACTGCCCACCCTGTGCCTTCATCATTGCCGTGCTGTCCCACCGCTGTCACTGCACTGCCACCACCAGAGTTTGTTGTTGCACTGTCCCATCATTGTCAGCATCAGCAATGTCACCTTGACACTGCCATCAACATCACTACCTCACCATTGTAGCCCTGTTGGTGCACCTTGCTGCTGTCGGTGTCAGCTTGCTGTTGTTGTGTGTTGTCCTATCAGTATCATCATCACTGCCTTGTTGTCATCATTGATATTGTCTTGCTGTTCTCACCCATGTTGCCTTCCCGCCATCATCAGTATCAACCTGTTGTCATTGTCAGTTTTGCCTTGAAGGTGTGTCGTTGCTCACCATTATAAGCCATCGCCATTAGTGCTGTCAGCAGTGTCATGAGGACATGTGTAAGCACATGCTGATCTACGAAGAAAGGGACAGTGGCAGCTAGTTAGTGAAAGGTTGCAAGGAGCGGGAGGTTCAAGAAACTGCAGACTTACGCGATGTGGCAACAACCTGGGCAGTAGCATTAAAGAATATGATGTTGGGAGACAGCTGGGGACATGGAGTGTAGGGCCATGGTGGCTGTGTACCACAGTGGCAGTGACAGGGCCTGCAATCGAAGTCAGTACATTGTATCGTTATGATACAAGGAATATTTTTCTCTGGCCGCAGCTGAGGGGCTTGCACATCGGACGGTAGCATCCAGGTCCGTTGTAGGGGAGGGACAGATGTGTGGTAAGGTTGTAAGGATGTTGACTTGGTTGCCTTCAATGTATGAGTGTGGACTCAAGGAGACAGACTCAAGCCTGAGGAGAAGATGGCAATAGAGGTGAATTGGTGAAGGCAGGGTGGGAAACAGCTTCCCACAATCAGACCGGACCAACCAATCAACAAATTGTGTGACTGCTTTTTGTTCGTCTCAGTACTGTACTCTATTGTGGCAACAAACTTGCAAAGTCCAAATCTGTATGGCACCAGTGTTCACTAGTATCACAGCCACACGCAAGGCTGAAGCTGACTAGCTATGCCAGGTGCTTTCTTTGGCTCCATCATGCTTGCCGCCTTCTCCCTGTGTGCAATGATGGAGAATCCTATCATTTCGACAATGGCAATGACAGCGTGGGCCCCTAACCATGATGCCTCTGTCACGCACAACCGCAACCCCACCTCTCAGAGGCTCTCAGCTCTCGATGCTGCTGGTGCACTCTCCAATGCATGCTGCATCCAACCTCAACCATGACAACAATGCAGCTGCAACTACTCCAATCCCTGTGGCCTCCACTGTGCCGCCACCACCACCAGTGGGGTGCAGAACAAAAGATGGAGACCCCAATGATGAAGAAGATATGAGCAACAATGAGGGGATGAGACAGTGATGGTGAGCACGTCAATGCGATGAGATAGTGATGACAAGCATGACCAACAAGGCGAGCACAACTGCAATGACAATCAGTGAGCATGACAAAGTGACAAGGATGACAGCAAGCATGACAAGGCAACAGTGATAGTGACTGTGACTGCAAGCACAACAAGGTGAGTATGATGGTGAATGTGATGAAGTGAAAACAATGGTAATGCAAGGGGGGTCAAAAATGTTGCTCCCTGACCCAGGGCTGGGGGGGGGGTCAACCAAAATCTCTTAAAAAAATTTAATATTTTCCACTTTATGACCCATGGCAGGGGGGTTGGGGTCAAGGTTTGAAAAAATTTACATTTTGGGCTGTCTTGTTAGTTCAGAGGGTGCACAAAGGGGGTGCACTTGTTGGAAGTTGTTGCTCATAAGCTCTCCCAAGCCCTCCTCTCACCATCAGGTCCTTCTTGGAGTCACACTGCTCACTTGTGGCCCCCAATTTTTTTCCTTTTTTGGTATGAGTTTCCTTTTTTAGGTGGTATGTGGAGGGGGGGGGGGTCAACCAAAATCCCTTAAAAAAAATTACCTACCCCATGCAATTTTTAACAAATTTGACCCCCCTTGTGGTAATGGCAACAGTGAGCACGACAGGGATTGAGAGCATGACAAGGCGAGCAGCACAATGGTGGCAGCCTGACCACAGCCGTGATGGCAATCACAACGACCCCGACAGCTGTGGGTGCAAAGAAGTGGGGATGACACAACCACGACAATGAACTGTGACAAAGCGACAAAGATGATTGCGACAACAACATGTCCACAATGGTTGGTGTCAATGGCAATTGAGTGGCAGTGGGGATACTACCCCTTGTATATTACTCTTATGCCTCTGAATGAAATGCAGCCATGAATCTTTTTTTTAAGTATTAGAAAGTATAGCAAGTCGACACAGGTTTGAGGTGCAGTCCAGTCCAGACCGGGTTCAGATCAACCTTGGTCAATGGTGAACCCCAGACCAGACCCTCTAGCTAGGCTGTGAACCGGACCCGGGGTGTGGTCCGGTGCGGTTCAGGTCCGAACCCCATTTCGGACCGGACCCCAGCATCCCTCTCCCCCCCCACACCCGCGGTTCGGGAATCCGGTCCCGCAACCCCCTTGCTTGCTTCATTCTGATGGTGTATCAGTGAAGGTTGACAACTGGCAACAAGTTTCATACCTTCCAACAAATGATGTTCCACAACAAGCCCAAGTAGCTATACAAGCCAGCAGAAGACCTGTGTTGACCCTCTCCAAGGGGGATGGTCGCCGCAAGTCGTTCCTCAAGTTCAAGTGCGGGCCGCAGATGAAGTAGGCCAGTGGGTGTGATGGCTAGGTTGGGCAAGTCCTTTCCGGTCAACTTAGAAAAAGTACTGGACTATAGGGAGTGAGTTAATGGAAAGCGCGTAGCAAGTCCGAGTCATACCAGGAGTTTGCACTTCTTAGGGACAACAACCTCCATTGCTTTTTTTTTTTTTTTGATCCATGTTTATTCTGGGATACGCAACAGAGTTACAGACCAGTCGTAGCGCGAACCACCACATTTATGAAACACGTTAAGTAAGGGTGCCCCCGAGAACGTAAAGTAAGGAAACGAGTCAGGAGAACCTCCATTGCTTCTCCAGCGGGTTTGGATTTCGTTCTGCTGAAGAGGGAAGTGATTGGACGGGTGGTGGCGGTGGTGATGGCGGCGGTGGTCTGCTGGAGACAAAGGCGGGCACGCCGATGGGTATGGTGTGTGAATAAATGTTGATAGGGGTTCAAGCGTTGTTGGTCGGATTTTCATGCTTGGAATGCATATTACGTGGTCCTGAGTAGCATCAAGTTCAAGGGACGTACACTCTATTTCCGTTCCTCAGCCATCTCGACCGGCGCATGTGTCCTCACTGATCAACGTTCAACCTTAGTATATATCGTGTCCGTACCTCTCAATACAATAATCTCCCGCCGTCTCTGTGGCACATCATAGTGGGGTCATTGTAGCCGTTAAGTCGTAAATGAAGCGAACGAGTATTATTCCTTCAACGCTGCATCTCGCCGGTCAGCCGCCTCATCGCCTTGCCCACGTCCTCGTAGAACGCGTCTGCACCCAAGAGTTTTACTATCCCTCCGCGCTCGAACATGGTGCGTGGTTCCGTACGCAGATGGGTAATGAACACACCCACGTCACGACCCTGTAGACAAACGCGACTCGTTGAGACTTTGAAGTGGAGAGGAGGAGGAAAAGGATTGAAAACGCACCCTGTAGGACTCGAAAAGCTCGTAGAAGATCTGCACGGCCGACGCATCGCACGTTTCGACGTCTGCCATGTGGAATATGAGCACGCTCGCCTGTTGGCGTCGTGGCACATCCGATGGGTGGCTTGGATGCAGGCCATAAAGCTCGAGGCGGCGTAGACGCTCTGAATGTCAACAGTGTCATCAATCATCCTTGACCAACGAGAATAGAGTCACCTTTGAGCTGCGCTGTATTGGCTGAAGAGACCACGATTTAGGGTTAGGGTTGGAAAGGCACACCCTGGACGCACCGAAATCCAAGTTTTCGCGAATCCGAACGATAAGCACACCGGGTGCGTCCTCCTCTGCGCCGGGACTTTCATCAATTGGTTCCCAATTATCTGTTCCTGGTATACGGCCCTAGCACACCGATGTTAAAATAAGCGGTTAGTTCTTTCGGGAAGGCACCGCACCAAAATCGTCATGCGTGTCCTCGACGAACGGCGGACAACAAGCAGGAGCGAGATGATGAGGCTGACAGTGACGCCAACCTGGACGCTCCAAACGATCGTTAGTATGAAGGTGAGACTCATGAGCGTCATGTCGACCCATGCGCGCATCCTGACATGGTCATCACGTTAGCGCAGTCATTAGTCGTTTAAGGACGGTCTCGTGCTTACTTCCAGTAGAAAACCACATCCTCGGGGGTTTCTGCTAGTAGGCTGTATACCACCAAGCAGACGCTAAGATGACTCGTCAGTTGGGGATCACCAGAGACAACGGAGGTGCTTACATCGATCCGAGCACGCATTTGGGAAGATAATATAGCCAGGGAAGGAAGAAGAATGTCGCGATCAAAATGATGGCTGAGCAGACGAGCGAAGCCATTTGCGTGCGGGCGCCAGCCTCACCGTTGATGCGGGAGCGAGTGATTGAGCCATATGCGGGAAGCGTACCCGGCACAAAGGCGCCGGCGAGATTCGCAGCACCGAGAGCGACGAGCTCCCGGTTGGGGCTGATAGAGTATGAATACCGTGCGGCATTTTGCTTAGCAGCGACGATGCTGTCGAGAAACCCAATGATTGAGATCAACCTGAACAAGATCCTATATTAACAGCCATCAGCACTGAGAGGAAAGAAACTGACACTGCGGTGGACGTGGTCTGTTTTAGGTAAGGAAGGTGGTGATGGTGAAATGGAAACCTGATGAAATGACCGCCAGTGCGGATCGGAACTTCACCAAGAATGGCGATTCCGTCGTCGTCCCAGCGGAACTCATCCGATAGGACTATTGACGCTCAATCAAAGGACGAGCAAAGCTAAAAACACAAAACGTACTTGTGGAAATGATGACGACAATCAGTACTTCCGGAATACGCGTGACCCATTTGTATTGGCGCAAGGTTGCCTTGAGCATGCGCAGCATCACAAGGGAGACCAGAGCGCAAGCGCTAATGAACGCGGTGGGGCGGTGTGACTGTGTAAATCCGTGCTCTACCAAAAAAAAGATCTTCTCTAGCGTTGTTTGTGGTTTCAACTCGTGCTCGAGCGCGACGAGACCAAGCATTGGTATTAGTTGTTCGCTAGGAGGGACATGAGTTGCGATGCTGCGTGGGGCACAACCGCATGTACTGACATGAGTATAATGCAAGCGACTGCGGTGACAAATCCCCGAAGGAGAGCGCGAGACAAGACGACATCGATGAAGCCAAGTCGGAAAAAGCCCAGGACGAAGGAAATCAATCCGACCTGGGTTCACGTGAGCAAGCAATGGGAGTATTTTGGAGAGCATATACGTGCCTGCACAGTTATTGCAGTAGCCACTGCTAACGCGACTGCTTCGGGGTTAGATGGCGATGTATGGGGGTCAGATCGTAAAGTGGCCGTGACGGTCTGACCGACAAGCAGACTGAGGGCGGCCTCGGGCGCAACATTCAACTGTCTCGAGGAACCAAGAAGTGCATAGGCGATTGGTGGGATCGATGCCGAAAACTGTGTGGCGGGATTAGTGGCGCTTGGTCCAGAGAGGCTCCGGGCGATTGCGGATATGCGCGAAGTGAACCAACGACTTACTAAACCGGTCACAGGGCTCATCTTTGCGAGCGAGGTCGCATAACTGACAGACTGTGGGATAAGCATGGCAGCGACTGTGAGACCAGCTGTTAAGTCCCCGCCAAATCTTTCGTACCAACGTATTAGTTACTCGAGGAAGAGTGGCTGGATGTTACTTACAGAGATAGAGTATAGTTGGGGACCCAATGTAACGAGGGAACGTAGTACTGTGCTTTAGCCCAAGTTGAGGATGTTCGGGATGGCTTCATAATGTCGGACTCGATATCAAGACCCGGATCACCTAGAACGGTAGATAGTACGAGGAGTATACGGCAATCCGAGTTACGGGACTTACGCGCAGAACTGTATGTAGCTCGTTCGACTTCGCCGGGGCGAAGTAGTGGCGCATTTTCATCATCCTCTCGCCAAGGTGTACCTGGATGCGAGTCGAGGAGGGACGGCGTTGACGGAATATTCAAGGGTTGGCGGCGCAAGGGATGAGGGTCGATGCCCGAGGACATTGTAAGGATGTCGGGCGGAGAAGGTGAGGGTGTAGGTGAGGGTGTAAGTGTGTGTGAGGAGAGAGAGGAAGGTGTGACTTGCTCACGGGAATGAAAGTTGCGGACGGCTCATCGGGGCGGACTGCGACCATAAGCCCGAGTCTTGATTGCACCCTTTTCTTGGTTTAATTCATCATGTCCGTCGCCCATGGAATCAAATCTCTAGGCGTCATCGGCGCAGGCCAGATGGGTACGTTTGGTGACCACCATACCGCACTTCTCTGCATTGTAATACCTTTTCCAAGGGCTGGGCATCGCATATGTTGCCGCTTTGCGAGCCAAAGTTAACGTGCAACTATACGACCGTTCTCCTGAACAAGTCGCGAAGGGGTTGAGTCTCATGGACAAGTTACTTGCTAAGGACGTCGCAAAAGGGAAGATTCAAGAAGCGGATGCACGACAAGCACGAGAACGCGTGTCCGTCGTCGATCACGCCGTGGGAGTGAGGGCGTTGCGAGACGCGGACATGGTGATCGAGGTGCGTAGGCAATGGGAACTGGCCCCCGCTACTCTTAGCTAATGGGGCGTATACCCAAGGCTGTTTCTGAAAACCTCGAGATCAAGCGACGGATATTCTCCGAGCTGGCAGCAGAGACAAGGCCCGACACTATCTTGGCTACGAATACATCGTCTATTTCTATCACCAAGATCGCCTCTTCTGCTGTCCCGCAGGGGGAATCTGCTGCGTCTGCGTTGGGAAAGAGCAGTGCTGGGCGTGTTGTTGGTAAGTCCGACGGAGATCTGACTCGTCGAAGTTGCTACAATCCGGACAGGACTTCATTTTTTCAACCCCGTTCCGGTGATGGTGAGTGTGTATTTTCCATGGTCGACGAGACACTACGTTGAACGCAAGAACAGAAATTGGTTGAGCTAATCTCGGCGTTACAAACGTCGGACGAAACTTTGTCGCGAGCTCGCGAATTCGCTGTCGCATGTGACAAGGAAGTGACGGTCTCCAAGGACGTTCCCGGTTTCGTTTCGAACGCATTGTTAATGCCCTTCATCAATGAGGTCCTCCCATTTCCTTTCCGATTCACTTGGGCTCATCTAAATTCGCTCGCTTAGGCCATCATGTGGCTCGAAAAGGTAAACTTCTTGCCGCATTCAGTCCCCATTGAACCGAGATGAGATCTCTAGGGTGTTGCCACTCGAGACGACATCGACAAGACACTCCGTTTGGGAATGAATCATCCAATGGGCCCTTTGCAACTCGGCAAGCCGTCTCATTTTCATTTTCTGCGACAATTTCTCACTCCTCTCTTTGTCTATTAGCTGATTTGTAGGTCGACACTCCCTCGCACTTCTCAGTGCTCATCATCTTCATAGCATCGGCCTAGACACTTGCCTCGCCATTCAACAAACACTCTACGCTGGAACTGGTGACTCGAAGTACCGTCCGAGTGTCCTTCTCGAACGAATGGTCGACGCGCAGTGGCTTGGACGCAAGAGCGGCAAAGGCTTCTACGAGTATGACAACTGACTTTGTACGTGTCATCACGTCGAAACCAGTGCTCAATTTGGGTTCGGATACAATACAATATCAACTCGTTAAACCCCCCCTGCCCAAGTTTTTCCCCTTCCCAGATTCTATGAATTAAGAGTGCATTTACAAATACATTTGGGTATCCCATCGTGCCCAGCACACGACCCCTCGAACCAAACGCCCCCCACTCTTCCTATTCGCGATGACAGGTAAACGCAGTGCGAGCTGCCGACGAGATCTTGCGCCCAAAGGCACGAAACCCGCTGGGCTTCTCCGGGGCAGCGTGGTGATGGATCACGATCGGCTCCGTCTCTGACCCATGCTCGTCCACGAGCATGCTCGAGCGCGCCGCACCGATGACCACCCCCGTGGCTGACGGCAGCGGAATGCCCTTCTCGTCAAAGATGGCCGCGTACCGACGTGTCTTGCCACGGCGTTCCAGGAGACGGGGGCGTCCGTGAATGATCTATATCGGCGAGTCAGCTCACAGAACACCCTGAGAAAAGAACCCCGTGGCACCAGGGTTTACTTACCGACTCCAGGATCTCCCTGTCTTCGAACGACAAGTCTTCAATTGCCACCGGCCTCGGGTGGGGATAGTTGTGGCATAAACCCTCCGTCGTGATGGACTCTTCCCCGTCCAATTGCGGGTACGACGTGTAGGCGGACTGTTCGGTGTGCATCTCTAGAGCTCTTGGTTGGGTTGGATAGGGTTGTATAGCGTGTGCGTAACGTCACAAGTGGCGATTTCGCGTGTTGGGGCAGGAGGGGAGGGGACGATTAGGGCGGCTAGCTTGGACTGCTGATTTCCCCGACATCTCTCGGGTTCTTATAGGGGGTTCGTCGTGTGGTTCGTCGTTCCGTCCACAGTGCCTACACCTGCGGACGCAGCCCTAATCAAACTGTGGTCGACCAAGTTGGACACGCGGTGGGGAAGCGCCAGGGGCATACACGACCCCTGGGTTTTCCTTTATTGTGGCAAGGGCGCTTAGACGGAGAACAATGTTTCGGAAGGGCGTGACACCACCAACCACGCCACATCTCCGTCAGGTCGGAGGACCCATCGAAAGTCCAGCACATTCAACGAAAAGAAAAGAGGAGATCTACAAATGGGGGTCTGACCCCCCCTAAAGTGTAATCTGGATAGCCCAGTCACCAGCAACGCCAAGGCGTGGATCCTTGATCGTCAGCACGCTCGCCACACCGTCCTTCTTAGCCCCCGCCGCCACTCCCGGTGCGTACTCCCACTCGAGGTCGTCCCCGCCTTCGACCGCGACGCGCTTGGGCCGGTCCGGCAGCCCGAGCACGACGACCCTCTCGACGCGCACCGACTCGATGCCCCTCTGGAACGCATTCTGCCGGTCGAACGTCGCGATGGCGCCGCCCTCGACCGCGGAGCGCGGGGTGGCGGCCGCGAGGTCCACGTTCGAAAGGCGCAGCTGCGCGCCGGCATTGTCCACGGAGAAACCGCGCCACGCGAGGTGGCCCTCTTTGTGCGCGTACGTCACGCCGTCGTCGAGGTAGAGCTCGCCGTGCGCGGTCAGTGATTCGTCGAGCGCGACGCGCAGGGTGAAGGGGTCGCGGTGCATGAGCGAGGAGGCGCGGCGTGGGCGATCCCGCGTCGGGATGATGGAGCCACCGCGCACGAGCAGAGGGAGTTGATGCAGCTCCGCCGGAACGGTCACGTGCTTACCCTTCGGAGAGCCGCGATACGTCTGGTACGTGAAGTAGTCATAGTAGACCTTTTTACAAATATGAGAATCCAACCAAAATAGAGTCTGAAAAGTACGTGCCTTGTCCTCAGGGATGTAGACGATCTCCTCCGTTACGCCTGGACGAGTCACTGGCTTCACGAGCAGACCAGAGCTGCCAAGGAAGAACTGGTCATCTATGGAAAAGCCAGCTTCGTCTTGGGGGAATGTCACGTAGTGGGGTCTATAGACACGTCAACTGTGAACAGAAGAGATTCTGGGCGACAGGCGCACGCACCGCAAGACGGGAAGTCCCGTGACACTGGTCTCGTGGAATGCGGTGTACCAAACAGGCAGGAGGGAGTAGCGCAGCCGCAGGATGTTGCGCACGGTGCTTCTGTGGGGTTCGTCCAGGAGATAAGGTTCGCGGCGCTTGCTGTCTAGGTGTGCGTGCGCGCGGAAGAACGGCGAGAATGCCCCAACCCAGTACCAGCGCACGAGCATCTCCGACTCCGGATTACCGAAGAAGCCACCGACGTCGGCTGCGCAATCCAGTCAGCCATGAGTGGCGAGACGCAAACGAAAAACTACTGACACCCTGCAAAGGTCATGCCCGCGATGCCGTTCGATAGGACCATCTTGATGCCGACGGTCATGTGCTCCCAGGTGCCGAGATTGTCGCCAGTCCACATCGCGCTGTAGCGCTGCGAGCCAGCGAAGAACGAACGAGTGAGCACAAAAGGTCGCTTGGGCGTCGCGCCTCGAGCGATCAGGCCTTCGGAAGTGACCTTTGGAAGGAACATTCCGTTGATATTATGAATGTCGCGGTGCTCCCAGCCACCGTAGTGGACCAAGTCCTTAGGCATGGTAATTTCAGGACCGTTGAAGACAGAAGGCTGGATGGAGGGCGAGGCAGTCAGCGCTTGAACGTCTAACAACCGCGATGCATACCTCGTTCATGTCATTCCAGATGTGGATATCTTCCGTGCTCTCTATCCACGACCAACTAGACCCCTTGGTGGTCTTGAAGAGAGATTTCCAGAACTCCCAACTGGCAGGGTTGAAGAAGTCAACCCAAGCACTGCTACCTGGCCAGCACCATCCTTCGTAGTCGTCCTGTCCGTTATTTTGTTTTACGAGGATTCCCAGATCCCGAGCCTGCTTGTAGACGGGGTAGTCGTCTACACGCTTCAAGTGTGGGTCAACGATCACGACCATCTAAAGAAAAGGATTATAAAACTCGGTTCGATCGGGGTAGCCACGACAACCGACCTTGCGACCCAACGCAGCAACGTCGTTGGTCATCTCCACCGGGTCCGGGAAGTTCTTCTTGTCCCAGATCATATACTGGTGATCCGTCGAATACTCGATGTCCAGCCAAAAGACATCGACGGGCATATCCTCTTCATCGAAACGCTTCTGTACACCACGCACGTCGTCCGAACTGACGTAGTTCCAGCGGCACTGGTGGTACCCCAATGCCCAGTGCGCCGGTAGCGGCGCGGTGCCAGTGAGGCCACCATATTGGCGGAACACGTCTGTGGGAGTGGGACCAGAAAGGATGAAGAGATCGAGTATTCCCGATTCGGAAATCCAGTGTGTCCTAGTCGATTGGGCACTCGGATGCGCGATATCGATCCATGCTTCAGAGCCAACAACATTAAAGATGGCAACGGTAGAGTCTGCGGAGTGCGCGTGCATCAACGGAATCGAACCATAGAGGGACGTTGTGGCAGACGCAAGATACTCGAAAACGTCGGCATTATAAAGGCGATAGGGTTCCTCGAAAAAGGGGTCGTGGCCAGTTGTGGTAGGGAGGTCGAGAGAGGTGGCATGCTGAGGGATACCGTAAACATGGCCGTGGCGAGGGAAATCAATGTCGAGGGACAAGGACTCAGGACCTGACGGCTCATGTTGAATGTGTATCAGGAAGGAATGTACTCGTGCTCACCTTTGGGCTTAGTGTCTGTCCAAGACCCGAAGGATTCTTCCCAAAAAGCATCCTCAGAGTTGCCCTCAAACCAGGCATTCGGGTTAACCTTGAGCACTTCTTGCGTATCGGAGCCTTCTTCCTCAGCCCCCACCTTGGGTTCTTCAACAGTCTTGTTCCTGAAGTGTTCCATGTGCAGCAGCCCACGCCCGTTAATCACCACCTGTTGTCTCCCGTTCTTGTTGAGGACGACGCGCAAGGGCTTGAAGTCCACGACGACTTCGTGTTCCCGTTGCTGTCCGAAAGTGGCATGCGCCTGGGACGCATCGACCCTCCACCGGATGTCGGTGCTGATGGACGGCTCTGCGACCAAGGCCCACTTGGCGGCTTCGTCATAACGCTTCCTGAGACCATCGACCTCGTCCATGCGCACGCGGATGACGCCATCTTCGTGTACGTGGACTTCAAGGCTAAACTTGATGTCCGGGTACAGCTCGGATTTCACACGAGCGGTCAGCGATGCCCGTTCATAAACGAGGGACAGCGGGTCCACAGAGTAAGGTGAGTGCCAATTATCGACATTCTCTCGAGCGCGCTCGGCGAGAGCGCGTCCACGTCGGCAAAAACCGGATTGAGAGCAGGTTTTGAAATCGCCCGCCTTGAAAGACGTAGCAGGGTGGATGAAAGCGAGTAAGAGGAGGGAGGTTGAGAGTGCTGGGACAAGCACCTTCATTGCCACCCTTGCCAGAAGTTGAGAACAACAAGAGCGAGGCAAGGCAAACGTGTCAAATTCGCGGCAAATCCGGGCCGTTAGTACCAGCGTCTAGTGTCTACTATCGTTATACACACACACAGGATCGCCCTCCGACTACAGCCCTCACTATTCGTCCTCAACTCGTTTCTGATCAGATTGTTTTCGTAAATTCGACTGAAGCAAAGGTTATTCCGAGATACTCACCCCAAACTACCCGCTCCAAGCGATAGCCCGAATTGGTGAACCGTCGCAACCCTCCAAGTTCAGCGGGAGGAGACTGACAATGTATGTGCCGCCATCGAGCAGCACCTCGACATTGGTCAGGTTTTCCGCAATGAGTACCCCGCTCCCGAGTAGCACGCGGTGGATTGGGTGCGTCTCTACGCCGACGCCGTCCGGGACGTCTCCATCTATGTCAAACACGTCGATCCCGACGGTGCGCACCCCTCGCTCTATAATTTTCCGCGCGGCGTCTTCGGTAAGGTGGGGACACTTCGTGTAGTCTTCTCTACCCCAGTGCCGCGACCAGCCCGTGCAGAACAGTAAGATGGTCTCTGGGCTGAGCTGTTCTGACTGGGATCCAATATCATCCCATGTGATTGCTCCATGAGGCTCCTTGCCGCGTACGTCGATCACGATGGCTGGCCCGACCAGCGTCGATAGGTCCACATCGGAGATTGTCGGGGCGCCCTCAAGGAAATGTATAGGCGCGTCAAGGTGTGTGCCGGTATGAGATCCAAGGATGAGGCGCGAAACGTTCGCTCCATCTTTGCGGAGGGAAAGCACCTGCTCGGAATTGAACCTCGGGTGACCGGTGCAGTAGCTGCTGAGACCTCCCTTTGCGAGTAGATGGCTTAGGTCGATGACCCTTTTGCGAGCGGGGGCCAACATGTTCGTTGGAACAGACAGACCGCTCTGGATACGGTGCTTTTGAACACGGATAACGCCATCCGAAAATAGAATCAATGTCCTTTTTTTTTACGTGTGACATGGACCCGATCCAGAACAACCCGCACAAAAAGAAGGAGGGATAGACGGAGGAAAATGGGAAAGTTTCGCTGGGGTTCATCGGGATGATTACCGGTACGGTACCTGCCGCGGCCAAAAGCGTATCAGGAGATAACGGTCCGTCGGTAAGCTCGCAATGCCGCTATCCATCAAAAGGATCTGCAATATCTGCTGTAAGGGACATCAGTATCGGCTTGAACAACACAAGGTTACATAGATCTATGAGGAAATTTCAGAGAGAAGATATTTGGCCTCTAATGAGTTAGAGGCGATGTCACACATGGACGTGGACATCGTGGGACATCAACTCCATGTCAGATACATCTCAATCTCGATACATCTATTACTCATCCCAAATTGTGGTATCAGGTACGTAGACTCAAGAACGTGCTCACCAGGGTTATTTGGGATATGGCTTGTGGGAAAGGCCCCCACCCCGGCATTTGCATTGGACCCAGAGGGGCTACGGCCAGTGATCTCGATGCAAGCCACATGGCTTCCTTGACGAATCATCTAACCAATGCTAGCGTGTATAAAATAGGTACTGGGGGGGCTGTGATAGGATTCGGAAAGCAGTGGGGGCCTACAATAGAAATTATCAATCGGCTGGAAGGCTCAGGGCACAGACCAATTCCAACAGAATCCATCGAACGTGGGGAAAGAACAAAGTACCCTGAAATCTTGTCTTACGCATATTGTACGTTGATGTGGATCGAGCAATACAGAGCTAGGGAACCCAGTATCCTCTGGGTTCTGGGATCGCGTAAAAGCTCTGGAAGCGTCATTTAGTGAACGTGTCACAGAAGTAGCAGCAAGGACCCACAGGTCACGAAAAGACTCCCCCCTCCTCGGGACTGCAGCCACGCAACAGCTCGAACTGGGGACCCATCGCATCCGGTGATTCTCAGGGGGAGCACGCTGACAATCACCTCCGTACCGGGTCCTGCGCCCAGGAGGCTGTCCAAGTTGGTCAGGTTCTCGACGATAAGCCCACCCGCGCCCAAAATCGTCATATGGACGCCAAAGTCGGGCGCGCCGTCGCCGGTGCTGGGACCGACCATCGGGGACTGGTCGGGGCTCATCGTGTCCGTTCCGATGAGGCGCACGCCAAGAGCGACGAGGCGTTCCGCCACATCCGCCGCGAGCCACGGGTGGTCAAAGTAGCGGGAAGCGTCGTCCCAGTGACGGCTCCAGCCCGTGTGGAAGAGCACCGCTGTGCCGGGACGAATGCGGTCGGCCACTGGCTCGACGGAGTCCCAGGAGATGCACTCGCGGTCTTTCTTGTGGGAGACGTCTAGGACAAGCGCGGGAAGTATGAATGCGCTTGGCAGGAGTTGATCGATGGTCGCGCCGTCCGTGATAAAGTGCGAGGGAGCATCGATATGTGTACCAACATGCGATGAGCATGAGATGGCGTGAACGGAGTAGCCATCTTTGTCGACGGAGCAAGACTGTCGGCTGGAGAAGGGTGGATCGCCCGGATAGACGGGGACTTTCCAGTCGACGGGTTGAGTGAGGTCGATCAATGTGGCTGCCATCAAGAAGGTTTCCGCCATCAGACTAGCCTTTCTCATTTAAGTTAGCGCTACTGTTACTTCTGCTACGCCCCTCCTGTGACCCACTCGACCCCCCAGCTATTGCTCCCTTCACATACATTTCTGCGTGCATTTTGGCAAACTTGTCCGCTGTACGACATTCTATGGCACGTGACTGCATCTGTGCTCTCTACAATGTTGCTTAGCCACCGTGACTGCCGACGCTGAATTAGACGCACTAGGGCAAACTCGGCTCCGCGATATATGAAACCCCATATTTCCTTGAATTCCGCGTCGGCCTTGTGAATCCCATACTTTGCGAGGCAATCACTCGCAGCGCGCTTAACCACCTGAAAGAATTCGCGCTCAGTTAATAAGAAATGAGAACAAAGTGGGCATGACTGACTGCCTTGTTCGCCTTTTCGAGCTCCTTCGCTATGTCGAATCCCTTTCCCTTTCCCTTCGGATCTGGGAGTGACGGAACCTTGAATACATCGTCTTGCACGGTCTTCGCACGCGACAGCAACTTAGGTCGGTTGGTATTCCCAATTACGCCCGCTGAAGGGATACGCGTCAGACCATCACGCGCGTTCTGTTGCATCACGTCTTCTTTCCGTCGTTTCAGACGGGCAGAGGGAGAGTCATCGGCGTGACGCTTCCTGGCATGCATCTGTGTAGGAGGAAAGCGAGGAGAGGGATCATCGGGACGGGGCGGCCGTGGTTGTTGCTTAGGAGGTACGGCGAGGATGCGGGCGGCGCGGAGCTGTAGTGTCGGAAGCATGTGGAGAGAAGTTGAAGAGGATGGTGCAAAAACGTCCGCTTCCAGGAGTTGGCCGTATATAAGAACATCTGATGCGCCTTGACTGTCTGTGTGGAGGATTGTCTGCCTCCCTGAAAGCCTAGAGGGACAGGTGCGCACCAGTGTCACCGAGCGCTACGCGGATGCCGATGTCGGTGTGGCCAAGAGGGGCCGTTATTGGGGCTGAGCAGAGCTGGTTCTCGAAATAGAGGCGACTGATGAACGCGGAAGGGTGGATATCTCTGTCATATGTCAGATATGACGCTCGCTCCTTCCAATGAGACCAACTCACACGTCGACTTCAGCCATCTTGTCCAGTCGAACGGCGTCTACCCTAGTAGTACCAGATAGCACCAGCGAGCGTCCGCGCATGCTCTCCAGTGACAGTGCTAGAGGATTCTGGAGCAGACGAACGCTGGGGCTACGCGTGTTGTCGATGGGTACGGTGAAGGAGAAGCCCTCGAGAAGAAGTCGTGAATCTGGGACTGAGAGAGAGCCCCGAAAGAGGAGACGATGGCTTGGGGGAGTGAAGACATAGCTGGTGAGCTTAGCGGGTTCGTCGTGGACTGACGCCATAGCGATCGATACACGCCGCACGCACGCGGTGACCAACGCGTTATTTGTCCTTGTTGGGGAAACAACACGCCCTAGCCACGTCTTGTTGTGATTGTGGTCAACCGCATGGCCAATCCGTTGTCAATAATCTCTTTAAAAAGATGGTTGCGATTGCGAAAAGGGTGCACCACCCTCACAACAAATCATGTCCCTGTACAACTCGCTGCGCTCTCGTCCTGACCCCAACTCCCGGGACCCACAACCGGATATCACCCGCCGACCTTACGTCCGCCCGGAGTTGAAGCTCAACATCACTCCCACCCCGAAGCATTGGGTTCTTACGTCCAAGGAAGACGATCTTGACATCAACGAAGAAGATGGCTATGTCCTATCCGCAAACGGTGACGGCTCTGCATCGGGCGTCTTCGTCCCGTGCGACGCCCTCTCCGGAATCTGTAATGCGCGTCCAGGACGCCTTCGCGCCAAACCCCAAATACTGCATCGCCGACGTGTGTCTGGCATTGCAATGAGCGACACGAACAGTCCCACAACAGTAAGCCTCTTTACTTCATCCACGTCCCATCAATCGCTAACCCCCTCGACCCTAAGCCCTTCTCCGGCTCCCGCATCCGCCATCTCCTTCCTCCCACCCCATCCACTCCTGACACGGACTTCAGGACACTTTGCAACAGCGTCCGACTGCTTGACGCCCCGCCCATTGCCACTCGTAGCAAGCCTAATGGTGGGGTTTCACTTGCCTCGCCTCCAATTGCGCCAGCGTTGTCCCGCACGCCTTCTACCCCCCGTCAGTTACGGCCCGTGCTTTACGTGAAGACGAGCTCTCCTGTTGGCACCAGTCCCCCGCCCCCTACACCCGCGCTACCCTCCCCGCAGTTTCGGCCCTCTGGGCGGCTGCCGAAGCGCCCCCCGATCCCAGTCTGGGCCCCCGAGCACTATCCCCGTGCTGTTGCCGTTTGATGCCGGATCACCGGCCTCTTCTCGTCGTCTTGTCTCACGACGCTCACGTCATATATATTTCCATATGTTGTACTACTCTTTGTATCGATATTGCACCTGCGACTCGCAGATCGGCATGTAACCATTGTTGTTGCAGACCCCTCGAACTTTATATTGCGAAACTTTGATGAAAGCGACCCTGGGACACTCATGACCATCCGGATATATGGGAATCATTGCAAGGCTAACTTGATACGGTTATAATTATTTACGGGCCAATCGCAGACTGCCACAAAAGCAAAGAGACACGAAGCTAAACCAAGTTTTTGCATATGGGGGACCAAGTTCAAGAATTGTCGAAAAGTAGAACATGAGAAGTTGTGGGGATCAGAAAATTGGCGACGGCATAGGACAGGAACCAAGACATCAACATCATACGGGTACAAAGTAATAAGTAAGAAGACGTGAGGTCCATGCAAGGTTGTGAACGATGGGCGATTTAGACATGATGTGGGGGGGGACAAAATAACAAGATGCTTTCGAGAACGTGAGGAAATTTTCACCATTGCGCGTGGCGGATGCCCGTCGAACCTGTGATGACTGGCACGTTAGCGAATGCGACGCGATGTGGTTGATGCAAATAGGGATGCTGATGTGGGAATTGGTGCTGCTGCTGTTGGTGAGGGGGGGCACCGGCGAACGGAAGCGACGCTTGGGGATACCCCGCGCGGGGAGGGTACCCGCGGTACGGCGGCTGTCCAAACAGCATCACGGGCGCGGGCGCGTATGGTGGCAGGGGGTGCCCGGGGAACGGGTAGAACGCAGGCGGCGGGAATGTGAACGTGCCCACGGTCGCCGGGACAGCGAGCTGCACGCTCTGGGCGGGACCGTGGCCGTGGCCGCGGCGCGGGGGCGCCGCAGAGGCCGCCGCTGGGGGAGGCCCACCCTCGGCCCAACCGGACACGCGCCGAGCGTGCTTATTGCCTTGCGCCGCCGGCTTTCTCTTCGGGTCGCGCGGCGGGGGCCGAGGCACGAGCGCGGCGAAGGTCATCTCTTCGCTGTCGGATGGCTCCGAGTCGTCTGTGGGGTTGCGTGGGCCGTCGGCGTGGGCGTGGGCGGGGTGATCCTTCGCCTTTGGTGCGGGGTACTCGGCGTCATCGGCTAGACGGATCCAGCCATCACTGCCCTTCTGGAAGAGCTGCTTGACGGTTGCGTTGCTCAGACCACCCTGCCGATTCTTCGTTGCGGGCGGGCTCGGATTGCCGTTTCCGTGCGCACTTGATGCCCTCGTTCGCCCTCGCGGGACGGCGGCGGCGCAACGCAATCTGTCGACGATCTCCCGAGTTCGTGAGTGCTGCCTCATCAGACGGTCAGAGGACGTGACGAGGAAGTGCGGGATCTCCGCATCTTCCGACGGCGTCGACTCGGACACAAACTCGAGGTCGTAATCTTCTTTGTGGAGGTCTCCACCGGGTGGCAGAGAGCTGCATCGCGTGTGGGAGGACTCCGTGAGCAGTTCGTCGGATGTGGGAGGCGATCCGGATGAGTACGATATTAAGGGCGAGGATGGAATGCGAGGAATGTGGAATTTGGGTGCAGTGCCTGTCAGCGAGTCGGACTTGTGGCAATTCATATATGGCGCCAGTAACGTACCAGTGGCCCTGCCGTCATCGTCGGCGTTACCTGTGAATATGGGCGGGGGCTTGGGGGTGGCAGGGAGCGCTTCTGATGCCACCGATTGTTCCGAGTCGGTGAGGTCGATGACCTCCAGCGAAAAGCGAGAGGACTTCTTTCGCGGCGGATCGAGCTCGAGCTCGAGGATGGAAGTGATACTATCTGCTGGCGGCGGATCCGCGCTTGTATCTGGGCGGAAGATCACTGCATCGCGAGGAGCGATTCTGTGACCGTCCAGGACAGAGGCGGTGTATTCGTTCCAAAGGTCTTCTGGCTTTTCGATGGGGACCGAGTCGCCGAGTAGGAGTGAGACGCGTCGTGCTAGAACTGTAATATCGCCCGCTGCTGCCGCGTGGCGATCCGGCGTGGTAATCCCAACAGCGCGTTCGAGTTCGTCCACCATGTCCATGACCATCTTCGCACCGACCAGTCCATAGTTCAATTCCTGAACTCCGAGTTCTTCCGTGGCATTGCAACAAAGTGGCCCTCCGTCGCCCTGACAGCTCCCGCAACACAGCTTTGCTCCCCGGACATTTTTGACTATGCGAAGCAGCAACTCGTGCCAGTAGTGGGAGTTCCGCGCCGCTATTTCTGGTCGACGTGGCAGCCTGGACCGATGGGGTTCTCGGTCGATCCAGGATAAAGGGCATGGGGCCAGGCTGAGCGGTGTGTGCCACCAATCATTCGCAACTACCTCCCAGTCTGCATCATCAAAAGCAATAGAATCGTCCGGCATCAGATGAGATGGGGGGCTGCAGGATGACGGAGAAAGAGGAAGAGTGTCACCCAGTGAGCCCCAAAAGGAAAGGAGGTGCAGGTGGTGCTCACAAGGTTGGGTCATGCAGCCGAACAGCCGCCACCGGGAAAGGAGACAGTCAGGGCAGACGATGGCAACGATGGCGGCGATTATTGTCGGATGTTTAGGCGTGCATGTGTACGAGGGCAGGTGCCCACGAAGCGTTACCCACGTTGTGCTGGCCCCGGCTTGACTACTTACAGACCAACGCCGCGCGCTCACTCATCTTAACCGGGCTACGCCGGGCTCACTTTTCACACACTCGTGGGTTAGACATCCTCCGATTGAGACCAACATACACAATAAACAAATTAAATGAGAGGTAAGTTAATGTAGACAACTTTTAGACTATTTCCTCGACGTGGATGCTGATCTCTTTCGTGACAAAGATCTCGATGACATCAATGCCTTCAGTGGGGTCCCTCTCCGGTACCCAGTTGTCGACCGAGAATGCCTGCAAGATTGGAGATGTTGGGCGCGAGACGGGGCTCGTGGGGCGCGAAGGAATGGGTGACGTGGAGTTTAGAGCACGAAGCCGACGGCTGACGTTTGAGAACATCGCGTGACACGTAGGCGGACTCGTGGGACACGGAATGGCGTTCGATGACCGAAGAAGAGGGCTTGTGGGGCAAGACATCGGATATAAATGGTCGGAAGTTGAACAGCCATCGAAGCGGTCGTAAAGTGGCCTTGACGCTGGAGAACGTGCTTGCCGTTCTTCAGTGTTTGGGCAAGTCACTTGCCAAAAGTGATGGTCTCCAGGTCCTGACAGAGGGCTGAGAGCCGACGAGATCGGCGACGGGCTGTTAGGCCGTGAAAAAACTCTTGCAGGGGTATCATTTTGTTGGACAAGTGGTTGCATTGATAGCATGAACGTGTTGGGGACCCTGGGCCGTGGAGCGGCGAGTGATGGTATGGCATTTTCTGGACTTTGAAGCGATTTCGAGTCGTGCTCGGATGAAATCAACGAATCCTTATCGAGTGCGTCAGGAAGAGTAAATCCATCTTCCATAGGACGATTGTACGGCTGGGTTCTCGGCGAAAAGCCGGGGGAGAGGGGTAGCGGAACGTTTGAAGCAGTGCATGGCGAGGAGTTGAAAAGAGGGATAAACTTTAGAGCTGAACGTGCAGCGGTGAGAAGAGGGGACTGGGGACTTTCTATTGAAGAAGCCTCCTGAACGGCTGACGGGATATCGCTATGGGCGCTGCCCGTGTCAGATGTGTCATTCTCATCGTAAGGGGGCTATAAAATGATGAGTGCGTGGACGTAAAACGAGAATGCTATGAACTGACGGAGAGGCGTTTGGAAGGATCATAGCGTTGGGCATCCATGGCATTCATTTCGGGGTTACTGTATGCTTAAGAGCAGGAGGGTATGGGGACATAGCATAGAAGGTGGGGCTTATATGAAGCCAGCATTCGTGTTGTGGATGCTGAACGGAGCTCCAACCATGCCATAGCTAGCCACAGACACGGTCGAGGAAAAGCACGCCGTGGTTGCTTTGTGTCGTGAGGGCCGGTTGTGATCTATGAAGAAAAGGCCATACAGAGTAGTTCGAATGCCGCTAATAGAGTGGCATCCGGCTGTGATATAAGGCGAAGAGATGTAGGGATAGCCAGCAGCCCGAGATCAACGCCAAGCGACGATCGAGACATGCCAAAAGAGGTGAGCAAACAAGGTGTGGTATGGCCATTTGAGCTGACACAGCGTGCGGACATCTCGCATACAGTGCACAAATAGCGATAAGGACGATGACAGAATCTCAGTCATGAGCGATAGTCCACAAAGCGGCCCCGGAGATAGTGAAGATGCGGTCATCATGACTGCGCGTCGTGTGAGGATTATTCGCTGTTGCCAGGGGAAACAAACCACACTCCCTTCGGTGCGTCTGAAGCTCACGATTATGCGTCACGCGCAGCTGACGACGAGCATTAGCGTGCGACGAGGAAAGTTCAAACGGACGAACGTTGAGCCCTTCAAGTTCCTGGACCGACTAAAGCTAGCGACCGTACCAAGAGTTGGCAGTTTCTTTTTTTCGCACACATTTGCCTGGCTGTAGGCCCCTGGTAAAAAAAAATATGGCTTCTTGTTCGTTCCCTGTATAGAAGGTGTCCATTGAGCTTGCCAAGAGCGGTTCCCGAGTTCGAGTCTGAGTCCGGAGGGGTTGACGGTTCATCGGCCCGATATCCGAATAGCTCAACGCTTTTTACGGCGCTTATGATTATGATAGTAACTTATTTATTGCATTCAATGGGTCTTGCGACCGCTCGTCACAGACTGCCTCCTTCTTTTACAAGCCTCTACCGTCTACTTTTGCGTACATCTTCCGCGGCTGTTCTACACCACAAGGCAGCGAGTCGCTATGTCAGAACCCTCTGGAAACCCACTTTCTACAAAGCTGGAACGGTCATTCTGAGACTCCAAGTTCCAACGCTGGCAACTGCGGAGAAGGCTCAACTCGAAAGGTGGTTGTGCCTATGGGAGTCAAGTGGTGTGTACCCAGAGAGTTCGCGCATTGAGTTGATTGTCAGACTCGTTTAGTGGACAGGACGCTTTCGTTGCTTTCCACATCTGCCCAATCCCGGGGTCTGGCACATAAACTCACACGTAATCTCGCTTTTCTAAATTTTGGGTTTCGTCAGTATCAAGAAAGCATACGCAGTAGCTCCACACGACCATGGGACCCACGTCAGCAAGAATACAAACCCCCTCGCGATCCCCGTTCCTCCCAGATAAAAGCTGAAAAATTCGATAGTCAATGTTGGGGAGCGTTGGAAGAGACCGTGAGAATGGCCGAAGGAAAAGGTAGACTCTCGCTTGGCAGAATAGCGTTCCATCGGCGAAGGGCCTAGTGCTTGTGGTTTGTGGTCAATCCCTTAAACATTTTCAAATATGATACCCATCAGCTTTGTTGAAGGATAGGGATCAATTAAAACTGCGCTTTTCTTACGTGCCCTTCTCTTCCACGACCGCTTGCAGTCTATTTGGTATGCCACACCGGCAAACCCTCCACAAATGCTGGGGTTATCATGATGCAACATGCTAGTCAATTGTGGTTTAGAGCTCTTATATATATCTTTTGTTGCAGCCCACCTTGTTTTATATTCGAAAACGATCCAGACGCTCTATTTGCATCCGCCCCTCGGTGCGTTCTACTATGTCTCTGGCTGCCCCAGATTCCCTTCTTGTCCCACCCGCCGCCAATGCCCGTCGCCGCCTTCACCGCCGTTCCAGCTGCTCGTCGATACCGCGCTCAGTAAGCGCTTGCAGCTCTGTCTGGGCCTTTGACTTGAGCAGCGAAGATTTACGTGTTCCAGCGGACCCCGGAGAGGTGGAAACGTACATGGCCCCTCTGTTTCGCGGACTCGAGGGACTCCGAGAGGCGCATGACGAAACCGCGAACCCACCTCCCTGCGACGATAGTCGCTCAGAGAACCTTTCGAACTACCACTTCGACATCGCTGGCCAGGACCATGATAGCTCAGAACAACAGAACCCTTCCGAGATCAACCCCTCCCCGGAACGTGCTCCAGCACCTTCTCAACAAGTACCGCCAGTCGTACCGAAGCCACAGTCGGATCGTCCAGTCCGACGGCAGCCTCTTCCTGCGCAGACTCCACCTGTACCCACGTTTCCTCGGCCTCTTGTGCTTGTGGAAGCGGTCAGACAAGACCCTCCGATTACTGGCACTCGACCGCTCAGGATCGACCGTTCGAAGAAGCGTCAAGAGCTCGGCGGCGGCGGCTCTCAACGGACACCACGAGTGGATGCCCCTTATGTACGTCCACCTGCGCGGTCCATCCACAGGGCCGCCACGCAAGTCAACCTACGCGAAGCCTATAGGCGAGCTAGCCCGCACTCGGCAGACAGAGTCGGTCAAACCAGGCTTATTCCTGTCGCTCGACCTCCTCCTCTCGGACCACTTCCCGAGGTCCCCGATTCAAGTGTGAACAAGGTATTTACGGACATCCGCTGCTTGGTACGTCGCTTACTGAATTCCCTGCGTACTACAGGTAGTCCCCGTCGCCACACTATTCCCAACTGGCCTCATTCCCCTGCAACATGCGCAAGATAAATTCAGGCATGCTCATTGTCTGGATCGACTGCCGCCTCCAGCGCTGAACCAATCGGACGTCGCCAGCCCCCCGACGCCGTCTTCTGGCAATCGCAGCCCACGTACGCTTGGCTGGTCGTTCGGTCGTGCATTTAGGAAACAGAAAGCCTGAGGGCGATCCGAGACGTTGGCGCGCCATTTTACAACAACAATATGTCCAGTATGTATACCAGCCCAAGTAGATTGACTTTTGGCCAAATGTAGCTTCATCCATGTACTCACAGAACATCTCACCGTATATGTATTACTATGTCGTTCACCTCATGGAATAATTTCGGGGTCTAAGCAAAATGTGGATGACAGGCAACTGGCCCTTTGCGTCTTAGTGAAAGCGTTATCATGCGATCTTTGAGATCTTTGAGACCTAACGCGTAACGTCTGAACCCTTCATTTTCTTGCAGTTTTCAAGTACAGAAGCAATGACTTCATACATAGCGCATAGCATTAGCTTTGTACAGACCTCCGCTGCTATCGATGAGCTACATACAACTAGTCAGTTGATTGAGTCAATCGTCTTCTTGGCAATCCGCGTGTATTGGAGGGTCCATATTGGATCGAGGTAGGACCTGCGACGACGCTCGCACGATTCAAGTCGTCCCACCATGCTTGCTGGGTGTTGCGTGAGTGTGGGAATAAATATGTGGGTAGCCTTTTGCACGGCGTATAAGGTAGTCGATACTTGAGTCGATGTACCTGAATGGGAAACATGAGAAACCTCAGTTCTGGGTCGGGAACGCCGGAGAGCGATTGGCTCTAAATAGACACGGCGAGGCCTATCAAAGTTTTTTTTTCGGAAATTAGGCTGAAACGGAGCAGCAGATATTGACGAATACAGCATGGCATACCGTGACAGTTGGGATTATTTGGATAGCACTGGCGGGACTTGTGAGCACGTGTCGTCTCTTTCCGCGTGCCGCCACCGCCAGAATACGGCCAGCGCATCGTTTTTCTCAATAGTTCTCCTCTGTCATCCATTTTTAACAGTACCACCAAAAACACACATGCCTCGTATACTCAACGACCCAAATCAGACCGTTTGTCCGGATTTCGACGGCCCCAAGTGGGAGTTCCTACGGCGATGCATTATCAACGCTCACCCTGGGCCAAATCCCCTCACCGCAGAGGAGGCCGCCTGTCAGTTAAGAGGGGCATGGACCAAAGACAATGACGCCAGGATTGCTGCCTGGAATGCACAACTCGAGCAAGACCGGGCGGAGAAGGACAAGCGGGACAGGCAGGCCGGCGAATTGAACGAGGCCCGACGCGTGCAGCTCGAAAAGGAGGCAGAGGAACAGCGCAGAGAGGCCGAAAAGAAAAAACCAAGACTCAACCCATTCGACCCTACCCGTCGCGTTAGTAATTGGATCATACCGCGGCCGGCCGCATATGCCCTGGATAAAATAAATAATCTCGAGTACGTCGAGCTTGACTACTTCACAGATCGGAGGCCATCGAAGAATATTCGAAACGACGAAGACTTGAGCTGGGAGGAAATGCTGGAGGCCAAGAATACGATGCTTCATTTCATGGCGCAATCTGGACTCTGGCCCACGGCTCACTCCGAGTCCCTGAAAGCTTTCTTTGTCGCGCTCGAGCGGCACCCCAGGAAGTCTCGGGTGAACGGGAAAAAGGCTCTACTGGTTTATCAAAGTCGCGTTAGACGCGAATGGTTTGACGCCCTCGCGCGTAATGAGGGCTTCAACATCGGGCTCATCGGGGACGACCTCGTTCGGAATATAGCCAACGAGGTCAACGACAGGATCTGGGAAAGAGAAATGGACCAGGTACGCACCCACGCGGCCCAGCTCAAGCTCGCGCTAACGTTAACTTGATTCTATTTCCCCTGCTACCTCACAATGCTGTCTCGCCCCTTGCATGCTCTTCGCCGTCGCGCGACCCCACTCTTGTTATTTCCGCTTCATCCGCGCACCTATCCGTCAATGCACTAGATTCGCAGAATAACACAAGCTACTGTCGAGATCTCCTCGACTCGACCCCCGTCCAAGCGTCACCACGAGTGGGACCATGAGGCCCGCGAACGCACCCGCTCGCCCTCCCCACCCCGGGTCGAGCCCTCGAGAAAGCGCCTCCGGTCGCGCAGCCCAGTCATGCCCTGCAACACGGAACTTAGTCGTCCATAACATCGGCCATGGTCACGAGGTGTGCAAGAGGTCCGCGAATGTTGCTAGTGACTTGTTACTGTATTGGTTGTGGCCAATCTCTGATCCGTCTCACCAAATAGAGTTTGGAGGCCAGATTATATGGACAGTCTTTGCGACTCTCATCATTACTAACTGACCTTCAAGTATCCGTAGCACAAAGTGACAACCACACTAAGAGATGAAGGGAAGAGGCAACACGGCGCTGTTACAAGAGAGTCTGTAGCTACAGCAGAGAGAATAAATGTCTGTGACATTGGAAATAAAAGACGGACTGAAGCCTAGTGAGTACAAATAAGAAGGCAAGGCGACGACAATGGCCACGATGGGGCACACAAAGAGGAGAGTGGTCTCGAGACGCTCGCCAGTTGAGGGTCTAGGGAGGTGGTTTTGTGGGTATCGAACCGACAGGCCTCAAGGTGACCTGCTGCGCGGTCCGCGCGAGATGGAGAGGAGTGATAAATATACGTGCAGCTTGTTGGAAGCGAAACGAGAGAGAAGAGGACTTTGAAGCTTATTTTTATGGTGTTACAACATTGCAGTCCGATGGTTCTGCACCTTTTCATCGATAACTTGACAACTTCAGTGACAAGTGCATACAGTATGTGGTTGCATCAGCGACTGTGTTACCTAAATTGTAGCCTTTGGGGCAATTCCAAAAAGCGAGACCAAGAGCGAGACTACGGAAGTCTTGCGACTGCCATGTATCAATCGTAGTTGACGAAACTTTCTTCACCCTGACAATTCGACAAAGGGGTTGAGAGTCTTGGAAGGATCCAAGCACCGATTGCAACCACTGGTGCCAGAACCATCCGACTGCCAGTCAAGATGCTGTAAAAGATAGGGTTTGCAGCGTACGACTTGGATGAAAGTAATCAGGACCGATATCGATCAGGGTTGTATTCCATGACGATTGAGAGGAAGAACATAGATAAAAAAAGCCCCCCTATCTCATCATACGCCTTAGTAAACTAGGTGTCGACTTCGTCGACTGCAACCTTGCTTGTCCAGCCAAGTTGGTTTTGTTAATTTACAGTACTATCAAGATAAAGGCGCGGGTCGGTTCCGAAATCATTACAACTAGTCACTAGGCTAGGTGAGGCAATGTAAGCAATGACTCCATAGTATTAGCGCATAGCATTGGCTCTTTACGGGTCTCCATGAAGTGCTACCGAATCATAGTAGTACCGATGATCTACATAAAAGCCCATGCAGCGAGACGAGAAGGGAAATAAATAACAATATACGAACGAACGGGCCAAAGAAAGTGAAGGGGAGGATGTAGTGTAAAGGATTCGTTGTCGAGTCGTACAATAAGTTGGTGACACAAGACACGAAACTGAAGGTGCAAGCAAAACTGCGTTACAACAGTTGATCGAGTCTATCAGAGTCCATCATCTTCTCGGCGATCCGCGCACATCGCTCCTCGTCTTGATCTAAACCGGAGCCCTTCAACAAGGTAGCGAAATACGACCACGCTTTCGGAATGTCAACGGCGAGATCGTCCAGGATTTCCGCCAAACCGTTGAACCCTTCCTCGAACATGGCGGGGCTGCACAAGTCCTTCTCCCGAACGCGAACAAAGAGGTCGCCCACTAGCTCCACATCTCGGTCCTTCATCTCAATGGATCTCATGATCAGGGCGTCCACAAGCAGGTGTCGATGTTCGGTCGGAAGGCTGGAAAAGTATGACTCGGCCCCATCGAGCGAGCATGCGGATGCCGAAGAATTCCTTGATATCTTCGTCAATCTTCGCCTTGGCCTCCCCTTCCGAGACCGCAGCTGAGGCGGATGTGTCACCTTCTCCCGCTGCTTCGTCATCCGAGCCCGCTTCCGACGCAGAAGGTGAAGACGGCTTCGACTCTTCTCCTACAGGCTTAGTTCGCGGTAATAACTGAAGCTTCCGTCGCTGCTGTGGGGGCCCAGGAGGGCCGCCGACACCAAGATCCACAGTAGGTTTGCGGCTAGGAGGATGACTACTTTTTGGCGTAGGAGGATCCACGGTAACGTCCGAGCTCTGGAGCATCGAGAACATGTTCGAGCTTGACGCTGTTCGTGACATTGGCGAATCACGGCTCTTGGGGTCGCCCTTCTTGTTATTGAATTGAAGACAGACCACCTATTAGGATGTGGTACATCCGCCACCTCGCGGTTGCCGCTGCGACGAGTTCCGCCACGCGACATGCTGGCATTAATATTCCGCCGTAAGAAGGCGTCTTTTTCTTGCGCAAGCTTCTCTTTGGCAGCCTTTACAAAAATCATCAGTCATGAGCGTCTCATGGTCTTGGTGAGGACCTACGGCTTCATGAATCTGAGCAATCGTCGTAGGAGCAGCAACGACATTGCGAGGAATCCATTTACGTTCACGGAGCTCGATAACGCCCTAGGTAGGCATATCATCAATATATATCGTGGGCACAAATAAGAACACAAACCTGGAGCATAAACACCATGCGCGCGTTGACGTTTTTGTTCTTCGTCAACTCCCGCATACGCGAGAAGTATACGTCGAGGTTTGCCCGGGCTTTGGGCGTATCAAGAAGACTACCAACTGTGATCAGGAGCTTGCACAAGCTCTCGATTCCCTCTTCCTCGGGGGTTTCCGCGTTACCAAGGAGTTTCTTGATACATCCGTGCATGATACGCTCTGTCAGCATCTGCAACTTGAAGAGCTCGCCGATGAAACGAATGAGGCCCAATCCGTGACGTTTTGCCTCGGCCGCAGCGCAGTACTCTTCCGAGTACAGTTCAGATTCTTCGCCTCCCTTGGTTTTGTCGTTGGCTCCCCTGACAGCTTTGTCCGCACTTGTCTTGGTCGCGGCGGCGAAGGCGGTCTCCTCCTCAGTAACCCAACCACGCTCGAAGTCCTCCTGACAGCGATTGAGCAAGTACTTTCTGAACAAATTACCGCCTGCGAATGGCTTGCCCTCTGAATTCTTGATACCGTCATCCTGAACCTTTGGGCTAATTTGTTCCATCATCTTGCGACATAGACGTGCATATATCTCGGAAGACAGCTCTTTATCGGTCGCCTTCTCGAAAACAAGCTCGATGACTTGGACAAGCGTGCGACCGTCCTTTTCCTTCTCCGACTTGTTCGCCCATGCAACGATCTCATCTGAGATAGTGTCGAAGCGCTCCATGGTGAGCTTGTTCAGCAGTGCCTTGACTTTGCGTTCAACAACTTCAGGTGATTCGCTATCGGGGCCAGAACCGCCACGACCCATGCTCCCAGCCACCCAGCGGTTTGTGGATACCTTAAAAGGAGTGGCGTGTTCCATGGGAGGGGTGAAATAGCATTGTGAAGTAACAGGGGAAATGGAATCAAGTTAGCGCGAGCATGCGATCTGGGCCAAATCGGCGCGCACCTGGTCCATTTCGCTTTCCTGGATACTGTCGTTGACCTCGTTGGCTATATTCCGAAGGAGGTCGTCTTTAATGATCCCGATGTTAAACTCTCCGCCACGCGCGAGCGCATCGAACCATTCACGTCTGATGCGACTTTGATAAACCAGTAAGACCTCTTTTCCGTCCACCCGCAACCTCCTGGGGTGCCCCTCGAGTGCGACAAAGAAAGCTTTCAGGGACTCGGAGTGAGCCGTGGGCCAGAGTCCAGATTGTGCCATGAATTGAAGCATCGTATTCTTGGCCTCCAACATTTCCTCCCAGCTCAAGTCTTCGTCGTTTCGAATATTCTTCGATGGCCTCCGATCTGTGAAGTAGTCAAGCTCGACGTACTCGAGATTATTTATTTTATCCAGGGCATATGCGGCCAGCCGCGGTACGATCCAATCACTGACGCGACGGGTAGGGTCGAATGGGTCGAGTCTTGGTTTTTTCTTTTCGGCCTCTCTGCGCTGTTCCTCTGCCTCCTTTTCGAGTTGCGCGCGTCGGGCCTCGTTCACTTCGTAGGCCTGCCGGCACCGATTGTCGTTCTCCGCCCGGTCTTGCTCGAGTTGGGCATTCCAAGCAGTGACACTAGCGTCATAGCCCCGGGTCCATAGTTCTCTCAACTGACGGGCGGCCTCCTCTGCTATGAAGGGAATATTCCCGTGGTGAGCGAAAATGCAGTGCCGTATGAATTCCCACTCGGGTCCTTCAAAGTTCGGACAAACCATCTGAGTTGGATCGTCGATTATGCGAGGCATGTGTGTAAGATGTGAATAGATGAGGGAGAACTACTATCGAGATAACGAAGATCTTTGGACCGATATGCTAGCCGTATTTTGGCAGGAGTGACTCGGGGAGAGATGACACGTGCCGCGTGCCCTGCCTCATGACTGGTAGTGGTGCCCCGGTGATGTGATCCAGGAAACTTGGATCCGGCGGCGACACATCCCGGGTGACTGCCTTTTTCGAGCGCGCACAACGTCCACGTCTCAAGCAAGCTCGATCAATGCCCAAGGTTCGTCCTCTGTCCCATATCCAGATTGAAAAAGCCAAAATTATATAGGGACCAGAGCCTCCTTGTCAAGCTGAAGGTAAGTTGTGGTGCTACCGTCGTTATTCTGGATTACTAATCTCGCATTTCCAGCATGCGCTCTCCAGACGTGCTTGTCCAAAAATACATACGCTCCAGAAAAGTGCGCAGATAAGATGCGCAGTCTATACAAATGCTGTCAGGCCCTGTACGACGTGACGGAGGACAGAGGCGAGTCGTCTGCCTGTCCTATGCCGAGCGTGGTGCGCCGGTGGCTAAATGCGCCCCCTGGGCCCGAGTAGTGAGATACATGATACCATTGTCGCGACGTTAACACTGTACAGTTGTCTATCTACCGGTATCGAGAGGTGGATGGTACATCATCACGCGGGCTACTACGCCCACATCGCCTTGAATTTGACGTCAAACTCGTTGGTAATTTTGTTGACAATCTCGTAAACCCTCCAGTCCCTGTCGGGTACGCCTCGCGGTCTCTTGAAAGCAGCCGGATCGCGATCTGCCTCGCCTCCTTCGCCGTCGCTACCACCCGCCTCTTCCTCCCCCCGCCCGGTTGGGTCGAGAGAATGATACCCGCTGTCTCCTGCATCCACTGTGTCATCATCCCGTTCCGCAGCCCGGGCTAGCACAGAGTCCTTCGACGTCCTCAGCAGCAGATTTTCGAGATCGCCTCTGATGGTGACCAAGACGAGGCTGAACGACTCGAGGTCGTACCACACATCGCCGCGACGGATTCCATTCATGTTCACGAGCGCGTCCACCTGTCCATGCACGAAGAAGTCATACAAATAGGCGTTGAGGGGCAGCTCGGGATCGAGGATGCTCTCGACGGTCGGGATTGAGTGCTCGTTAAGGTGGACCCCGCGCCGCACGGTACGCACGAGCTCTCCAACACCACCAAAGGCGTCGTCGTGGCCCGACGTAGCGACGAACAGCGACCGCACTTTGGGTCGTACCGCCGTCTGGGAAAGGTGAGCGAACAGGGCCGTCTGAGGGCACGGCGACATGTCAGAGGGTCCAAAGGTTATTCCGCTAAGCGGTAGCCGATCATCGGGCCCCAGTTCGTTTGCGTGCTGCGACGAGAATGCCAGCGCGTATGCGCTAAAGATTCCCAGAGTTTCCTTTTGATGTCCGGTTAGGAATGCTCGGGCTTCTGGGTGTAGAGGCGGCAACACTACGCGGGAAGGACCCTTTTGTATGAGGTCGCGGACGTTGCTGGCGCTCGCGTAAACCTGAGGCAGAAACTTGCGACCAAAGATGTGGCACAGGAGGAGCACGAGATCTCGCTCTGCCTGAATGGTGTCGGGTTGGGAGCAAATGTTGTGGATAACGCCACTCTGAAGAAGTGCGGTTGTTGCGAGGTTGCCTGGCTCCGTGTAATAGAGATGGGCGGCTATCCCAAACAGATTGATGGGTTTTCCCGCTTGGTCCAGAAGATGGGCGCGACGCAGGTAATCAATGCTAAACCGGAGGTGATGCAGAAGCTGGCTTTTCCCAACATCGGAGCCGAAACTGATGTGAGGAAGCCGAAGGACGCTACGGATCGCATCGACAGCGTAGGGAGCATAGTTCGAACCATCCAAGAGGTCGAACAAACGCAACACCATGGTCGACGAAAGTGGGAAAGTTCCGGTCAGACGCGGCAGCCTTGAGAGAAGGATTCGGTAGATGCGGTCCAACGGAATTCCATAGAAGATCACTCGACCCAGCAGGTCGAATCCACGACGACCAGCTCGTCCAGCACATTGACGGAACTGTGCACTGGGTAAGACTTGGCACTGCCACGCGAGCAGAGGACTGACCGTGAGTGCCGTTAGAAATGGAGAATCCCCGCAAAAAACGGACGCCTTTGTTGGCGCGTTGATCCCCAGTGCCAATGTACCTATGATGTATAGACAGGTTATTGCCTCGTCACGTCTTACTTAACGTGCAAACATACTTGTCGCGATGACTACTCGAAGGAAGCCAACACGGAAAAGCCTGATGGTCTGTCAACACCTTAGTCGACAAGCAAAAGAAGTAGATGCACACCTCTCTACAAGAACACGATAGGCCTTGTTCAAACCACTATGGTGAACGGCTACCCCTCGCCTTAAAGCCCTGACGAGGGACTCGGGAGTTGAGGTCCAACGGCTCAGTTCGGTGGTGTCCTCGAGAAGCTCCTCCTTCGGGTATGCGGACGTACCAGCAAAGGAGAACTGCGGGGAAGGGTCCTGTGGATCAAAATAGCTTTCCCATGTAAGTTCTTCGCTCTGTTGACGGCCATCGTCACGGTCATCTTGGTTCTTCTTTCGGGCGGATGCCTTTTGCGCGGCTCGTTGCTTATCCTTCTGACGCGCCTGCCAGGCCTTCCACTGGCTTACCTTATGCTTCCACTCAGGGCTCTGATCCCTCCAGACTTCTTCAGCCCTTTCGAGAGCGTCCAAAACTTTTTCAGCCATCACCTGACATTCGTGGCGATCGAAATTGAACAGAAGCGCGGGCTAAGCTGGGTGTCATTCCTAGCCACAAGGTGAGTAGTAGTTCGCAAGCCGTACCAGGGAGTTTTCTGCCTTCAGGTCAGAAAGTAGGTGGATGAGACCGGACATGAATCCAGAATGATTAGGTGGTGTGTTGAGTCGTGCTTTGGACATTTGCATAATGACAGGGTCTTGGATATGTCGAACTACTCGCTGCAGGGGAGAGGAAGGGTCCTGGGCATCAGGTTCTACAACCAAACGCGCCAGGATATTCTTGATCTCGGTCTCATAACCCAGCACGTCCTTTTGTCTAATGAACCTGTTGCCTGAAAAGAAGGCAGTAGGGTCAAGTCTCTCCGCATAGGCACCGCCTTCACCACCCTTCAAGACCTCGTGGAGGCGGAGTAAATCTGGGGCCTCCAGAGAGAGATCCGGTGGCATCGTCCCTCCGAAAGATAACGTGGAAACGGGATGAATAAAGCGCATCATTTCGGTAGGCGGACTGCCACTATCCAATCCGAGGAACGGCTCATCTCTCCGGAGTAACTGCGGGAAATACGCGAACTTCCTAAGGTGCGAATAGCGATGAGGATGGTGGATGAATTTGTGCACGAAACCCTTGGATCTCTGGACGCTCTCTAGCCATGCATTGAACTTCTCTGGCTCACCGATTGTCGCAGAGAGCCCACTGAAGGACAAATAGTATCAGAAATCGAGCATCGTGTGAGTTCGGCGAACTACGTACATGATGGGACAAGGCGCCAGCAGAATAATTTGCTCCCAAACCGTTCCGCCTTCGTGCTGGCCGATGGTGTGTATCTCGTCCAGGATTATCCTTTGTTATCTTATGGTAAGCACAAACAGAGGTGACGAGCGACGGAGGCTTTACCGCCTGATTCGAGGGGTCCACGTTCTCGCCAAGGGTGGGGAAAGGAGCATAATCCCCAACATCTCTGGCACCGTCACGAGGATTTGGCATTTTTGAGAGTCATGCACGCGATAGTCTCTGGTGTGTATAGCCCAACATGTACCTGCAACCGACTGTGAGACCTTCTTCAAGCACGTCGGGGCCTACTCACGTCCGTCAACTTCCTTGCGGAAACGTGCGTATACTTCTGCAGCGACTTGATTCACAAGGGCCTTCGTAGGGGCCACGTAGACAATAATCCCATCATCGGATTCACGAAGGATCTTCTCCATCGCATAGAAAGATATGAAGGTCTTTCCGGCACTCGTTGGCGCTGTGATTCTTGTCGATTAAAATGCGATAATAATAATAATGACAATAATAATGAAAGGCGTTAATCGCGGACCGCTCACCTACAACCAACAACGAACTCTTCGGCTGATCAAGACAGTCAAGAACTTCGCGCTGCCACGCATCTGGCTGGAACCCAACCCGAGGATCAGGCGCGCTGTCCATGCTGCGATCCATGTACTCCCCGAAAACCCTCAGTTGCCAGATCACCGGGTCTTCTTTAATTGCCATAAACTTGTAGACGGGCTTGTGGCTCTTGGATTTCAACAACTTGACGAAGCTGAATGCTAGATCACGATCAGGCTGCAACCGGTGAGATGCGTCGTCTTCCAACGGGGAAATGTAGTCCGTGAACCCCAAAGCAGCCATGATACTAGCCAGCACGCCTAGCGTCGTTTCTGTCAGGAAGTCATGTGTGTATAGCTCCTTGACCGTACGCATGACGGACACTGTGTAGCGATCGTGAACAGCGGGGGCATCCGGTTCGGATTCAGCTATCCATTGTTGGATGGTTATATGAAGGTTGTAGAGCCGGACCTCGACATTTAGCCATCCTGTATCCGTCCTGGGATTTCGAAGTAGGCCATGGAGGGCGGATATCTTGAGATCACGTGACGCCATCTTTTCCACCTGGCGAAGCTGCTCGACCCACCACTCCTGAGACGAACTGTCTTCCTTGACTTTCTTCTCGCGAGCGTGCTCTTGCCGGATGCGATCCCGTGCAGAAAGTGCGTTGGGCTTTCCCTTGATTTGGTGCGTAGCAAGTCCTTTTTTGTCCTCCTGTGATGTGCGTCAATTACAACTGGAGTGTAGTACTTACATAATTGGTCGTACCTTTTTGCCTCGCTTGGGCCTGTCAAGCGAGGGATCATCGACGATTTCTGAAACTTTACGCCCAGTCGAGGGAATCAAAATTTGTTGCAACGCCTTCCCCGAGGCGCCGGTCAGGGTCGTAGCAAGACGTTGCATCTGCGACATGAAGCGCTGATCGCGTCGCAGTTGTTTGTTGCGTGCGCGTTCGCTAAATTTCGCGGCTTCCCCTCCCTGGTGTTTAGGTAGGATGGTGCGATGGTTCGCGTGCCAGTGTCTTGTATCGGAAAACGGGATGTCCTGACTGAATTCCAATCGCGGGGAAGATAAAGCCTGGCCATGGTCTGCAACGGTGACGTGCACGGCCGCAAGTTCGTCATTAAAGACCTCGTTGTGAAATGGAAGGAGCGTGAATGATGTATCCTCTTTATCCGAGGCTGCGGACGATGACTCAGATTCGGATTTCTCACGGGTTGGACGGTACGCCAAAAGTTTCGGAAGGTCAGGTGGTGGTGCATTTGTAGATTTCCATACTGTCTCGAGTCGAGAGGAAATCTCTGGCCCTGCAAGTGCCTCGAGTGCGTGTGTTGGGAGGTGGTCGCCACTTGTGGCACAGTGAAGAATGGCAACGAATATCCTGCCGTCAATATCCACGAAATGGTTGGACTTTAGAACAAAGGCGGCGATGACGGAATAAAGGTCTGGCAGAAATGTCTGAATAAGTACAGTTTCGATGTCACCGTTTATGGTCTCCAGCTGCCTAGCCCTCTCAGAAACCGGAAGGGTCTGGAGAACCATGATGTGCAAGAAAAAGAGCGATGTGAGTTCCCAAAACAGGTGGGTGCGTTCATTATAGTGTAGGACGAGATGGTCGAGAACTTTTTTGAGGAGAATATCCAGGTCATTCGAGCCAGGTGGCAAGACACGTAGAGGCGCAAGAGGCACCCGCGGAAACTGATGTTTCCATTTTTCGTCGAGTTTGGTAGCGCCAACTTGCACTGCGCTCCAAAGAGCGGGTAGAAAGGACTTGCGAGTCTCCAGTCCAAACCGCCCCTCAAACACAAAAGAAAATATCTGTGCCCGTCCCTATAGATCAGACAGTCACGAGACGTGAACAGGAACGCACCTTGGAGTCACGGAACTCTGCTCCGTGCAGCAGCGTGACAGCGATGCCTGAAGTAAGAAGACAAAAAATGAAATTGCGCTGGATGAGGACGTGTGTGGCCACGTCATGATCATCTTCAGCAGGAGTTCCGCCGTCGTTCAGCATGACGAACATTGGCTTGTGGTTTCGTCAAGAGCCCTCTCGGTTTCGCGTAGGGTCTGGTGACGTACTTTTGTCCGTTGCTGGTAGACTATCCAAGCCGGGTCCGCCAGACTCGAGAAGGCGTATATATCCAGGCCCATCCCTGGGGCATGCTCGGCGAGATGACTGAATAGAAGTGCTCGGGCAAGTGAACGAGACGACACCAGAAAGTCGGTGTCTCCTTTTAGAGTGAGGTGGCGAGTATCTGAACGAGACAAGATCAGTAAAAACGCCTCCAAGAGACAATTGTAAACTTGCCTTCCCAGAAGACTATATCGAAGACCGCGGATCTCTTGAGCATGTCGCTCAAGAGTCGCTCCAAAGAGTTGATCGCGTGCAGAGTCTGGAAACTTGGATCTATGAACCATCAACACCGGGGCCGGCACACGCGTTTCACGAGTCGCACTCACCCCCAGAGCGTGCAAGCGCCAGTAGAGGATCATCGAGAACCTGTTGGAGTAGCGACTCACCTCGGTGCAAAATGGTATGTCAGCAAACCACTGTCCACGGCGAGAAAAGTGCCCATTACCATCAAGAATAAATCTTTCGTTGCCAGCATAGTCACCGATCAAGTCCATCCAACGGGCTTTCTTTCCTGTGATCTTCTTGTACCATTTGTCGTCAATGTATTTCAGTGCCTGGATAGCGTTCATCCCGACAGGTGCATCGCCGCTACCTAAAGCGGCTAGCGCGTTTACGTCAATCAAGTCATCGAGTATAAAGTCATTCAAATTCAAGTCCACGTTCTGCCGCATGGCGGCAATTTTCTCTTGAGCAGCCTATACAAAAAATCATCAATCACAAGTGTCTCATGGTCTTGAAAGAGACCTACAGGTTCGTGAACTTGAGCAATCATCGTAGGAGCAGCAATGGCATTGCGAGGAATCCATTTACGTTCACGGAGCTCGATAACGTCCTGGGTAGGCGTATCAACCAATGTATATTCGCGGCACAAGGGAAAGGAACACAAACCTGGAGCACAAACACCATTCGCGCATTGGCGTTTTTGTTCTCCATCAATCCCCGCATGCGCGAGAAGTATACGTCGAGGTGCGCCCGGGCTTTGGGTGTATCAAGCAAGCTACCAACTGTAGTCAGGAGCTTGCACAAGCTCTCTATTTCCTCTTCCTCGGGGTTTTCTACGTTTCCAAGGAGTTTTTTGATGCACTCGTGCATGATACGCTCAGTCAGCATCTGCAGCTTGAAAAGCTCGCCGATGAAACGAACGAGGCCCAATCCGCGACGTCTTGCCAGTGCTTTGGCCGCGGCAGAATGGTCGTTCGAGTACAATTCAGACTCCTCGCCTCCCTTGGTTATCTCACCGGCTTTCTTGGTGCCTTGGACCTGCGCCGCGGCGGCCCAACCACGCTCGAAGTCTTCCTGACAGCGATTGAGCAAGTACTTTCTGAACAAATTACCGCCTGCGAATGGCTCGCCCTCTGAATTCTTGATACCGTCATCCTGAACCTTTGGGCTAATTTGTTCCATCATCTTGCGACATAGACGTGCATATATCTCGGAAGACATCTCTTCATCGGTCGCCTTCTCGAAAACAAGCTTGATGACTTGGACAAGCGTGCGACCGTCCTTTTCCTTCTCCGACTTGTTCGCCCAAGCGACGATTTCATCTGAGATAGTGTCGAAGCGCTCTATAGTGAGCTCATTGAGCAGTGCCTTGATTTTGCGCTCAACGACTATGGGTGATTCGCCGCTACGGTGCGTGCTCGTACTCTGGGGCGTCGAGGACATGTTCGGGGTTGACGCTGTTCGTGACATGGGCTCGTAGGTGCCAAGTCACTGCGCAGTACTAAGAGTAATCAAACGCCCAATCTAAATGAGGACACGTGATTAGTTACCGGGTTAGGAATTAAGTTACTGTAACTTATAAGGTATTTGATGTACCTAAATGGGCTCAGTTATTACGAACGGAGACTCCGACTGGTGGTGCACGCGCCATCTATTTCTGTACCACTACTCCGTCACTCCTGCCACAATACGGCCAGTTCATCGGTCCAAAGAGTAGTTTTCTCTCATCTATCCACATCTTACACGCATGGCCCGCATACTCGACGACCCAACTCAGATGGTTTGTCCGAATTTTGAAGGTCCCGAGTGGGAATTCATACGGCGATGCGTTTTTACTCACTCTGGGAATATTCCCCTCGGAGCGGAGGAGGCTGGCCGTCAGCTGAGAGAGCTATGGACCAGGGGCTATGACGCTAGTGTCGCTACTTGGAATGCACAACTCGAGCAAGACCGGGCAGAGAAGGAGAAGCGGGACAGGCAGGCCTGCGAATTGAACGAGGTCCGACGCGCGCAACTCGAAAAGGGGGCAGAGGAACAGCGCAGAGAGGCCGAAAAGAAAAAACCAAGGCTCAACCCATTCGACCCTAACCGTCGCATCGGTGACTGGATCGTACCGTGGCCGGCCTCATATGCCCTGGATAAAATAGATAATCTCGAGTACGTCGAGCTTGACTACTTCACAGATCCGAGGCCGTCAAATAATATTCGAAACGACGAAGACTTGAGCTGGATGGAAATGCTGGAGGCCAAGAATACGATGCTTTACTTCATGGCAAAGTCCAGATTCTGGCCCATGGCTCACTCCGAGTCCCTGAAAGCTTTCTTTGTCGCACTTGAGCGGCACCCCGGGAGGACTCAGATGAACGTAAAAGAGGCCCTAGTGATTTATCAAAGTCGCGTCAGACGCAGATGGTTCGACGCCCTCGCGCGTAACGAGAGCTTCAACATCGGACTCATCGACGACGACCTCGTTCGGACTATACTTGGCGAGGTCAACGACAGGATCTGGAAGAAAAAAATTGACCAGGTATGCACCCACGTGGCCCAGATCGCAGGCTCGCGCTAACTTGGCTTCTTCCCCTCGCCCTCTTCGCCATCGCGTGACCCAACTCTTGCTATATCCGCTTCATTCGCGCGTTCCTATCCGTCAATCCTCCAGATTCGAAGAGCTCAAGCGGCCTTCGAGGCCTCCTTGACTCGGCACTCGTCCAAGCGTCTCCACAGGTGGGACTACGAACCTCCCAACCGCTCTTGCTCGCCTTCACCCCGGGCCGGGCCTTCGAGAAAACGCCTCCGATCGCGTTAGCCTCGGCCTAGTCACGACGCGCAGTTCAGTCATACCCTGCAACACGAACTTAGTCATGCACAACACTCCGCTTCAGCCATGGGCAGGAGGTGTGCAAAAGGGTTGCTTGCTAGCTACAGTAGTGGTCGCGGCCGATCTTTGATCCATTTTACCAAATAGAGTTTGGAGCCAGTTCAATCAAACTCTTGTGGAGTGTCATCGATCACCCAGTTCTTGACCCAGTTTCTCGCTGCACTGCCTTTTTGGACTGACACTTTGGCACGGCTTTGACTCCTGAATCAATCCGGTTTGCGTCGCAAGCAGACTCTCTTTGCGTGCGGAGACCGTACCTATTTTCAACGAAAACCGTCTCAGGTTGGGTGAGCTATTATAGGTTCAAACGCTCACGATTGCGTCTCTTGACAGTGTTTTTTGCCTGCCCACGACGTCCGAGCCCCCAGCCCGCGGCTTCGAGCCATTTCCAATAAGTCCGGAACTCCTATAATTGTTTAGTACAAGTACTCGTGTTGTTGAATGCTTGGCGATGTCGTGGTGGAGCTATTACATTTGGGCTGCATTGGCCTTCAAGGGGTATGTTGGACCATTGTGGTTACCAGTGGCGTCATGTGACGTAAGTCTGAAACCCGTCTGAATATCCGAGTCGAGCAGATGGAGATGGTGGCTAGTGATGTATGATAGACATGCCCTCTTCTTCTCTTTCTCTTTTCTCTTTACACTCTCTTTGCCTCCAGCATGGCAGAGAAATATCAAGATATTCTCTCCACCCTTGGTCGTTCTTCGTCATTCTCAGAAAGCAACGAGAGGGTAATTTCTACTGTACTCGTCTGGCTGCGGAATCCCTGATCGTCGTCGAAGGCATTACTGGAGCCTTTCACATACATAACTTCGACTCCGGGAAAGGATTTCAGAGGAGGAATGATGCAGGCTTTCAACGCCTGGCTTCAAGTTCCCGAAGCCAAATTGCGAATCATAGGCAATGTGATCTCAATGTTGCACAATGCCAGTCTCCTGCATGTCTTTGGTTTTCCTTCAACTTTGGTTTTTTCTTCTGACCGTCCGATCGCAGAATCGATGATATAGAGGACAACTCGCAGCTCCGTCGTGGACGACCAGGTACGTCGTGTACAGTGGGATTGTTCTGCGATTCGACGCTGACATCGCGTAACCTTTTTTGGGACAGTTGCGCACAAGATCTATGGCGTTCCGCAGACCATTAACTCTGCTAATTACGTGTACTTCCTGGCATTTCAAGAAATCCTCGCTCTGAAAGCGCAAGGAGCGCCCGAGACCAATGACGCTCAAGGCAGATTATACTCCGAGTGTGACGTGGATCGGATCGTAACTGGTCAATGCGAATGTTTGGATCCTTGCGCTTGGCGTTGACCCCGAGGACTTCACATTCACAGCCGAACTGCTCAATCTCCACCGTGGACAAGGTCTGGACCTACTCTGGCGGGACTCATTACGATGTCCGACAGAGGAAGAATACATCTCCATGGTCAATGATAGTTGAGCATCGAACGAACGTATTCCGATTTGCAGGTCCTGACAGGTTTTGACAGAGACCGGTGGCTTGCTTCGCGTAGCCGTCAAGCTTATGATGGCATGTGCGAGCCAGAACACGAATGTGTCTGTTGCCTCACATCCTATTACGTGATCAGGCGCTGAATCGACTTCAGGGATTATGTTCCTCTGGTCAATTTAATTGGGATTTACTTTCAGATCAGGGATGACTACATGAACCTCCAGAATAACGAGGTTCGTCTTTATTCTGACAGATAGCTACCAGTATGACTTATCCACCCAAGTACGCCACGAACAAAGGTTTCGCAGAAGACCTTTCAGAGGGGAAGTTTTCCTTTCCCATAGTACACGGTATCCACGCAGACACCACAAACAGGCGACTACTCAGTGCGGTGCCTTTCCTTACTCAGTGCTCTGGTATGACTGACGGGAAGTGCTGTAGATGTTCTCCAAAAGAGACCGGGGTCACCGACATTGAAACACCACGCTATATCCTACCTACGCGATCATTCGAAATCGTTTGAGTACACTCGCGAGGTCTTACGAACCCTGGAAAAACAGGTCGTAGATGAGATAGAACGGCTTGGTGGAAACCCCATGTTACTAAATATTTTACAAACACTCCAGATCTAGCTACCTTTCTACTCTTTTTGTATCTTCTCTCTCACAACTGCACAGTGCTAGGGCAGTGGGGGTTACGTTATGAACCGAATAAATTCTCGTCCAGTTTTCGCAGAAGTTCCTTTGCCTCGCGCGCTGGGCGTGCTATGTTGGGTTTTTCGGTCCCAATACTTTCCTGGATTTTCTGAGCGATGCTAGAGAGGATGGAGCGGAAAGGTTTCGGGACCACGGCCGCCGGGGTGTCGTCTTCGGTGCTCAGGAACGCTATGATTGAATACGAAGAAAGCACGCTCGGGGGAGTCCCGGCAACAAGGTGTACCCTTGTATGCGCTATCAGCTAGCGAACGAAGCGCTAAGATGGAAACGATACGTGCCTGACAAGGGGATCGACGAGATTGTCGTATATGGAAAGAGCTGCGAACACGGCCGCAATAGACTGCAAGTAGTATTCTGGAATACGGAATAAGTGAAGTTTTCGTGCAAACTCAAAAGTGATTGACCATCATGGAGTTCTTTGAACGCGTCCGACACGAGCTCCAATGAAGCCTCTCGCGTCTTCTCACCGACGTTCGCCGAAGCGTTTTTGATCACATAAGACAGCGCGAGGACCAAGCTGCCGGCGACAGCGTCACCGTTCGACCTCGCGCCAGCTATGAGTTCCGTCACAACAGGGTCGACCCGCGGTTGATGTTTCATGAGCTCTCCAAGCGCTTGAGCCGCCTTGGTGCGAACTACCACGCTAGCAGGGTCGCTCGCACTCTTGATGAACGTGCGCTGGAGCTGCGGGAAGAACGGCTTCACGAAGGCGGGAATGCGCACGAGCATCGTTTGCATCGCGCTCAGAAGCGCCGTCTTGACCGCAGGAGGAAACGTCCCGGCCTGCGTCGCGACGCGGATGAGCGGTCCGGTGAACGGCACGACGAACGGCTTGATCGCAGCTTCTGCCGTGCGTTCAACGAGGTCACTGATGGCGTACGCCGCATTCTCGCGTTGCTCGTTGCTGCCTGTTGTGAGGCCAGAGATGATGATGGGCACGAACGCGGAGACGCCCCTTGGCAAGCCAAACCCGGGTACTGGGACCCCTGGGACCCCTGTACTCTCGATCGTTCGGCGCAGCGGAACGACCAGGGCGTCGAGGTCGTCTTTTGGAATTGATTTTACGAAGGTTTCAAAGGCATCCGACGCTGCTGAATGAACAGCATTGACAGAGTCATCCAAGGAAGAAACCAGCTGTCGTGTCCAGTCGACACGGTATATCGACGTGTCGAGTTCTGACACCTCACAGAAAGTCTTGAATAGGTTGCAACCGCTCACACGTCGACTGGGAGCTTCGTTCTTGACCCTGCCAACGCCCGCGATTAGAATATATACTTCAAGTACAGAAGAGGGATTACCATCCGAGAAGCAGTAGCATGAGCGAGTTCAAACCCTCTGAGTCAGTGATAGAACTTAGCAGGGCCACAATAGCTTCGTCGACAGCAATCCGGAGCTCTTCGTCCACAGAGTCGTTCGTTGACGATTCCGTGACTTTGACAAGTGCGGTGAGGACGACAGTCAATCGTTTGCTCAGGGCGTTGCCAGCTACGGTCACTAAGGATGCCAAAGCCCTTGCGTTAAAGGCAGTCATCGGAGTAGCAACAAGTGTCGGTATCAAAACAGGGAAAACGGTGTTCGCTCGGACCTGTGTGGCTTAGATATATGTCACGCCTGAGCAGAGGGGTAACTCACGTGCATCACCTCCCTCAACGCTTGTAATGCCGTGCCGGAAGTTTCACCAGGCTGTCGTAAAGCCTCCAGCAAGGTGGGGATAACTTGATCGATGGCTTTAGCACCCAAGCGCTCTTGCAAGACGTCAAACGCCTGTGCGGCAGCAGCGCGGACGTTCTCTTCGTCATCTACGAGCGAGGCTCTGATCACAACGATGATACCGTCTTCATGGCCTTCTCGCTGGGTGTCGGTGGAGTTCGTCCTGAGAGCACCGTTAGTTGGTGCAAAAGTTGGGAGAGTAGATGACTTTACATCAGTTCACTCAAAAGCAGACAGGCAGCTTCTCGAGTTTGTGAATCTGGGGACGATGACTTGTTTCGAATAATGTTGACCATTTCGCCTAGAAGGCGCTCGCCAAACTTCTTGCACAGTTCTGCCGTGGTACGGACCCCGGTCTTAGAGTATCGTCAGTTAGTATAAACAGTAATAGGGTATATGGTAGGACCTCTTGTTGCTCAGCTTCATCCGCGGACAGCAGAGACATGAGCTGAGAGACAAGTTCCGGCAATATTTCCCTGACTGTATATCGTCAACTACCATAGGGAGCCAGCCAAAAAGAATTGCATACCCGTCTTTGGCGTGTTATGCACCAACACTTTCCAAATCTGAATCGAGGATTGCCGGACAGTATGTACAGGGTCCTGTCGAGCGAGATAAAGGGCCGATAGTATACGATCCCGACGATCAGCGCCAAGGACCTCTGTGAGGGCCTTCCGAGAGGACTCCGCGACAGCCACCTCGGCACCCTCAGCATCGTCGTCCATTTCCGGTTTGTTTGTGATGCCAGAAACCTTGAAAAGGAGTTCTCCGACAAGGGTGATAGACGATTGCTGATGAAATATGAGAAATGAGAGTGTAAAGAAACGAGTTCACACACCCTAATGCGCCATGCGGGATCGAACATACCACGCTCAAGCTCGGGAAGGAGGAGGTCGATGGCCTTGCTCGAGTAGTTTGTGATGACCATCCTTCCGGCACGCATTGCCGCCTCACGAACATAGTCTTCCGTGTCAGAAAGTCCTTTGAGAATCGGTACGATGATCTTGGGCAGGTGGGGCTGGAAACGGGTTCCAAACGTAGCGGGTAAGAACACTAATAAAGACATGAAGCCTTCCCTGATGGTGCTTCGCGGTGATTGTGCATTCGAGATGATGTCGGGGAGCAGGCCCTCGAGCCTCTCCATCCCAAGACTAGAAAGCACTTCGCTAAGACCCTGCGCCGCTCCTTGGCGGTCAACACCCGACGTGTCTGTCTTCAGAGTCCTGATGAGACTGGGCACAAGATCTGGGAAGTTGACTTCTCCCAAACGCTCCACCAAAGTGCCGAGCGTTTTGGCCGCCGTGGCACGGGCTTCTGGAACTGGATCAACCAAGACGACATGTACCATGGGCAGAAGCGTCGGCAGATACGGGACGAAATCCTTGGAGTCTGTCAAGGATGCAAGGTTACCCACGATCTGCGCGGCCTTCTTCTTGGTGTCGGCACTGCGTTCCTTCAGGCCTCGTTCCAAAATGGGAATGACCTGAAGAGTAAAATAAGCAGTTACCGAATGTCAACGCTCTATACTCACTAAGGCAAGAGATGAGTGATCAATATAATGCACAAACGACGTCTTGAGGAGGGCGGATAGTGCATTGGGAGTTTTGGCAGGGTCGACCATAGCTTTCAAGAAGACGGGTACAAGTGCCTGGACCTCGGGGTTACTGATTACCTCACCGAACTGCTTCAGACTCTTGTTTGCGCCGGCCCGTACTTGGGCATGTGAGTCCGTCAGGACGTCAGTCAAACGAGGGATGATAACAGGGAGGGATTGGGATAGCTGACGAGGGGCGCAGTACGCCATCATCCCCATCAGTTCTATGGAGCCCTTCTTTGTACGCCATTGTCTTTCATCTAGGCCAGACAAGAGGGATGGTAGGATAAGCTTTACTCCATAGCCCGACATGTTTCTCATAATGACACGGGCGGCATCCGTAGCAGATTCTCGAACGTCGGGAGTAGAATCTCCGAAGGCCGACAGGAGTAACGGGAGTGCGTGAATAGCATACGGTTCGAACAGCCGGCCGAGGGAACTTGAGAGTGTTTCTAAAGCGAACATGCTCCTTGCCGGGATTCATACTGCTTTTTGTCCTCAGTGGCGTTTTTAAGTCGGCCAAATATATTGAACTCCTTCATCGCGGAAATCCCGATGCCTTTGATGACACCGGTCAGACCCATAGGCCGCTCCTCGCCTGGCGGCATACTTTGGCGTGGTGAAGAGCTCTTCGAGAAGCTGATTAGCCAATTGTGGGGCAGACGACTGCGTTATCTTGACAAGAGGCGCCAGGCAATCTGCTACGGCGTACTGCACCTGCTCCGATGGCGTTTTTAGGGCTTCTACCAGCCGCGCAAGGATTGTGGGCAAACGAGGATCGGACGAATCGAGATGACGGGCGACGCGGCCAAACAAGATCACCACCGCTTCCTGTATGAAGTCGGCAGCTTCTGTCGTCGGCGGTGGGCCAGCTAAGTGTTGTTCGAACATCGTAATAAGTTGTGCCAGGTGCCTTGATCCATGAAACTCGATGACGGCAGAACCTGCGTCAAGCATGCCGCGTCGCACTTCAGCACTGAGATCGCTGAGTCCCCCCCTCCTTAACGAGGAAGTCGAAGAACGGGATCGTCGCCTCTTCGCTGAACGCAGGTGCTAGTTGTTGCAGCGTCTGCGCTACTGCGAGCCTTGCCTGCCAAGGGTCTATACGCCCGAGGGAACGCTCGTCAACAATACCCTAAATCGCAAGTTTACACTTATGACTTTGACAAGGCAAACTGAAAGCGTACAAATTGATCAAATTCTGGGGCAAGGATCTTTGCCTGCACGACTATAAACATTTATTGGGGAATAGAGCGGCAATGCACGTTACCCTCTCGTGATAAAGGTGTAAGAGGACACTGATTGTTTTGGTGATCGATGCGGGCCAGCGCTCAACGGCTTCTACAAAACGAAGCAGCGGCGCTGGAACGGCCGTAGTCGCACTCATGCTCTACCAAATATCATGTCAGATCAGAGAGCGCAGGAGGTATTCAGAGAAGACTTACCAAGGAATTTCAACAAGGTGGGCGCATACGCTTCCGGAACGTCTAGACCGTTATCTTCCCAGATATGTCGTGCGAGGCGAGCGTTCTGCGCATCATTATCATGACAGGCAACAAGTAGCTCGGGTGTCCAGTCAAATTCCGTCAGATCAAGAGGCTGTTCGAATTAGAATGACAGCGAAAATCACGGTCGACAGAGGGAATTACCTGAAGTGCTGCAAGCTAGCATTTCGAGCATACGCCTCCTGCACGAGAGTGCTATCGAGCAAGAGTGTAATTTCTTCGCTGTGGCATTAAGAGAAATAGCCCTGGCCAAGGTCTATAAGCCCCGAAGAACCCTTCCTGCTTAATTTTGGTTGCGTGCGTATGGCGTGCAGCAATCCAGTAGGATCTGAGGTCGAGGGAAAGCCGTATCCGCACCTTGATGCAAAAGTTGGGGAAATAAAGAACGACGAACGAGCGCAGACAAAGGGACGTACATTCCCCAGTGGTGGAATTTAATGATATCCAGAGACAGGGCGACCTGTTCCAATGGATCGTCTTCCTCACCCGGCAGAATTCCTCCTTTCTGAATCACTTGTTCGACCAATGGGAACGCATATGAAAATGTAGCAGAATCTAGAGGCGTCTGTTCCGATAAGGAGCGCAGACGATACAGTACGCGAAGCACAAGTTCTGGAAAAAAATTTAGACGCTCTGATCAATGGATATAAAGAACTGCGTACGGTTCACTGGCTCTGCCTGCAGTTCCTCGGGTACAACACCTAGCTCTAAGCTACGGAGTGTGGCGATACCAACCCATTTTCCAAAGGCCTCAAGCCGACTAGAACAACATCTTGACAGATCCTGAACGAGCGTTAATACAGGAATCCGGAATGTTGGCAACCCCATACCAAATACGTATTGAATGAATGATCCGACCAAGAGTGCGCCTTTATCAAGAGCGCCACTACTCAGAATGAGGGTGACTACTTGTGAGATATACGCTTGAAAACCTTCAATATTTCCGTATATAAGGTAGGAGATCATTTGCAAACTGCGATCCAAGTTTGCCTTGATCCTGTTAACGCGACTTCGGATCTTTGCCTCCTTCTCGATCTGAGCTTGCACCAAGCTCTGCTCTTGCTTGGATAGCGTAGGAGCGGCAGCGCTTTTCTTCTTTGCAAGCGACTGACGCACTTCCGCATCCCATTTAGCAAGGTCCGCGTCTTTTCCCTTGACCTGTGACTGGTTGCTTTTGTTGGAAAGTACTGGTCCCATAAGGTAAGTAAATTGGCTTGGAGAGGCTACTTGGGAACTCACCATCAACAAATATTTGGTCCTCTGGTGTGTTCCATACACCAAAGTCCAAATCGGTCAGTGAGTTGATGTCCGCGCTAAGATCAGCACGAAGCTGCTCCATGACGCGTGGAAGGACCGCATTCGGGGCGACGAAGGCAAGCGTTGTGATAGCGGAATGGCAAGCTTCAGCGTAGTCACAGAGTCTGTCTGGTTAAGAGATGAGCTCCGTGTAAGGAGGTAATGAATATTTGCCAATCACCCCGATTTCTTGTGATAAAGTAATAACGGTGTCCAAGAGGTTGTCGAGCTGGTTTTCTATGACACTATGTGGGTCTAAATGTGCCTTCTGGCATAGCTCGATCCAGACTTGCCGCGAGTTCCCGCCTAGAAGGATCACCATAACCCCGGATCGCTTAGGGTCTGCAAACACATGACACTTACAAATTTCGGGATGATGAGCAAGTACAATAGTCTCCGACAATAATTTTTCGCGAAGAGTGTGGTCTTCCTCCCTCCCAAATGCCGCAGATGCTGAGAGAAACGCGAGAAGTCGCGGTTGCTTCCTTATGGCTGGCTTCTCGTTCTCTGTGGGGGTATTTTGGCTCTTTTGTATTGATGTTCGTCGGCGCGTTAAGTATGCTGTGAGGCCCGATCGCACAAGCTCATTCGCGGTCTTCGGCGCGATAGCACCGAGATGCTCCACTGATGCGATGACGCGTCTGCGGAATTCGGCACTTGGCTCTCGATCGCTAGGTGCAGGTACGCAGAACCTAGCTGCGTTCTGAAATGGACATGGGGCTCAATTAGCACGGAGCACACAGAAATGTCGTAAATATATATATCGAAAAACGAACCGAAGTTGTTCGGTTTTCTCGACTTCTGAACTGAAAAATATGGCCATGCTCTCCACTGCTCGGAGTAGCCAGGTTTCCTCTTCAACACCTGTCAACTTTTGGTATATCTTGTCCCACACAAGAAACGAGGGCCGCAAAGACGAAACAATAGCCTGAACTGTAGGGTTTCGCAGGATGGTATCTTCTAAGACAGCGTTAAACCAATGGAAAGGAGAAAGGAATGGACAATATGAAATACCAAATACTCCCGATCGGGAAAATGGACCAAGCAGAACTGCAGCGGCAACATATCCTTCCGCTGGACCACTAGCGGCATTCAGTGGGTTCGCCGCCACGGACTTTAGACTCGATTCGAAAGCAGGAAATACGGCGCGAGCAAATGCGACCGCATTGGTGGTACTCAGATCGCCAAGAGCCCAGAACGTGTCGCCCGCAAGCGTGATATGGGCACGCCGAATTGATGGCTTAGTGTTCTGCATCTCTGTCGCTAAGAGCTTTAAAACCCCATCTGGAAACGGGAGATCTTCTCGAAGGTAAAGGGCGAGATGATTCGTCAGGGAAGAGGCGAGAATTGGTA